>CM053580.1:268934372-268985257 GCA_028627135.1 Pseudochirops cupreus | reverse complement strand
TCTAAGCAAGGCTTATGACCAGTGCAAAGGCACAGCAAGAGAAGATGGAGCGGCATGGGTGAGGAAGAGCAAATAGGGCCATACACATACATCATAGATTATGTGGAAAGAATCATTGTGAACAATGCTTAGAAAGGCAAAAAGGAGCAAGAATGTGAGGAGCTCAAAATGTCCAACAAGGGTGTCTCTCTTTCATCCTGAAGAACCACTGAAAATCAAGGGAGAAAATCCAAGCTATCAATAACCATCTATTTTTTTAAAAACTCTAAATCATTAATAATTAAAGAAATGAAATTTATCGCAACTCTACCTATCAAATTAGAATGATGTCTAAAAACAGAAAATGACAAATGTTGGATGCACTATGGGGAAACAGGCATACTGGAGATAATGGAAAAGTCTAGTATAGTAGACCTCTGACCTACCAAATAATTTCCATATTCCTCTGAGTCACATTTCAAAACCCTCCAAAATTTATGATCCTAACTTTCCAACATAATCTACATACACTTCATTCTCCTGCCAAAATCTCTGTGCCCCATACATTCACTAAACACACACTTCCATCTTTTTTATCACAATGATACCATGCTTGGTATATACCCACCCTCCCCCATTTCCCAAAAACAACAACCTCCCAGAAACATTCACTCAGTATTAATCTTACCTATAAGACCCAATATACAATAATAATGTATCTTATGAGTAAATAATGTAATTTTCAGCCATTATCATCAACTGCCACTATTTTTAACAGTGCCTTATGTCAGTTACTAGACTGTATCTTGAAGTCAGGAAACCTCTCTTGTTTAAATTTTATATGTCCTTCAAGCATCCTGCTGCATACAGTAGTTTTTTGTTTTGTTTTTTTTTTTTTGGAGGAGGAAGCCTGGGCAGTTGGGGTTAAGTGACTTGCCCAAGGTCACATGGCTAGTAAGTGTTAAGTGTCTGAGGCTGAATTTGAACTCAGGTTCTTCTGACTCCAGGGCCAGTGCTCTATTCAGTGCTCCACCTAGCCGCCCCTACAATAGCTTTTTAATAAATGTTTGTTGTTTTGTTTTAGAATAAAATCCTAAATCAAGTCCTCCCTCCATGTTGTATAATGCAGCCAAGCTAGAGTACTTTTCATCTATTGTAGCCACTGAAAATTTTCTTTCCTCTCTGTTTCTATCATTTTTAATCTGGCCTTCGGCCCCACCATTAACTGCTGTTGAGACCCAATCAACAATATAAGAGTCTTGAATACTACATTCTTCAATAAGAAAATATACCCATGGTTCTCACTTTACATAAATTCACATTATACAAACCTGACATATGTAAAGAATTCTGAAAGAAAACCACATTCCAAAAACAAACGAAGGAAAAAAAAATCGCCAGTATTAACTTTGCCATACGATACTGCATTCTCTCTGCTCCTGCCCCTCTGCTTGGCAATTGCTGCCTCCCATCCCAACCCTAGAACCCCACCCCACCTCCCAAAACAAACAGACCCTCCCTCCAAGTGAGAGCAGAACAGAGGCTGAGGCAGAGAGAGACCCGAGTGACTGTCTTCCCTGTGTCCAAGCTCACCTGTCCGTCCCCAGCAGCACCAGTGGTTTGTCCTCTCCTGTCTGTGTCCAACCCCCACATGTCTCCCCCTTCCCCCTCCCAGTTCTTCTTCCTGCTTTAGCTTCTGTGTCCCTGGCCCCAACATATTCTTAAACCATAGGACCACTGTACCCCTCCCTCCACTGTAAGTGCAACCCCCTTCTTGCCTTCCTCCCTCTCTCCCTTTCTCCTTTTCTCCCACCCCACCCAGAAATTTGCATTAGGTAAAGTAGAGGTCTACAGAACGTTCTGCTTATGTCCTTCCTTGGATGTCCTTCATTCCTTTTGTTTCTGCCTCTTTTATATTCATATGCTGTTCTACTTTATATCACAGATACATGTGTGTAACCCAATTTGAACCCTCACTACAAACACACAGTCCATTAAGGACAGAAACCAGGCCTTACCTTTTCTTTTTTTCCCCTGGTATCTCTAGAAATACATTGCACAATGATCTGCAACAGTATACACTTTTAAAATTCTGGATAATTTAATCAATAGTGAACTACATTTCTGCTCAAATTGTGACTGCCATAGGTGCAGCCAATTTCTCACAGGCCTTAGCTACCAGAAAGTTAGAGCTTCCATATTTGCAGAGTCCAGTTAGAATGAAACACTAAGTCTGGGTCTTTCTAGGGCAGTTTGTGGATCATCCATTCCTCCAGTCTCAAGATTTCACTTCATTGCAGAAGCCCATGTAAGTACCACCCTGAAAAATCTTTTTGATGCAGTGGAGAAATGTTGTGAAGGCAAGTGTCACTGCCAGATAGGTGACAGCAAATAACCATGCTTTCTGTCATAGCTCCAATGATTTTTCAGGATTTTATGTTTCCAGTGACATAGCTATCTATTCATGGGCAACGTTTCTAAAAACTTGCATTTACCTGTGTATCTGCCACAAATCATCACAATTCTACCTAATTGATTTTACCTGAGGTTCATAAAACACCATACGCTTATGGAAATAAAAAGGACCTTAGTGACCATCTACTCCCATCCCTTCATTTTCCAGAGCAGAAATTAAGGTTGAGAGAACAATGTGACTTTCCCAACTTCACCTAGCTAGACTTTGCCAAGGTCACTAGTGACCCAGCTATTTCTGTAACATAAGATTTCTTGCTTCCCTTTTCAGTGTTTTTTCCCATCACACAGTAATTGCCTATCCTTAAATTGTGGGTAGTAACTCAGAAATCATATAAGAGACTTCTTTGGGCATCTCTACTCTTTTGCATTCTTGTAGTTGCTAAAAACCTAATTCTTTGCTCTTAGGTATCACTAGGAATAAATGCTATGCTAATAGCGCTTATAACGCAATGTGTGTATAGGGAAGCAATACTGACTCACAATATAACAAGTTAAACTGCATGTTGTATTAGCATTATTCTTAATGCTAATGTAACGTCTAACCATGAAGGCAGCATTGTTAGATTGTTAGTACTGTAGATTGTAATGACAAAAGGAATTAGATGGGTTTTCTATGTTAAATCAATCATTAAGCAGTGCTATAATTATTTGCTGTTGGGAACGCTCTTTTTTCTATTGTAAAATTGACACAGTCTATGAACGTAATTGCTGTGTTTTCATCCTAGGGCCCTTTAAGATTAGAGTCTAGGAGGAAGATGTGGCACTTCTAATCCTTCTGACATTTCAGAGGGACTATCCTGGCAGAAATAATATCACATCACCATGTAATTAATCAGTCCATTTTCCCATGGTCGGTAAAGCCTGTATTTCTCCTTGCATCTGGGAGGCAGAGAGGTGGCATGCTCAAGCCTTCCACAGGTTTAATTACAATGTGATGTTGAGTCCAATTATATTCTTAGCCAATTTGGCCTCTTCATATTGCATATTCAGACCATTCTGCTGGTGCCTGGTTAGAAACATTTTAAGCACAAGTGGATATAAGTTTGAAGCTATCAATGGGTATGTATTACCTTAATTTTGTCCTGTATGAGAAAGACATCAATCCCAGGTTCTTTAAAAAAAAAAAAGAAAGAACGTAAGATGCAAATAATAATATCCATTTTTTTAAAGGAAAGAAAAAAAGTCCATAAGTTGAAATGGCGTAGAATTTTCTTCAAAATTATGAGCCTATAAGTTTCATTAATACACAGAGCCATTTAAAGAAATGTAAAGAACCTTTATTAAGGGAAGCGAGGAAGATTTTAACACACTCTTTTTGAAATGCAGAAGAATCCTTTAATACTTTGATGCTTTTAGTAGCATTATTTACAAACACCTGCCAAAAAAGAGTGTCAGCTAGATTAGATGTGTTCTTGGCCTTTTTGAGTTTATTGGCATCAGTATTATCGCAGTCATCAACAAGCACTTATTAAGTACCTATTTGAAGGAATACTCATTTCCTTAGTACATTTTTCAAGAATGGAGAATAGGATGGAGAAAACTTTGGAAGAGTTATCAAGCCTGTGCTTTCTAGTAGGTATTGATAAGGTAGGAATATCATGAGGCAATGGTAGGTGTGGCTAGTTTCTGGTTTGTCCCTCATCTCCACAAGTAAAAATATGGATGGGCCAAGGACAAGTGAAAATCTTCCACATCCAAAGGACAAAGTCCTTCAAGAAGACACGAAACTGACACAAGCTGTTGGGCTGGAAGGGCATTCTAGCATTGCTATAGTTAATAAGGATTCCCTGGGGCTGCAGTTATGTAACACCTTCTAAATTCATGGTGACTACATCTGATAAACCATATGGAATGTCTTTAATTGATCAAAATATCAACAGGAAAAGAGTCTCTTTTCTGCTGGTTTCTATTCTCTGGCCAGTAAGTCAGTGTGTAAGAAAGAAGTAGGGAACAAAACTGTTAACAGTCATGCTAATTCAGAGAACTATGTCATTGGTGTGATGAAGTTTTTCCTTTCCTAATAACTTTGGGTGCTAACCATTATTGCATAGTGGATGTAGTTCCATGTGATTTTTTATACTTCTCCCCCTTCCCCTTCCCAATGTATGACATTTTATGTTCAAGTTATTTTTATTATAACTACTGGGGTATATACAATAGAATTAAATTGTCCAAGTCCCACCTTCTAGGAATTCCGGGAATATCAGAAGACAAACACACACACATATACATATAAACATACATGTATTTACATATATGTATGTGTCTGTATGTGTATATATTTATATATATACACATATATATATGATTTTAAAGTGTGACAGAGCAATATATGTGCCATATATTAAAAGTTATGGGGTGTAATAGATAAAGTCCTAGACCTGGAATCAGGAAAATGAGAGTTCAAATCTTGCCTCAGACACTAGCTGCATGAACCCAGGCAAATCATTGTATGTCTCTCAGTCCCAGTTTCCTCATCTGTGAAATAAGAATAACAAGAGCTCCTATTTCCAAGGTTGTTATGAAAATAAAATTAATTAATATTTATAAAGGACTTAGCAAACCTTAAAATGCTATTTAAATGCAGAGGAGAGAAGACAATAATTACCTTAAGAGTTCCAATGGAAAAAGCATCTCCTTTTCAAGTGTAAGGCTTCATGGAGAATTTAGGCCATGAGTTAGGCCTTAAAGGGTGGATAATATTTCATAGGCAGGCAGGACAATTCTAGTAGAGGAAGGACATTTACAAAGTTCCAGAGGATGAAACACAGATTTTATTCTCGTGATGGTGATGTGACTACATTAGCTAGAGCTGAGCTATTGTGGTATAGAGAGAAAGAATGGAAAATGGGTTTGAATCCAATACATATAAGGAATTAACACAGATATATAAGTTTAAGAACCATTGCCCACAGGATGTGTGGTCAAAGTGTATACACAAAGAGTTCTCAAGAGTGATTTCCTGACTATTAGAAACCACATGAAGGATGGCTCCAAATTAGTAAGAGAAACATAAGTCAAAACAACCGTGAGGTATCACTTCACATTGCACTGACTGGCAAAGCTGACAAAAGTTAGGGTCAAAGTTGGAGAGGCTGTGTCAAGACAGGCACTACTTAGCAGAGTGGTGAATCATTTCAAACACTCTGGAGAGAAATTTTGAATTATGTTATGAAAACAATTGAAGTGTCCATATCCTTTGCATATATACATACTGTATGTAATGTACCTACTAGGCTTTGACCTCAAAGAGGTCAAAAGCAGAAACAAAGATCTCACATATACCACAATATTAATTGCAACACTTTTTGTGGGAGTGATGAGTTAGAAAGTAAGTAGGTGCCCGTCACTTATCATGAATTGATACAATAGAATATTATTGTTCCAAAAGAAAGAGCAAATAGAAAAATTTCAGAGAGGCCTAGGGATACATAAACTGGTACAGGTAAAAGTATGCAGAGCTAAGAAAACAACATAGAGTATGATTGAATTAATGAATCAATGAATTAGGATTTATATTAAATGCTTCTTGAATAAAGCACTATGCTAACAATAGGGGATACAAATAGAAAGGGATACAATAGAAAGAGACAATCTCCACTCTCCAGGAGCTTACATTTCAATAGGAGGAAACAAAATATAATGGAAGTTTTAGCTGTCAGCCAGATGGAAAAGCCTGTGATCCACAGGGTATAGAAATAAAGCAAGTAATAATGTACCGCACAATATCTATAACAATACATGCAGAAAGAACAATTTTAAAAAATGAACTTTAAAAAAATATATGATGACCGAGATTAGGCTCTGAAAGAGTAGAAAGCCCATATCATTGCCAACATCAGCTATGGTGGTTGCTCAATATTGTACATATTGGCAGATAGGGATCTGTTTATTTTTATTTTTTAATTTCTGTTCAAAGAGAAGCCTTACTAGGGGAAACGGATACATTCAAAATGAAGCATAAAAACAAAAGGCATTAATAAAAATAATAAAAAATTTAAATATATTGGAAAGGTAGGTTGCTGCCTGATTCTAAATAGGGCCAAATGCTGTTCTAGGGAGTTTAATCTTTTTCCTGAAAATGATAGGGAGTCATTGCACATTCCTATTGAGAATAATGGTGGGGTGAAAATAGCACTTTAGGCAGATTAACCTAGAAGAAGTATGTAGAAACTCGATGGGTAGAACCTGGAAGTACACAAAAGGAGGTGTCTTTGCAAGTAGCCTTCTAGGTGGTACAGACTGATGCGAAATGATCTGGACCAAGGAACCAACTGAGCAAACAATTGAAAGGAGTGGATAGAACCTAATGTGGGGTGAGAGAGCTGGGCACACATGTCCCACCCCTAGACTCAAGCAAGATGGCATGTCAACAGTTGGAGAAAAACATGAGAGCAGATTTTCAACCAAAATGAAATACACTGTCTTTGCTTTTTAGCCTCTAGTATAGGTAAGTGAAGGGGAGAAAAGAATTTGAAGTCCTCAGTGACACTTTCTGCTATAAATTTGAACAGATCAATGCCAGGAAGCTAGATTGGGAGGCCAAAGCTTGCTCCTAATTGCATTTAGCAGGATAAACATAAACTGTGGCCAGAAAGGGTTATTGTCTGTGGCAGGCCCCGTTTAACAATCCATCATCCATTAGGGCAAGGCCATGGAGGAATACAATAAGGCAGTGATTTTGAAGAATCATAATTCAATTTTTCAAGGCAACAGAAGGGATAGTGCAGAGTAGATGAGAAAATCAGAAAATATTTATGACTTTTTATTTGGTTGACTCTTATTTATTTGGTTGTTTTTCATTTGATGATCTCCCTCTCCTCAACACCTCAGCTCACAGCGATGAATATGTATGTCCAGAAGCTTCCCTGTGGAAACATTAACTTTACTTACCCACAGTCAGGTATGTCGACCTCGTATATAAAAAGTACAGTGGAAAAATGTACCTTTGACTCCTCCCTACTTAGTAGCTGTATGAACTTGACCAGATCAACTGCACAACTCTGAGCACCAGCTTTTGCATGAGAAAATTATGTTAGGGGAGAGTTATACTCAGTGAATTCTAAAGTCCCTTCTAAATCTAAATATATCACCCTCAGTTTCCCCTTTTAGCATTCCTCTTAATCTTAATAATCTCTTCTGTTTTTCCTAGATTCTGCTTTCAACTAGCTGTTCATCCAGATGTTAATGGCTCAGGGTACCATCACTCCCAGGTTCACTGGAGCATTTTCAAGTACATAGGAGCTCTTTCAGATATGTGGTTCAAATTTGTGGGAGCTTTCTGGCAATAGGAGTGATATTTGACAGCAGGTAGACCTATTAGCAGAGCTCTCAAAACCTGAGCTGTTAACCTGCTCTGACTTTTGCCTGTACTGGAAGCCCAAGCTTGAAACTTTCCCTCTGGCCAGTTAGTTTAATTTTGTTCTTCAATACTGCCTATTGCCAAAGGCATGGACCTGCATTACAACCAGGGTAAAGATAAGGATGAAGAAAGGATTCTTTTCAGATAGCTCATCATGTAGGACTGATTTTTTTTTGGGGGGGGGGTCTGGTCTTATTTTTATTTTCTATTTGAATACAGTAAAGAATCTTTAAAAAGTCTGAGACCTACTGAGACCAGTAGGATTGGGTATATGCCCAGAATTCCTTCTCCATGAAGTTCATTCATTTCAACCTATACTTACTGACATCTGTCTATGTCTCCAATCCTGTGCTGAGCATTGTGATGGTACTGGGAAGCATAAAATATCTTCCCTTTATGGAAATTTCAATTTAGTTGTAGAGACCAAACTTAGACCCAATACAAATAAGACGATGATAATACGTACTATGTTACAGGCCAAATGAGTAATAGAGATATTAAGTATTATCATTTTGGAAAAAAAGAAGAGATCAAGCCCTGTTTGTTTGCATAGTTTCAGAAGGTTTGACAGAGAAACTTCATTTGAACAGAGCTTTAAAAGCTGATTATGATCTAGAAACGTGGAGAAGAGGGTGGTAGAATGTATAATAAGCAATGAAAATCATATGGGCAAACTTTTGAATTTGTACATATGTGTTATATTTGTAGGGAGAGTGAGAGGGAGCATAAGAAGATCTTGGAACAGACTCTGCATGTGTGTGTGTGTGTGTGTGTGTGTGTGTGTGTAGATGAAGATAAGATCATAGAGTCTCAAAGCTGAAACTTTTGTCATCAGCCTTCCTCTTGATACTGACATCAACCCTAAAAATTTATCCCTCTTTCCTTGAGATTCTCATTCCTCCTTACTGCCTTTTCCACTCCCCCCTGCCTCAATCATGTTACCAAATTCCCAACCAATCATGGGAAGAACACACTGCCTAATATAAACATTCTCCAGCATAATCGTAGTCAGCAGCTTTGAGTCAGATAAGAATGGGATGTCCTCTATCATAAATAAGACAGAAAGGAAACTAGACAATATGTTAAACCTGAGCATGGACTCTGTTGGACTTTATTGTAAAATAAGGTTGCAAGAGAAAGGCAGATGGCTGGGTTCTAAGTGATCCATTATCTGCCAGATGTAAACAGGAGACTTTGGGGGTATCATGAATTGTTGTTTCATTTCAATATTCATTTGCTTTTCAATTTTAATTCACCATTGAAAGTAGGCTAATTCACTACACAAGTATAATCAACATTTTCATACCAGATTAATATTCCTTTTTTAAAAAAGAAGTTTTAACAGCTCAATTCCTTAGATCCCAAGTCACCCATCCAATGATGGCATGTTAAGGCAAAATCTAATTTGCAGTGAGCAGCTTGAGGCCAGAGAAGAACAGGAGACAATAGATGGGGCATGTCTATGTCCTACATTTTTTTTCCCATGGATGCACTCAGCAGATGGATGTTTGTCTTAACTTACATCTTTCATTATTTTAGATGAATAAAACAATTTTGATATTATGTTATATGGTACCTTCACAGTTGGTACCTTCACAAGTCTCCTCTTCTAAAGAGATGGATAGTGTTTGTATTCAATCACACATACATACACACATGCACGCATGTACACACAACCTACACAATACTCACATAGAAAAAAAAAAGGATGGGGGGAGTCAATAGTTTTGAATTTACATAGATTATTTAGTTGCGTTTTTTCCTATGTCACCAGACTGAAATACAATCTGACCAAATACTATTTAATCAAGAAATAAACCATCTTTCACTAAATGCCTACTATGCGCCAGACTCTGTGGTAGGTGCTAATGATACAAGCAGAAAAATGAAATAGTTTGGGAAAATCACATCAGTTAATGAAGGTCAGTTCCATCTCTATGCCTGATAGCATTATTAGTGCTACCTGGATCATTGAGAGTCTCTTTAACTTACCAAGTTTCACATAGCCAGTATGTGTCAGAGTTTTGACTTGAACCCAGGGTTCATTGGGTCGAAGGCCAATTCTCTATCCTTTATACTATAATGCCTCTAAGAAATAGGTGCGGCAGGGAGCCATAGGGACTAGCCACTGAAGAAATTAGGAAAATATTCATGTAGGATGTAGTGAGCTGAGTTTTGAAGAAACCTAGGGAATCTAAGAGGTAAAAGTTAAGGGAGAGAGAATTCAAGGTATGAGACTCAGCCTGAACAAAGACAGATAGGAGAAGAAATGTTTTCTTTGAGGACCAACAGACAGGCAGGTTTACAGAGTACATGAAGAGGAATAATGTGAAGTAAGATAGAAAGGAGGAGAGGAGCTTTATGTGAATGGTTTTATGAGGTGGTGTTAGAGGTAAAGGTAACATGCCTATGCCAAGGGTTACTGAGAAATTAACAGTTTGGAGGAAATTCAGTGTCTTAGGTAGGGAGATTATAGAGCGGGGAAAAGGAGTGCTCTCAGCACAATGCTCTGCTCCAAATATTGAGAATAACCTTTAAACCATTCCAATGTTAAAGTCAAAGATACACAGGGGCAATTGATCAGTCAGTCAATCAATAAGCATTTATTAAGCATCTGTTCTGTTCTAGGCGATGTGCTAGGCAGGAGTTAGTTCAGGATCTGAGTTCAGGATCAATAGGTCCAAATAGCAGGGGCTTTGCCATAGATTATATTCAGGAAAACACTATAAACAGTGAAACACAGTTCTTGGATGATTGTAGATTCATCTTAAGCAAAGAATCAGACCAGGGGAGTATTCTTCTTCACTCACCTGAGGGTAGAATAGTCATGGGCTCAGAGGGGAAAATCCTTGAGCATGGCCCAGCAATAACATTTTTGTTGCCAGCCTGACTGTCAGCTAGCCAATTTGTATAAGTTTATCATCAGAAGGCTGACCACTGGATGATCATGCCATTTGATGATAGCAACACATTGCTAAGGTATATGACAGAAAGTATGTGTATGTGTGTATGTGTGTGTGTGTATGTGTGTGTGTGTGTGTGTGTGTGTGTGTGTGTGTGTGTGTGTGTTGGGGGCAAGCGGTTTTAATTTGGTTAATAGAATTTTTAAAAATCATTGTAGAGTTGTTAAAACCTCAATGGTTATCTAGTCTAAACTGTATGCCTCAAAAGATTCTCCATCACAATATATCTAACAAGTGAGTATCTAGCCTCTGATTGAAGATGTTCAAGGAGAAGGACTGTATTACCTCCCACGGCCCACCTTCTGATTATTTCTGGTTCTAATTTTTAGAAAACTTCAGAAAGGGGAAGCCAGGTCTTGATAAAATCACAGATCTGAAGTATAACAGAAAATGGTCTTAATAAAGGTCCTACTACATACACTTGACTACAAGTTAGGAGCTATGACAAAAGGTTTTTTCCTATCATCATGGAGCTTAGAGTCAGGTTGAAGAAATATATTTAACTCAGGAAACAATTAAAAGCAGGAGAGAACGTTATATGATCTAGATGATGCAAACAAAAGTCACAATGGAGAGCAATGGAAAGTCACAGAGAAGAGATGAGTTTTAAGTTGAGAGCCTTAAATGAAGGTAAGATTGAAAGAAGTAGAGAGGAAGACCTTCCAAGGTGAGAGGGAGAAATAAATATGAATGCAATGCAACACTACACAATACAATACATTTATCAAGTGTCTCTGCCGTGTCCAAAGGACTGTACTAGGTGCTAGAGCAGTGGTTCTCAACCTGTGGGTCGCGACCCCTTTGGGGATCTGATGACCCTTTCACAGAGGTCACAGGGGTCGCCTAAGACCATCAGGAAACACATATTTCTGATGGTCTTAGGAACCGAGACACTGCTTCTCTATCCATCTCCAGGCAGGTCCGCCCACATGCAGATATGCCCATGTACGAGTATTAAAGGGTCATGGCATTAGGAAGATTGAGAACCACTGTGCTAGAGGGATAAATATTGAGAAATGACATTCTTCTTGCTCTCAAAGATCTTCAAATCCAGGAGGAGACTGTGACACAAATACAGGTAACTATCACACAGTGTCACATAAAAAGTGCTTATAGTGTTTGCTATAATGCAGTGAGAGATCTGAGGAGTAAGAGTATTACTAACTGAGGGGGATCCCACAAGTTTCCATGGAGAAGGTTGCGTTTGAGTTGGGCATTAAAAGATAGATAGATAGAAAATCATTAGAATAGAGAATAAGAGGAGATTTAAGATGTGTTTATTTGGGAGTGAAAATGGAAATTGGAAGGAAGACACCAGGGAAGGGACATCAGCAGTTCAAAACTTTTATTTTGCTCAAAATTTTGCCCTGATAGCACAAAGCAGTCATTAAAAAGGTAATGCCTCTGGCCCTTACACACTAATAAATTTCCCACCTGAGACAGGAATGGTATTGGTAGATAAAGCTTCTTGCACCAAGTATTGCTAATGGACTGAAGAGAAAGCTGCCTCCCAAAGCCTGTAAAGACTGCCTGCTAATACAACCACTGCTTGGTGTTGATGTTTTTTGCCTCTTACAGATAGCTAAGTCATGGTCAATTTTCACAAGTCTATGAGTTAGATGCATTCAATCATCTACAGAGTGCAAGTTCTTACCTTCCTCAACTCAGCTTAATTGACAAATAAATCCAGGTTTTGAATGACCCTAAAACAGATCATTAATAGGAAGGGACAGTGGAAGGAGTTTGATAACAGCTTTTATATTCCAATTACAAAAAAAAAACTTTTATAATCAGTGAATAGTATGTTAAAGTTGGTCTATTACCTGACCAACAAACTAGCAATAAGACTCAAATTAGAATGAATTTAAAATGATTGACTTTTCAAGTTTTGGACTTATCACACTTTATAGTAGTTAATAGAGTAGAAAGAAGAACTAAAGTTTCTTTTTTCCCTTTACTTTTATTGTCTGTGTGTATCTGTGAGTGCACGAGTGTGTAATTAAAACTCTGTATGGAGATTTATTCAAAGAAAAGCCTTAAAAACTTTGTCCTGGTATCATTTATGGGATCCTGGCTCCTAGAAGACAACTCATGGAGCCATGGAATATTTACTACATTGTCCTCCTGGCTGTTGTGTCCTCTGTTTATCTTGGGGACACTGATCTCTCTTGATCCTCTTCATTCTGACTATATTGTCATAGTCTCATTTGCTCGATGTTCATCCATGTCACACTCACTAACTATGGGTGTTTTTCAAGGTTCTGTCCCTCCTTTCTTTTCTCTATATAATTTCTCAGTTGGTGACCTCATCAATTGTTATGGGCTTAATTATTGCCTCTATGCCAGATGATTACTAGAGTTTGATATCCATGTTTCTTCCTTAAACTTCATTCCTACACCACCCATTTACCTATTGAATGATTTTAAACTGAATATCACATGGGCATCTCAAAACTGCTTGTGTTCAAAACAAAATTCATATTTACCCCACATCAACTCCTCTCCTAAAATTGCCCAGTATTGTCATGGATGTTACCTTCTCCTCCCACTCCTAATCATTTAGGTTTGCAACCTCCATGTCATCCTCAACTCATTCCTCCTATCCAATCAGTTGTCAGATCTTGTCAATCCTACCTCCACAACATCCCTCATACAGGTCCCCTCTCTCTACTCATATAAATCAGTGTACATTTAAAATGAACACATTATGATTGCACCCAACTACACTATTCTCTAGTGCATATCTCCACATTTTTAGAAATGTATTAGGGGAGACATTGTCATATACATTACTAAAATCTAAGAAAACTGTGTCCAGACCATTTCCCTTAACTTATCAGGCCAGAAAAAAACCACAATTGAAGATAATTTGCAATGCTTTTATCAATGAAGACATGCCAGTTCTTTATGAAATGTAGTCCTATTTCTGCATCCTCACTGAACATCAGCATCATCAATCTTAGCTAGTATTTATACAGTGCTTTAAAGTTTGTAAAGAACTTCACAAGTATTATTATCTCCTTTTATCTTCACAACAACCCTAGGAGGTAGGAGATATTATTATTAATTTTTGAAGGAATATGGGGAGTTATTGTTATTCCTCGAAGAGCAAAGAATCTAGGGATTGAGCACACTATTCTCCAAAGGAACCCCAAAACAGCTCCCTTTCCCTTGGTCTCCGATGATTTTCAAGCCCTAAAGTCTCCTAGAAACTTATCTAGTCATCAGCTTTTACTCTAGCTGCTGAACCACCAGTTATTTTAGCTCAAGGATATGGTGGTTCCTACTCTTTCAGAAATGTTATGTATTTACATAAATCTTGGGATTTAGAGTAGAAAAAAAAACCTTAGAAAACATTTGTTCAAACCCCTCATATTAAATACGAAGACACTGAAGTTTGGAGAGGCTAGCTGATTTGTCTCTCTTGATAGTAAATAATAGAGATGAAGTTGAATAAGGTTTTCTTTCCAAATCTAATGCATTCTTTTTTGTGGTTTCTATAGGGAACTAATTTTCTCAAAAGACCCCAAATGATAGGAATTCTAGAAAGGTATCATCCCTTTAATATCTGTTCTGTGTGTTCCTTTTTTTTTTTCTAAATTCTGAGTGCTACATTTGAGCCAAATTCCCCTTGAAAAGACATTCACTGATTGACATTTTTAACTTTAAAATTTCCCCAAATAAAGCAGCTTATATTTTAAATCTTTGTGCTAAATTAAAATGTTGGAGACTTCTCTTAAATAAGAAATTTGTGTTTGTGCATACATGTAAATGTGTTGAATCTCTCTGTCTGTGAAGAAACATTATTGACAAAATTGAAGTTAAGTAACTTACAATATACTGTTCCTACTGGGAAAATATCAGAAGTAAATTCATTAATGTCCAGGATTACTTCTCTTACTTGTAGGTGGGGAAGGTGGCCACTTCTGGGGTATGACTTGGGGAAGAAAAATCATATCATGCCCATCACTTTTCAACATGACTGAAATTTCACAATTTGAGATTTATTCCTTTAAATCTTCAAATGCATTTTTATTTGTGTCTTCTAAAATCTTCTAGCAAAATAGGCTCTTAGAATAGTTATTATAAATTGGCATCAGCTATTAACACTTACGCAGAAATTTGTTTTTTTAATGCATCCTACTTATGACAGGCACTTGAAAGTAAAATCTTCCAGCAATGGGACACAGTACTTATAGCTGGGAACAGTAAGAACAGAAAGAATCAATATAGAAAAATGCCAGAGTATAACACCATTATTGCTAATTAATTGACATGGTAAGGGAGAATTATTATAGTTCACCAAAAGACAAAAGCTTATTATATAAGAATTAGAAAGAGAGTCAGGCACCTGGGGTAATGAAGTCATACCTACAAGAGAAGAAAAAAGCTTGTTGTTTGTCCTTTGTTTTTGAAGAGCACCAATGATTCCGTGATGCTGGGGTAAAATAGTGGATGATGGGTGGTCTTAACTTGTACATGAATTGGATTTAAGTGAGGCAGAGTTATACAAAATCATCAACCTCACTCTCTCTTCCAGAGTCATTGAAGTCCAATGTCAGGACAAAAGCCAAGATGAGCGGTAATAGCCTGGGATATAGTGGATGACCTTGAGGTCTTCCAGGACTGACCAAGCTCTTGGTGTTCCACAGCATCTGCTTCAACCACCTTCATGGCCATTGAAACAAGTTATTGTCATCCTCACATTCTGCCAGAAAGTCTTCACATGCTTGGAGTGGACATCTCCCTAATTCACTGATCTGTTTGAGAACTGTTGGTTACCCTAAATCTGGTTTAACCCATCTGCCTATTGAGGTGTGGCCACAGCACATGCTAAAGGTTCTTGGAGCCACAAGTGAGAGTTGGGTGATAGGTGAGCACCAAAGGTGCATGAGCAGTCCTGAAAAGGGCTCAGTAACCCTTCACACTGGAGGCGCTAATCTTTCTTGAGCACCCCATAAACCCCTGTAAAAAAAAGCTTAAAGGGATAAGGATTGATACTAAAGACTCCACCTGCTCTACATAACAACTTTGTGGAATTCCAGGCCTGTCTCTAGTCAATGTAAAACCCATTTATAAATAGGAGTGGGTTATGTTCTAGACATGTTTAAAGAGGAGCTCCCAGCAAATAGAGAATTCATACCAAAGCCAGAGAGAGGCACTCACCCAACCCCAATGGGCTAGCTTCCTTCATTCTTTTTCTTCTTTCCATGACCACCAAGTTTAGGATTTTTCAGGGTTTGTTCATGTAAAAAGACTAAAATAGCTGCAACTGAATATGACAGAGACCAATGTAATTGAAGTCAAATGCCATTGAATAGTTAGGAAACACTGGGGAGGAGAATTTTATCTTTGCTTTCCTTGAATCTCTATGGTATGTGGATTACTTTTCTCTGAGGGAATCCTATGTGTGTTGTGATGATTTGTTCATGTTCAGGTAGCTCCAATATATTGTAAACTCCTTAGAGGCAGAGACCATGCTAATTCATCTAGTTATTCAATATAGTGCTTGGCAAAGTGTCTTGTACACAGTAGGCACTCAAAATGGTCATTTTAGAATGAATGAAAAAGGAGGAATTAAGTTAGATGTCAGAGTAAGAAAGAAATGCTATCTGTTCATCCATCTAGTAGATATTGAAAGTTCACTATTTGGAAATACAAAAGAAAAGATGCAGTCTAGTAATTGAAGGTATTATAATTTAGTTGGTTAAATTCACATATGAGAAGCAAGAAGAAATGATAAGCAAGGTACAGATAATATAGCATTGACTCATAAACAAGCGCCATAGAGTGTAAGGCAGAAGAGGTAATTATCAGCACTGGGCAAGGATTGTCAACAAAGACTTCTTAATGGAAGTATATCTTGAGTAGGCCGTTGAAGAAAGTGATGGAGTTGGATGAGGAGGGTCATTCTAGGAAGGGAGAAGAGCATAAATAAAGGCACAGGAATAGGATCAAGCAAGCTGAGTTGGGCAGAGTCACGGTATATACTAGGAAGCATTCTGGACTAGGAATCAGGGAAAGGAAGCTCTAGACTTGATTCTTCCACACTAGCTCCATGAACTCAGAAAAATTACAGGCTCTCTGGATTATTTTTTTAATCTGGAAATTAAAGAATTGAACTAAACTATCTTTAAGGTCCCTTCTATCTCTAATAAAAGCCAACACATACATTGTCGTATGCTTTTGCAAAATGTATTTAAATAAAATATTTCATTTTTCCTACTCCCTACATTGGTGAATAATTCAGATGAACTACTATATCTAAGCAAGCTCTAGTCATACTTCACTTGATCAGCTCACCAGCTCCCTAATGTACATGCTCTTACCTTCTCATCCTCAACACTTCCTAATTCTGATGCCAAAATAAAAATCAATAGTGTTGTGTAGGGATGGTGAGTGGAGCCACAAAGAAAGAGTATGTTGAACTACTTCCCCATGGTTCTACTCACTATTCCTATAATATTATAAACAAAAATAACCCTTCACATTCACCACTCCTCTCTATGGGTTGCCCGCATTAGAATATAGGTTCCTTGAGTTTAGAACTTTGCATTTCTACTTATAGTGCTAACAGTTGGCATACCGATTGGTAGATACCCAGAGCATAAGTCCGTCCCTTCCTTCCTTCCTTCCTTCCTTCCTTCCTTCCTTCCATCCTACCTTCCTTCCTTCCTTTCCTCTGCCCTTCTTTCCTTTCTTCTTTCTATCATCTCTCCCTCTCTCTTTTCTAATTGCCTCCCTCTCTACATGCTTCTCTCCTTCTTGTTGTCTCTCTTTCCCATTCTCCCTCCCTCCTTTCTTTTTTCCTCCATCCTTCTCTTCCTTCCTTCTTGCTTTTGTACCATACCTTCTCTTTTCTTTCTTTCCTTTTTCCTTCCCTTTTTTCTTTCATCTCTTTTTATTTCCCTTTCTTCTTCCCTCCCTTCCTTCTTCCCTCCCTCCTTTCATCCCTACCTCCCTTTCCTCCTTCTGCCTTTCATTCTTTCCTTTCTCCCTTTCCTCTTCCTTCCTCCCTTTCTTTACTTCCTCCCCAACCCTCCCTTTCTTCCTTCCTGGTACAACCCAGAAGAATGACATGACACATTTCATTATTCCTATTTCACAGCTGAAGAAATTGAAGCTCAGAAAGGTTAAGTGACTTTCCCATTGCCATATAAGTAATAAGTCCAGGAATTGAATTTTCCTATTCAGGTGTTTCTTCATTCCAAGTCCAGAGCACAACATGTTAATTTTATGGACAATGAGCTGGCAGGAGAAGGCAGAGGGGCCTTATTGGACAATAGTGCATGATAATGCTGTATGGGTAAGAAGAGCACATCTTAAAGAAGTGTCTTGTATGTCATGCTGAGTAGTTTAGATTTAATTCAATTTCTGCTTGTCTATCTGTTGTTTGGTTATTTTTTGGTCATATCTGACTCTTTGTGACCCCATTTAGGGTTTTTGTGGCAAATATACTGGAGTGGTTTGCCATTTCCTCTCCAGCTCATTTTACAGAAGAGGAACTGCGGCAAACAGGGTTAAATGACTTGCCCAGGGTCACACAGCTAGCAAGTGACTGAGACTGGATCTGAACTCAGGTCTTCCTGAATCTAGGTATAGTACTCTATCTACTGCACCACCACCCATCTTTCTATCATCTATCTATCTATCTATCTATCTATCTATCTATCTATCTATCTAATCTTTCACTCACCCACCTAGCTCTCTCTTCCTCAGTGTTGCTTAATCTAGGCCAGCTGTATCAGGCTTTTTTGACTGCAGCATTTTTCTTTTCCTCAGGGCTTCCTAGAGTGTGACTTTCTTCACCTCAAGGTAGCAACTCCCTTAGAACATTTTATCCCAGTTCTTTCTCCCTGATTGCCACAGCCTTTTAAGCAGATATTTCGAGAGTTGCCAGAATCGTGGGGGGAAGAGAGAAAAGGTTGGGCTAGGGAAGCAAGAATGCAAAGCAAAAAAACAGGAATGTCATGGTGGCTGACCATTGTACTGATTTCATGCTTTTACTCCTTAGAATGCATGTTCCAAGAAATTCCTATGGAAGTCTTGGGCTAATGAGTGAGCACTATGATCACTGTCTATGTCAGGGTTCTACAAACACAAGATAGAAAAAAAATATTTTTTTTTCTAGTTTAAACTCACTGTAAAAGCCAATAGAAATCACCTGGAGATTCAATAGCTTTCTCCTCACTTAGACAAGCTCACAATACATTCAGTCTTACTCTACATAAGGAAAAGTTCATTTGTTTCTTCCTCTTATGTATGATATGAGAAGAGTTAGTTGTCCTCTTGAGCACAGAGAAGTGAAAGACTTCTCTTCCCCGCATTCTCCCAAGTTACTATGGAAATATTATGTCTGAGCTTATTAATAATTAGTCTTTATATTGTACTCTAAAGGTTGTAAGGCATTTCCATAAATTATCCCAATTGAGCCTCAAAGTAACCTGATGAATTAGGTATGATGATACTATTATCCCCACTTTACAATCTTGCAAATGGGGAAGGATCAGAGAGGGGAAATGACTTGTACAGTTATACAACTAATTTAACACAATATCCACTATATTATACTTTCTCGTGGTAAAGCTCCACAAAGTGTGAGAGGCGGAGCATCTCGGAGCTGCATCATAGGATAATCAGTCTAGAGATGAAATGAGTGATAGAATGAAATGGACATAGGGTGCTACTCTTTATTTTAATCATGTGGGAATTATGGTACAGTGGAAAGTACGTACATTTGGAGTCAGATGAGCTATTAAATAACAAAGGAGGCAAGTAAACAACAGCAAGGGTTTGACACCCTATCCTGACAGTGACACATATTGTAATTGAGTGATAAATATTTGCTGGAAAACTGACTCAACATCCAATAATTTCCCTGCTTCTTCACACCACATTTTGATAGGTCATTCAATCCAACACATACCTCAGCCAGAGACCATCTACAACAGCAGTTCTCAACCTGTGGGTCGCAACCCCTTTGGGGGTTGAACAACCCTTTCACAGGGAAAACACATATTTCCGATGGTCTTAGGAACTGAGACACCACGCTCCTCTATCTGTCTCCAGGCGGGTCCACCCACATGCAGAGATGCCCACATAGAAGTATTAAAGGGTCTGGCATTAGGAAGGTTGAGAACCATTGATCTACAACATCCCTAAGAGTTCAACCAGCCTTCACATAAAGAGCAGAGTTTCAATCACAGGCCTGTTTTGGAGAATAGCCATAAGAAACATACAATTTCTGTAGCTAGCTTTTAGTCCATAGGGAGCTCCAATAACATAACCCAATCAGTGTCCATGCCATCCTTCTTTTCTGCCATGTCATCAGTCATTGGAGATCTCCCCAAGGAATGTTGTTAGCATCTATAGGGTGGAACAATTCTCCCTTCCGAATCTGATTGTTTCTTCGGCATGTACAATGTAAGTGAATTTATCAGCAACACCTTGACCATCATTTTCCCTCAGATCCTGATGGATACCATCCAAAACCAGAAACCAGGAGTCTTTGGGGCAGTAATGCTTTCAATCCAGTGCCATCAGATATCATCCTAGAAAGCAATTCTGTGGAAATGCAGACTGGCAAATAATCCAGCAGGTACTAAAGCCATTGTTACTAAAACCCCCAAAAGGAAGTTCTTGCCACAAAAGTCCTAGGCACTATCAAATGGTTTTTAACCTTAGAGACTGGTGTGATTTTATCAGTGAATATGACATTATAGAAGCACTAACATCTGCTTCACTGTTGTATCCTAAAGACCATGTTAACATTCACTTGATTTGTAGCTGAAACCTTCCATATGTATTATCTGCCCCCATGAGATTGAGAGCTCCATGGGAGCAGGGACTGTCTTTCTTTTCTATTTGTATTATCAGGGTTTAGCAAAGTGCTTTAAAGTTAGTGATCATTTAACAAATGCTTTATTCATTTATCATAAAGAATTGACATAAGAAATGGGGTAAAAAAGGGTAATATAGAAAGGCCATAATTAATTAGTTCCAGAATTACTGATTTCCCTCCATTCATCAGTACTATTTCCCAGTCCCTTTAGTGTCACTCTTTTAAACAATTAAAAATAATAAAATTATTTGTTCAGTCATTCCCCAGTTGATGAACATCTCCTCAATTTCTGAATCTTCATGCCACAAAAAGAGTGACTATAAATATGGTTGTACATATAGATTCTTTTCCTTTTTCTTTGATCTTTTTGGGATAGAAACCTAGTAGTGGTATTGCTAGATCAAAAAGTATGCAGTTTTATAGTCCTTTGGGCACTGATCTCAATTATTGTGCAGAATTTTTCACTGGTTTATAAGTCCACCAACAGTTTGTTAGTGTACCTATTTTTCCTCAACCCCTCCAGTATCTGTCATTTCTGATAGATGTGATGTGTTATCTCAATTGTTTAAATTTGCCTTTCTCTAATCAATAGTGATGTCCAGCATTTCTTTTATATGACTAGAAACAGCTTTGATTTCTTCTGCTGAAAACTTCTTATTCATATCCTTTGACCATTTAACAGTTGGATAAATTTGACTCAGGTGCCTATATATTTGAGAAATTGGATCTTTATTGAAGAAACTTGCTGTAAATTTTTTTGATATTGCTTCATTATCTTTGGTACCTTTTAACTAAATGTAATTTCCCTGATTTTTTCTTTTAATTAGATCTCTTTGTTTTTGCTTTGTCAGACATCATGATTGCTACCCCTGCCTTTTATTTTCCTTCAGCTGAAGCCTAATAGATTTCTACTTCAATGCTATATTTTAATTCTCTGTGCATTTCTGATTCATTTCATTCGAGGCATCAAAGGTAATGTATTGCTGACATACTACTAGTGACACTAGGTTGATTTCAAGACATCTGATCTGGCTTGAGCTAGTTTCTCCACCTTCCATTAGTTGACTTTCAGGTTAGTTGTGTGTTTTGTGTTACCTACAGCTGTTCCATTGCTCATTTTTGTTTTGTTTTAAATTCTTTGTACTTTAAAAAAGCGGATATTAAATCCAAGGAAAAGTCTAAAGAGTTGTAACTTTTAAAGGTCACACTTTAATGAATGTTATAGATATGAACATAGCTATTGATGTGAGAATTCAGGGGTTTCTAGGCTTATTGAAGTGCACAATAAGAAAAGATAGGTCACATTGAAACTCAAAAGAAATTGCAGGTGAAAATGAAAAACAACAAGAATTGCACCAACTATTGCAACAAAAATGCTAATTCATCTTCAGGAAACAAATACTTTAAGATATTCATGACAGCTAGGGAAGTTGCTATTGATTATACGACATAAGGCTTGTTAAAGTTGGAAGAACAGTGAGAAGACCAGTTGTGTTTATTTTATTTTAAATAAAAGGAAGCTTTTTATTAAACTTACCTTTTTACTAAATGCTATAGTGAATCTTGGACAGAATAAAGTCCTGATGACACTGTAGGATCTAGGTATCTTTGTCATCAGACTACAAAACATCTGTAAAAAATATTTCAATTACAAAAATTCATATGTGGAAATAGAGTATGTCAACACAAATTATTATGAAATAATGAAAATAATGAAAATTTAATGAATTTATCCAAGAGACAGAGAATGAAATGGCTCTATGAATTGTAACTTAGATATTGTTTAAGCTACATTTATAACTTATAGGCTATCTAGGCTAGATTAAGTAAATTTGACTGTTCCTCAAAGGTAGACTTAATATTCAATGCGATCTGTGATGTCATCATTAAGAAGTAGAGTATATATGTATATACATATATATATATATATATGTACATGTATATGTATATATACACACGCACACACATATTGTGAATTCAATGTCAAATGATGAAAAATAAATAATTACAGCAGGACATATTGCATATGAAAAGGTTTTTTAAAATGTAGAAAGTTATAATATCTTTGCATAGGTGAACAAATCACATCATTTTCTCTTTTTTCCCCAGTTTGCACAACTATACAATGTCAATTCCTTAGGACCAAGGACTTTCTTATTTTTCTGTATGCATTCCACCCCTTAGCACAGTGTATGTCATGTACTGCTTATTTTATTCATCCATCCATCCATCCATCCATCCATCCATTTATTCATTCTTTCATTCACTATAAGACTGTATCATCCCTTTAATTGACCTTCAACTTTAGATCTTCAAACTCAGTGATGTTACCCCATGAGTGGCAATCTTAATTAACTCTCTAAATGTGAATCACTGTTTCCCTCATCACCATTATCATCACCTTTCATTTATTTGATAGTTAGTATATATCGTCAGATATCATTCATTATGATTTTGTATCCATAAATGTCGTTTTCACAAACAGTAAGCCTCTTAGGGACAAGAATCATGCTTGACACGTCTTTGCATTCTCACAACACAACCTTTTTTTTTACAATTCTCTACTCATAAGAAGTATTAAAATTATTCTTGTTGGTTGAGTGGGTACATGTCGTATGTACGTGTTCGAATTGCATCAATCTTATTTTAAAGTTAAGCAGGAACAGGAGTTGTGTTTGTGATAACCTGTGAGTAGTCTGAGCTGCCCCAATGGTGACCCAGCTGGCCAATTCCAGTTGGTAAATTCAGCTTGTCCTCCTCTTCTCTCCTCTCCACTTCCCACATGGGGTATCATGTCCTTAACTGAAAATGTTCTCAGCAAAGGAAGGCAAATTTTTTTGGCTTTTTTTTTGGGGGGGGGGGAGAATAGGCAATTGGGGTTAAGTGACTTGCCCAAGGTCACATGGCTAGTTTTGTGTTAAGTGTCTGAGGCCAGATTTGAACTTAGGTCCTCCTGACTCCAGGACTGGTCCTCTCTTTTCATTGTACCACCTAGCCACCCCCAAGCTAAATTTTTATGTCTAAAACCCATCTAGTTTTCTTTGGCTAGATTTCTTTCTTAAAGATCATTCCTTAAACCCAATTCATTCTGATTCTCCTTGATTGGACAACAATATGCCCCTGTCCAAGCACCACTTAATGGTTTTTTGGGCCCTCATGGCTCAGAGTGAATGTAAATAGTGACTATTTCTCTTTTGGCCAGCAATTATGAGGGTTTTTTCCTCCCAGTTTGAGATGTCTTTCTTTCTTCCTTTCTTTCTTCTTCCTTCCTTCCTTTCTAAATATCTATATCTCTCTCTCTATCATTATTTATTAAGAATTTAAAAGACTTTAGAAGTGTGATCAATTTAAAGATAAATTACAAGTACAGAAAATGGATGTTGAAACATACCACTCAAATTCTGCCAGGGAGATAATGGCTTAGAAATTAAGAAAGGACATATATTGTCAAACATGGAAAATGGGAGAATTCAAAAATTTTGTTGAACTACACTTATTTGTGATGAGGGATGTGTGTGTGTGTGTGTGTGTGTGTGTGTGTGTGTGTGTGGTATATATGTATATATATAGATAGATAGATAGATAGATAGATAGATAGATAAATAGATAGATAGATAGATAGATAGATATAGATATAGATATAGATATATAGATAGATAGATATTTCCATGGGAGGGTAGCAGGAGATATAGATTACTAAACCTCATAAAAAATAAAGAAACATTTTTAAAGTAAAAATAAATACTTGCCCAAGCTCACACAGCTGATACTTGAATCTGTCTTCTCATATCAAGTCCATTGCTTTTCTGCTATACCATACTGACTGTTGTACACTTTACTCCATGATGGTAGAAACCATGTCTTCTACTTTTATTTTCCATAGTATCGAAATGTACATGGAATGTTTAGGTGCATAGTAGGTGCTCAGTAAATATGTGCTTATTGATTTTTATGCAGCATTTTAGAAGTGTCTCAAGCTGAAGCGGAAAATATTATGGGAACAAGTCATGTTAACTGGTTCATCCATCCTATTTGAAAACACAATGTCCTTTAGAAGATTAAAAGTAACCGCTTGACCAAATCATCATCCACTAAGCTGCCTGAATGTAATTTAGCTGGTGATTTCTTTTCCCCATTAAAATGAAAGTGAATCAGTGCTTATACAGGGAGAGCAAGTCTTATGAGCTAGGGAGACTCCCTCCACTTGCAGAGCCAAGACCGAAAAATTGCTTTGCTGCTGCTCTTCCAACTGTATGAAGCTGTCAGGGATATCTCAAATGCGACTGACTTGGCAATCCAGAGAACAAGACGTGAGCCATTGCATTCTTACTTCGAGATGACATGGAACTTGCTGGGTAAGGAATGTGAGCTATTATCTGAGTTGTTCCCTTCATTTTCCACTCCTATAATCTCTATTCAGTCTGGTAATAATAACAAGAATAATGATTTTCATTTATGATACACACACACATATTAGAGTTTTCAAATTCCATTTGGCCTTCACAACAGTCCTTTGTATTAGATAGGGCATCATCATCATCATCATCATCATCATCATCATCATCATCTTCATTTCTCTCTATCTCTGTCTCTCTTTTCTCTCTTTCACTTCCTTTTCCCAACTCTTGTCCCTCAACATGATGAGATTGTAGGTACTATGGAACAAATGGTATTAAGTCTTCTCTTCCTGCCTCTCTGAACGATAAAAACATTTATTGACCACACCAAATTTAGAGTCTTCCAGTTACCTGATTGTTTAATCCTGAAAGATCTAGTGTGTAAATCAGATGGTCCATATTTGTTATATTTCTCACGTAGCCCATCAAGAATCTCCTCATAGCTACAAATTCTAATAACATTCAGGCTTCTTGAGTGAAGTAGTTGTCTTCTCCTGCTTTTTTTTTTTTGTATTCATGTGCTTACTACCTAAAACAAGAACTTGACAAATACAGAATAAATAATAGCTGTCATTCAGCCTGTTTTATAAATGGTGAAACTCAAGTTTCATAGCATATTAAGTGAATCATTGTTAAACAAATAAGTGGAAGATCCAACTATGAGTCCACATTTATTAATATGCCATTAAGAGTGTCATTTCCATCCACTCCACTACATTTCCAATGAATTAGTTAATCCATCCCTTTGAAGTCTATCTTGCATAAAGGATTGAAAATATCTGAGGACACCAAGCTCTACACTTCCCTTCAATAGGATAAGTATGGATTCATGGCAGACAACCTTTTGTTAAAGTTTTACAAAATATTATCTAAAATGCCCAGTTATTTAAAATTTCAAGAACTATAAAAGTAGTGTGCTCTTCCTCTTTCAGTCACACACACACACACACACACACACACACACACACACACACATCAACCAATTTAATAATGAACCATCTAAAGAAGGGAAAAAAAATTCCTCTTCTTCTATCAAATCCGAGAATACAACCAGCCTCCCTTCTTCTCCTTCCTTCTACTATACAATGCTATAATAGAAGACCAGTTTCTTTAGTTCTGATTAGGTAGCATCTCATAAGTTCATGCTCTAGATAAGTTCATCCACTTTGTTTTCCATTGTAATTCTGGTAACTAACTCAGTCAGAAATTTAACCTATTAACTCCATAGTGTTAGACCCTGTGGTGGAAAATGTGGCAGAAGGGGGTCTTTGCTTCAATGTTTTGGTGAACATATATATTGGCTATTTTATCATGTGTGAAACTCAAGTAGGTAAATATCTGATTCTTTCCTCAACAACTGAACAGGAGAAAACTATATTCCTCCCTGACCCCTGGTTGTCCTAAGTTGTTTTACTGGAAAGAGGGAAATGTGCCCACATAATTTCCTGGCTTTAAATATGGCATAGCTACTATCTCCCAGGAGAGGTAGATGATCCAGTTAGAATATCCCAGATGGAGCTCATGGCCTTGTGATTTGTCTTGATTTGTCTCGCTACCTTTTGACCACTGTCCCATGAAGGATTCCATAGAAAATCTCCATAGAAGTATTTTTTATAAAAACTGAGTCCCACTTTTATCATTTGTAGGAAGCATGATTTTGGATTCTCTCCTATAAATTTTCAGAAGATTTGGGGAAGACTCACTGAAAAAAGTAACCTCATGAAGATATCTGGCACCTTATGGGGATTGTGTTGACAGTAATATGAAAATCTTTTAAGTTGTTGCTGTTTAGTTGTTTGCAATCATGTCTGACTCTCTGTGACCCCATTTGGGAATTTTTTGGCAAAGATATTAGAATAGTTTGCCATTTCCTTTGCCAGCTCAGTTTACAGGTAAAGAAATTGAGGCAAACGGTGTTAAGTGAATTGTACAGAGTCACACAGCTAGTATGTGTCTGAGACTGAACTTCAACGCAGGTCTTTCTGACTCCAGGCCCAACTCTACTTAGCTACCTAACTGCCCCTTCTAAGCAGGGTAAATCAATAACAAATATATGTAGTATTAAAATAGTCCTGCTGTTGAAAAAGTAATTATAGTAAAATCAAGTGATTTTTTCATGTGTTTCAAAACTCCAGTTTCATTGGATGAAGGGATCTCCTTCCAGGGATGCAGATCAGTTATTGATTTATCATTTATAATATCAATAATTTTTGGACACTGAGAGGTAATGTAGCTTGTGTATGGTCACACAGACAGCATATAAACAAAAATAGATCTTGTACTCAGATCTTCTTTACTTCAAGGATGCCCTTCTACTGTGATAGCATTTTAAAAATTAAGTATTGGAAGAAATTATTTTTATACCATCCTTAGCTCTTTCAAAATCACATGCGTGCACATGCACACATATACAAAATTTACACACATTTTCTAGATATAATCTCATTTGAATGATATTTTAAGCTAAAATCTAAGGATGTACAATATAAGCCTGTCTTGCTTGCTAGACATTTGTCTGCAAATTCTAACTTCATACTGGGACAATCACAAAATATATTTAAATATGTACCTCAGGTGTCATATCACATCACTTGAATTATTATTGTATGAAAAAGGAGAGGAGTCAAAATCGCAAAATCTGGTTCAACTAGGTGATATTAAAAGCAAAGTAATATCTCAATTCTGCTGATCCTAAAGATTACATTTAATGACACAGAGGTGGAGTGATCTAGTAACTAAAGCACTGCAACTGGAGTCAGTAAAATTTAGGTTTGAATCTTATCTCAGATACTAGCTATGTTACTCTAAAATCTCTGGGTCTCAGGTTCCTCTTCAGTAAAATATGGATAATGATTAAATCTACTTCTGAAGATTATTGATATGCTCAAAGCAGATCAATACATAAATCACTTTTCAAAATGTTAAAGTGTTATGTAATAAATGTAATTTATTTATGTAATTTATGTAATAAATTATTATTATTCTTATTATTAATCAGGTCATTAATATGGAAAGAGAACTGGCTACTTTGTACTTTTGACTTCAAAATATAGCCATTCAAGGTGATCTTACTATTGATTCATTATTAGGGAAACAAAGAGTTATTAAGTGCTATAACCTGTTGGTGTGTATTTTACTCTGTTCATATAAACCAGTGAAGCAAGATCAATTTCCTCCTCGGTTGAATTAGTTTTCTTGTGGGCACCTCAAGCATACATGCAAGTACAGCTTCCAAGAAACAAATTTATTTTCCTGAAATGATGGTCTTTATTGGCAACATCTAGTTCTTTTAATTTTACAGTTGGTTTCCCAGTTATGATCTCTGTTTTCATGAAGCATGAGAAAAATCCTAGAACAGTTCAATGTGCTTACCATAGAGTTTGTGAATTAGTTGCTCCTTCAAATTGGCAGCAAATGCAGACGGAAACTGCACTGTCAGTAACCCAGTCCTCCATTTCCTCTTCCTCTTCCTCCTCCTCCTCCTGCTCAGTGTATCCTCCTGAGCATCAGAATCATCTTTCTACCATGCATATCCAATTAGCCATGGATCAGATATATTTTGGTGGAGAGCTGGATAAGTAGGTTCTGAAATCCCAGGCCAAGGATGGGAAGATGGGAATCTTAGTCCCAGATCTGCCATCAACTACTTGTGTGAAGTACTTGGCCTATGCGAGATTCAGTCTCCCCAACTATGAGAGAGAAAAAATTTTTCCCTTAGCTTCGACACTGGCAGGATTTCAGCAATAGTTTAAGTCCAGGTCTATGGGTAACTATCGCACGCCCCTTGTCCTGAGTTTGTAGAAGAGCTTACTCAAGCATAGGCCAAACTAGATGATTTTAGAGAGACTTACTATGATGTGAAACAGCTAATAAAATAATAAAAGGAAAGAAGTTGAGGAAAGCACAAAGCATTCTAAAAATTTACCTCTATGGAGATATTACCATTGTTTTAAGTATCTTAACCAGGCACTCATCTCTGTTGGAGCTAAGATACCTGTGTGTTTTATTTTTCTGTTTTGTTTTAGGTAAAGAACAAAATTAAATTCTTTTTTGATGCCTGTGTTGCCTGTCCTTTGTGTTTGAAGGAAGGGATGTGCATTTCAAATATCTCCTCTAGCTCTGTTCCGAGGGGCTCTGGTTAGCCTGGAAGGGACAGCCATTAGAGAATAAGTGAGAAGTGACACGCTCAGCCTCTCAGAGGGTTTCTTCACGTCCACTTTGGTACCTCTCATTACATTGCTCGAATCCATTAAGACAGAAACAAGGTTATCCCATGAAATGTTTTTGTGACTAAAGAGGACATCCAGCTCTTTAATCAGTGACAGAACATCTACTCTGACAAGACTGAGTGATACAGTGCGCTCCACTACCACCTTTGCAGCTGAGGGGAAATATC
This sequence comes from Pseudochirops cupreus, assembly GCA_028627135.1. Taxonomy (NCBI): domain Eukaryota; kingdom Metazoa; phylum Chordata; class Mammalia; order Diprotodontia; family Pseudocheiridae; genus Pseudochirops; species Pseudochirops cupreus. Next base: position 268,955,844 of record CM053580.1, on the reverse strand, counting down.
ACTTACAAGGACAGACAATATTCTCATTAAGTTGCCATTGGTTGATCTATCAATGCTCCAGTGAAAATAATTATTCTGAATATGTTTGATGTAAATGTCTATGTCAAATGAAACCTCATTTTATATTTTGCGGATGTCTGATCCATGATAATTCAGCTAATGCCTTTAGGTCATGGAGATAGCAGTCTGCTCTCCTTAGCTCTCATAGGGGTTGTGGTGACATGCTAGTGGTGGATGGGGGGTGAACTACTCCCCCCTCCCACTTTTTTTTAAAATCAAAGTTGCTGTATAAGTAGAGTGTGCTGTCTGCCATCTTCTTTCCTGTCAACAGAATCAGAGCTAAGAATGGAATTTAAAAGAACACCAGGGGTAGCAGCTAAAAGGAAGATGGATCTAACAATGAACTAGGCAGGATGATTTAGCACAATGTGTATAAAGAAGAAAAGTGTGCGGCTAGACTTACAGACATATAAACCATTTTTTGAGAGACATAAAATAGACAGAGTTTAATCATCCAATTTTAGAATTGATAGAAGCACTTGAGGTCATATAATCCAATCTCAGCATTTGACAAACTGGAAAACTGAGACACAAGTGATGGGATTTTCTCAAAGTCATCTACCTAAGAGCCAACAGCAGAATCCCAGTTCTCTATTCAGAAAGTCATAGAATCTCTGTTTTGGAAGGCTACCTCTCTGAAATAATTTGTTCTGACTCGTAACTGCTAATATAATTTGCAAACCTGTGGCTTTTCACTTTCAGTTTTTTAAGAGCAGAATTGCCCTTTAACAATATCCCAGGGGAAAAAATGATTACAGTCTGTGTCTAGGAAATCATTGCCTTATTGAGCTTTCCATTCCACCTTTGGAGAAATCTAATTGTTAGGAAGTTTATTTTTGTGTGTTTTCTTTTTTTCCCTTTACATCAAATCCAAATGGGCTTCTCTGAAATTTTGAAATATTGCTTCTAGTTGTATTAATTAAAATGTATTGTCTTCACTGTTGTGGGTACTAGGGGCAGAAAATACAAATACATAAATGACACAGTTGTTGCCCTAAGGAGCCCATATCACAATAGCAAGGAGATAACACAAATAAGGGAATAATGACCAGGGAGCTTTGTTTTAGGAAGCCATAGGAATGGTGAGTAGACATATATATGGCACTGTATTTCATTACTATTGCTAAGAAGAAAACATTCAAAAGCAGGTAAGAGGTAGAAATCAAAAAGACTTCCAGGTTGGGTGTGAACCATACTCTTCTCAAGTATGGGTTAATTTTAGTTTTTAGATGATTTTGTATTTGCCCATTTGCTTATTCACACACCAGTCAGAACAGCTCAATGCAGGGACCAAGTCCAAAAGATATGTAGTTCTGCCCTCTAGATCAAGTAAAAGGAACTTCTTCAAGTATTTGAAGACAGATATCAATACTTTCTTGTCTGCCATATTCCACACAACCATCATAACTACAAATATATCCAGTTCCTTCAAAGATATGCTATCTATGGTTTCAAGATATCTGGCCTTCTTGGTTATCCATATTTGAATAGATACCCTCAAGCTTTTAAATGTTCTTCATAAAATGTGGCATGAAGAATGAGCATAATTCTCCAGCTGTAGTCTAAGCACATCAAAGGAGGATGGGATTCCTATTTCCTTTGTTCTAAGAGCTGTGCTTCTGTTAATGCAGCCTAAATCAAATGGACATGTTTTGACATACTGTTGGATCATGCAGAATTTAGGATCAATGAAATCTTTTGTAAATAATCCAAATCCACTCAACAGAAGAGCTTCTATCATATCTTTCCATCTTGTCCACACGGCTAATGGTAAATTCCTGGCTAACATCTAGCTGTATTAACATCAAACATTTCCATGATTTACTATTCAAGTAACCCTGTCAAGGAGAGAAATGGGATTACTCTAGCAGTACTTGAGTTTGACAAACTCCTCCTGGCTCATAGTGATCACTGCTTCCCTTTCTAAGGAATTGAGCTTAATAACATAGTTGGATGGTTATAGTTTCATTTCCTCTTTGCAAATTGTGGCCACGTTTTCCTATCTGCAGACTTTTTTTTTTTTTTGCTTTTTGGAGGGGGGAAGGTAGGGCAATTGGGATTAAGTGACTTGCCCAAGGTTAAACAGCTAGTTTTTTGAGCTAAGTGTCTGAGGCCAGATTTGAACTCAGGTCCTCCTGCCTCCAGGGCTGGTGCTCTATTCACGGTGCCACCTAGCCACCCCAATCTGCAGACTTTCAATACCTCTCCCATTCTTAGAGATTACCAAACTTCACTGACCATGGCTCAAGAATCATATTTCACAATTATATCATTATGTTAAAATGTTTCCTTGTCTCTACTCACATATTAGTATAGGTCCTCATCACTTCTCTCCTGGACTAGAACAATAATTTCCTAACTGATCTCTCTAATTCAAATCTCTCTCTTTTCCAACTGAACCACCCCAGAATTGCTAAATCTGTTTTCCTTAAGCACAGAGATAAACACCTGACTTAACTACTCAGCAAGCTCCAGTGGTTCCCTATGACCTGTGGGATCACGTACAATCTCCTCTGGCATTTAAATCCTTCTCATTCTAGCTCCAACTGGACATCCTGGCTTTAATAAACATAACATCATAAAATCCACGGTCCATCCAAACTGGTGTTACGACTCCTTACAGATGATGTCCCATTTCCCATTCCTGTGCTTTTTCCACAGGTTATCCCCTCTTCCTGCAAGATATTCTTTCCTCATTTCTGACCCTTAGAACTCTTAGTTTCCTTGAAAGCACAGCCCAGACACTGCCTTAAAAATACAGTACTTTTCCTGATACTCACTTCCCACACACACACACAGCTCTTAATGTCTTGTATTTGTCTTATATATATATTTTGAATAAAGTAATTTTGCATATCTTATAAAATCACATTATGTTTATCTTGTATATGTTTTGCATATGGTGATCTTGTACACATTTATAGACATCTATGGATATTTCTTGTAAAATGTAAGTTCCTTAAAGTTTGTATCATTTTTGTCCTTTTATCTCCAACATCTACCATAGTGCCTACCCTATGTTAGATGCTCAGTAAATGCTTATTTAACGAATGAAGGTAGCTCATTGGTGCCTGAACATTCACTCTTTTTAGGCAGCTAGTTTTTCTCTTACTCTCTCCTCCCTTATCTTGGCTTTCAGTTCCACTTATTTTTTTGTTCTCTACTTCTTTTTGTAGAGATATTTTCCTTCTTATAAAAAAGAAAATAACAGTTAAATAGTTCTTCTTTCTCTCTGTTCTAGTTTATTGTCACATCAGCCATGCCAGACAGTGATTCTATATGATCCTTGAGCTTTTACAGCTCCCGAAATTGCTTTTACAATTCTATTTTTGTGATCTTAGCTATTATTGGTAGCCTTCATTCATTTAGGGATTTAGAGTTCCTGCAAGTCTCCCTACAAGACCATGGAACTCTTTTTTAATTATGCCCTGCTCTTGTTTCAATGTTCTTTAGCTTTTAAAGTTTGAGTTTTTCAAAGAGTAACCTGTGTATCCACACAGTTCTCATTCTATTTGTGACTATTGTAAACATTTCTGCATATGTTAGCAGGATTTGGGGGCTTAAGAGCATGAAATCTCTTTTGAGGCTGGCATTGTGGTACCCTCATCAAGGGAGAAGATGTGGGAAAACAACTCAGCTAATAGCTTTCAGAAAGGTAATACTAGATCAGGTATGATATTATAGTTTCATTATTATGTAACACTAGACTGATACACAATGTTTGCGTAGATTCCATAGTAACACTAGAAATTTCTGGATTAATATTAAGACCCCATTAATACAGCTCAATTCATCAAAAGCTTACTAAGCACCTCTTAGGTACTAAGACATGACTAGGCATTAATGATACAAAGAAAAAGTGAAAATAAATTCCTGCCCTCATAGAGCTTATATTCTCCTCAGAAATGCTACCTACAACAAGATAATGAAATACAAGGTCTCTTGAGGAAGGAGAGATACTAAGGACTTGGGAGAACAGGACAGTCTTCCCACAGGCAGGAGCCCATGAGGCAAACCTTCAAACAATATAAGACTTCTCAGAGGGAGGAAAAGTGAGTGACAAATGAGCATGAGTTTGGGTGACTGAAAGGACAGTGTTGTCTTCAAAAGAAATAGGGAAGTTTGGTGGAGTGTAGGTTTAAGAGAAAAGAAAACTAGTTCCATTTTGGACGTGCTGAATTTACAATGATTAGAGTATATAATATTGGATATGTCTATGAGGCAGGTGCTTATGTGATACTGGAGCCCAATAGAGGGTTTAGGGGCTGTTTACACAGAGAGCAATAGATTTGTGATTCATCAATGAAAAAATCAATAAAGGGAGAGGTAATAAGACCCTACCTTGTATCAGCCACTATGCCAGAATCTGCATAGATAGGAGATAGCCATCAGAAGAGGCTTCAGAGATAAGAAGAGCAGAAGAGAGTTTTGGGTGGAGGCACTTGTATTTAGGAGATGGTCTGTCAGCACCTTCTGCCAACTTCATAGACACACCATGAGGATAACACTAAGAATGATATATACCCAAGATCAGTACTGTGGGGACCATAATAGTGCTAAAAATCCCAACTGATTTGTCTCTTTCACAACACTCCTTCTTCACTTTCCAAAGATCTGCACATGTCAGTTTATACTCTTTAGATCTCGGAGCATAGGGAGTATTCACATCTACCACTATTCATATACCAGCCTCTTCCTGACTCTAACGTCTCTAAATAGACCAGTAGAAAATCCTGTGCCATCAGCTTCTACTCAGTTGAGCTGTTCCTGGCAGGGATGAGAGCATTCAAGGGAAGTCTCCACCCCACTGTGCATGGCAGCATCCAGGCTCACTCCCTGCCTCTCAGCACCAGAGTGTTTTAATTTTCTGGCAAAGCTTTCATGGGGTGATGACATAATAATACACATGTCAAGGATTGCCTCCTTTCCTTGTTCCCTCTCTATAGAGAGAAAGTCTTAGCCTAACACTCAAGCAAACACTGAATATACACATTCTGGGCCTGGGTATCATCAAAGGATGTGACTCTTTATGATATGACTGAGGTGGGTACTGTTTATGTCTTACTTCCACTATCCAAAGATATATGGACGCAAAGACCCATCTTCACACTCAGTGTATATAAAAGCTTCAATACTGGAGGTCTGAATCTCATATGATGGATGAAGGTGGAATCAAGTCACCTCACACATTAAAGCTGTGCAGGAATGGAAACCAAAGACAAAAATGAGCACTAGTGTTCCTCTGATCCCATGACCCTGTCCCAAATTGCTCAGTATATAATATACTTTAGTGGTACTTCAGGCTTACACCAGATGCTCCAGAATGAGATGGCCAATCTGAAGAACACCAGACATGATGAGTTATGATACCACTTTCCACATGCTTGCTTTTGATCACTGATGATGGAGAGTGGGAGAATGCAACTACCTTGGACTGTTCCCTGACCTTCTTTGACTCATTTTCAATGACTCTCAACATCACAGAGAGAAATGGAGCATGATGGGAGTGCTTCTCCACATTTATCCTCATTCACATCCCAAGTATAGGGTGTCATAGTATTGGGCACATGAACCTCAAGCTTCTCAATAAGACTGCAGTCAATATAGTGGAAAGGTATCAGCTTTCCTCATCTTTAAAAAAAGAAAAAGTAGAGCTAGCATCTTGCATTGTGCACAGTAGATTCCCCCTGGGTCCACCTACCATGCCAGCTGATTGACCCAAATAGGCCAAGTGAATTCTGGCTAATAGCACAGCCTTTTCCTCCAGTATCTTAGGGGAATCCATAGTTTAGGAAGGAAGCTGGTGTATCTTGGATCAATCAGTTCTCAATATGAGGAGGGTTTGAAAATAGTATGGTTTTCACAATGAGAGTAAATGGAATAAGAGTTGGTCTAAGGAGAGGAGAAACAACAGCAACATCATCTATACTCTTCAGTCTTGGGACATGCCCCTTTTAATAAGTTTTAGGGAAGTAGGAGTGTTTATTGGCACTGATATCCATCTATGATTATGAATTTTGTTGTTTCATAGCCTCTACAAAGCACTTATAAAAATTGGGGAGAAAAACAATAATTAAAGTTGCATTTAGATCTGTTTGGGTTCTGCATATATAAATTGTGCAGTTGAGTTTGCCCCTAATCTTCAGCACCCAGAGAAGTCATATAGTGTTGAGTATAGAATCTGCAGTAGTTAGTCAATAAACTTTTATTCAGTGCCCAGCATATGCCAAGTGCTATGCTGAGTGCTAGGGATATAAAGAAAGGCAGTCCTTGCTCTTGAGGAGCTCATAGCTCATTGGTGAAGACAACATGCAAACAACTATGTCCAAAAAAACCAAAACAAAACAGAATAATTGGGCATAATCAATGGAGGGGAGGGACCAGAATGAAGAGAGATCATGAACGGCTTCTTGCAGAAGATTGTATTTTATCTGGGACTTGAAGGAAGCCAGGAAGACCGTGAAGTGGACATGAGAAGACTGTGAATTCTGCGCACTGGGGACAACCAGTCAAAATTCCAAGAATTATGCTAATGAGTTTCTCATTAGCAGAACAGCAGAGAGGCTACTGTCACTGGATTATACAGTACAGGGGTTATAAGGTGTAAGAAGACTGGAAGGGAGAGAAGGGGGGCCAATACAAAGGGCTTTTAATACCAAAGTGAGGATTTTATATTTTATCAGGAACTATCTTTAGTTTCTTAGCACAGTGCCTGGCACTTAGTAGGCACTTAATAAATGTTCCTTGAACAGCTGGGTGACACAATGGATAGTCAGTCAGAAAGATCTGAGTTCAAATCCATACTCAGATACTTACAAGCTGTGTGAACCTGGGCAAATCACTTAATCTTGTTTGCCTCAGTTTCCTCATCTGTAAAATGAGCCAGAGAAAGAAAGGAAATGGAAAACTGCTCCAGTATCTTTGCCAAGAAAATCCCCCAATTGGGATCAAAATGTTTCTTGATTGATTGACGTATGCTGGAGGTGATAGAGAGACAGGAGTTATAAGTCTGAAGATTACATGGTGGATCTTCACTTTAGGGAAATCTCTCTGACAGCTAAATGGAAAAAGGACTGGAGTGGGGAAAGATTTCTTCAAGTGAGCTTACTAAAAATGCTAGCCTAGACTGAGGGTATTCTGTGGTTCTGCTTATACTAAAACAAAAACAAAAAAAACAAAAAACAAATTTACAACCCCTCACTGAAGGACTTACTTTTTACTAGTCAGGCAGAAGAAAGAAAATGATTTATCTAATACAATATCACAATAAGGGAAGTTGCACTAGAACATTTCTCTCTTAAACTTGGGACACACTCTACCATAAGTGCGTATATAATTAGGAAAGAGAATGAACTCATCTAATAAACACATGTAGAACAACATATGTGGCCAGGGCATACATGTCCAAAGATACCTGCTTAAAGAACACGTGTGGCCAAGTTTCATGCATGGACGATCTCTTATGTGTCTGATGTTCGAGGCGCACCAATACCTTCTTGTGATAACATCACACTGCTCTTCTGAGCCTGATGACTTCCTCCTGGTCTTCTGAGTTCTCTACTGCTCTGTTCTCACGGTTATTAATATATGTTGCTATACTAGGCACAAAAGAATTTCTTTCTGGTTTCCTTTGCTTACTTCAAGTCCCAGCCAAAATCCAAACTTTTGCACACAGTTTTGTTTTTTCTTAAGTCCCCCTTAACGTTAGTTCCATCTTTAAAGATTCCTTCCAGACTATCCTGTATATAACTTTGTACAAAGGTATTTTTTGTTTGTTTGTTTGTTTATGCATGCACTTTGCATCCCCCATTGGATGGAGAGCTCCTGGTGGGGAGTGATTGGGTTTTTTTGCCTTCTTTGTTTCCCCAAGATGTAGCTCTGGATCTACACAGTGAGTACTTTATAAATGCTTTCTGACTTGTTCCAACTTTTAACTTCAGCTGGAGCCCTGAGTAAGTTGTTGCCTCAACCTTAATAAGGAGAAGACATGGCTCTGCCATTTCTCTCTTAGCTCAGAACCCAAAGGTTCAAATTTCAGCTCCAAAAGTAGCACCTTCATATACCTAATCATCAGACTAGAGAAAACGCCTTAGCTTTTTTTCTCTTCCTAAGGAGAGATCTATCAGCTATTTGTATCAGTTCACAGCATCTTATCTTTGTGTGGGCTTTTATCTCTAATAGGACAATCTTTCCTTCAGAGGTCAAAATCATTTGGAAGACAGGACAGCTAGATAGTCAAGTAGATCCACAATTATTTAATATTTGTCTCTCTACCTCTGTTTCTCTCTAGGTCTCTGTCTTTTCATACATTTCTCTCTGTCTCTCTTTCTCTGTCTTTGTAAGCCTAGTGCTTAGCACAGTGACTAGCATAGCACAGGAACTTCATAAGTGTTTATTAATTGATTGATTGAAATATAAAGGCACGCCTCCCTTGTCTGCCACAGATGCTATACTGGACTGCCAGAAGAGTTAACTCTCACTGTTAGTTAATGTCTCTTTCCAAAGTGTCTCAGTCTTCAAATCGTTTTACCGATATTGACTGTATTAACAGAGGATTCTTGTCTTCTGCTCTTAGTAGGATATTTAATTATTAAATAAGATTTGTTTCTTGAGACTGTCCATTCTAATTTGCATGTAGAGCCACAGCTGCAGTTAAGTTCACTTTGCCTAGTATGGAAGAGATTAAAGACCACGGAGAATTGATATGCTATTAAAGGCTTGGCTACATCACTTTCTTGACCCCTCCTCTTGTTTCTAAGCTCCAGATATGAATCAGGGTAACATATTCTGGAAATTAAATGTATACTACAGCTTCTGCTATTTAAATTTGTTCCTTCACACATGCTGTTTGCTTTATTTTACTTTTACTGTGCGTGGACTGTTCAAAACTGACACCCATAAAAAATAATACCATTGCCTCGAAATAGCGGTGTCTTTGTATGTACAAGGCTATAAATAAGCATGGCAGTTAAACTTCTGTGCTTTTAAACTTTCGCCCCTTAATCTCTGTCACAGTAAGAGGCCTATCTGCTCTGTCTTCTCTTTTGCCTGTGATAAAATGCTTATGCGGCAGTAATCAGTCTTGTGTCCTCCCCTCCTTCTCATTTGTTTATTTTTAATTTGCAAGTTTCAGACATCAACTTGCTTGGGAGATTTCGTGGCATCCACCTTTGTTCTCATTCCCCACAGGCTTCCCGGGAATTTGAGTGGGGCAGGATGCAGACCCTGTGGCAGCTTCCCACACCTCCAAACACTGTCATCTATCTGCCTGCCCCAATTTAATCTATGGTCCTACACACCAATGATAAAGTGGCTTAAGGGATGGAGGACAGACATTTCCCCCTCATTTTGTTTTTTTCCAAATATCATAGACTTCCTTTCACATACTACAAGATTTCCAATTAGATGGATCTTCTTCTCAAGGAATTTCAAATAAAGAATTCCAATTTTTTCCAAATTCGGGTAATTTTTCTCTCTTTTGATCACTAGACTTTACAGTTCCATGAATCCTGCAGATGCTCGACGCTGCAAAACCTTTGTCACTGCATGTTATTTGCAGTATCTCCCTTGCCTCTTTCTAACACATTAGTCAGTGTCCAATATTGCAAGATCTAATAAAAAAAGTTACAGTATTTTACTTTTCACCTTTCAGATCACAGCAGTGAAGGGGTTGTATGTATGTATGAAATTTTTGGAATGTATTAGAACACGTAGTTCTGTTATTGATCCAGATTATTGATGATGATGATGATAATCTTGATAAAGGAAACATTGTTAACCACAACATTGTCATTGGGCCTCTACTTCCTCATCTGTAAAACAAGAAGTCTGGACCAAATAACCTCTAAAGTCCTTTTCAGCTTTGCATCTATGATTATCCATGATCTTGCTCAATGCATTAATTTAAATTATTTTTAGACATATAGCAGACAGAATGTGAGGAACGGATAACCCAAGAATCAATGCAATTCCCATAAAAGAGAAGACATTGATCTTATTTCTATATGATGACTTACTCAGTGAATACCAAATGTTTCAGCAACTTCATGCTATAGTAACAGGAGCTGTCATATTCATGTCACAACTTATGAGCAATCAACCTTGCTCCTTGGGCCAGTGTCACCCACAAGACCATAGGTTGCTATTCTGACCAAGCTTCCTCTGTTATAGAAAGAGCTAATAATATGCCAGTACAAGATTTTGTAAGAAGAGGGGTCAACCAGATGGAAAGAGCTAGTATCTGTCCCTGAAATGCCATTTTCCTTTACTGAAATTGTGATAACAAGGTGTAGCCTTTGGACAAGGACAAGCTCATGAGTCCTGTGATGAGGTATGAGAGACTGCAAGCTGGGCCAGAGCATAGCAACCACAGATATGTCAGCCAAGAAATGAATTAGCCATAACCTCCAGATTGCAGGTGGCTACTTCTAGACTAAAATGAGTCAGAGTTCTGTCAGTCATTCAACAAACATTTCATTAGTACATATTCACTATCTGCCAGACACTACTATGTACAGTAGATACAAGTAAAGACCAGAAATCAACAACAAAACAAGTACTGGCTTTTAAGGAGCTTACATTCTAATGCCAAATGGGAGAGACAATACGAAAATAGCTAGGTATTGATGCGAGGTGTGCGTGTGTGTGTGTGTGTGTGTGTGTGTGTTTGTGTGTGTGTGTGTGTGTGAGAGAGAGAGAGAGAGAGAGAGAGAGAGACTATTTATTTTTGATTATGTGCATAATCATACTGTGGTTATTTCCAGTCCTGTTGGACTCTGTGATCCCATGTGGCTTACAAAGATACATGTATACACAATTTTGGAATCTTACCCACATAAAAATTATTCTAAGAGAAATATATTTTTTTTAAGGTTCAAACTATTTCTCACTATCTCAAAATGGCTAAGGAGTGTCCCAAACTATAAACAAAGACTTCACTCCCTTCTCATAAAATCTGAGTTACACAAAAACCATCACAAATAGTGAACATTGTAAACAAACTCATTCGTCCATGCCTCTTAGGAAGGAAAAATCTTTACATGTCAGCTTCTTCCCAGTCTTTTCCCCCTACAGAGACGTCTCTTATGAAAGCCTGGAATCATGTGTCCTCTTTTGAAGAAGGGGTCCAGAAGCAATCACCCTCCTCTTCCAAACTGTTACCAACTCTCCCTTTCAAGAAGGTATGGAACAATGAGTAATCATTCTCTCCACCAGTGAAGAGAGTCTTATGTCCTGGTTTGGTCTCCAGTTTCAAAACTTAACACATTATCTTTCCCACAAACCATGTATGCCCTCTTCAGAATTTCTCTAATGCTTTTGAAGGCGTTATCATCCTTCTAATTACCTAAGTTTGCAACCTAGGTGTCACCTTCAGCGCCTCAATTTATATTATTCCCCATGTCTAATTAATTGCCACATCTTGCTGATTTTACTTTCCTAATATCTCTAATATGCCCATCTAGAGAAGAGGGAGAAAAAAATCCAAACATGTAGGACTGCCATTGAAAATGCTCAGAACTGGGAGAGGACATGTTTTGGGTAAGGAATAGATTATGCCAGACTAATAGACTAGATAAGGGAAACGCTACAATTATAGTATACCCAGATTTTAACCAAACTATTAACATCATGTTTCTACTGTCCATGTGAGAAAGATGGAGATATGTGGACTAAACAATCATATAGATGAATGAATTTAGAACTTGTGAATGGCTGGACCAAAAGAATAATCATTGAAAGAATGGTTGATTCTAACTTGGGGGAACAAATCTCTAATGGGAGAGGGTGGAAGAGAGGGAGGGGTAGACAATTTAGAACTTGTGAGAAATTTAGAACTTGTGGAACTGAATGTTGTGAACTAAAAGTAAATAAATTTAAAGGAAAAAAAAAAGATTCTGAATATTGTCAGAGTTTGAAGGTTAACCAACAACAACAAAAAACAAACTCTAATGAAGAGGTTTAGGGATCTATGCTTGTTACGTGTATTTAACATTTTGTCATAGCCTCAAATAAGGGAATAGATGACAGCTTATAAAATTTTCAAATGTCAAAAAAGGAAAGATAGACAATCTACTAGATGGCAAAGCCAGTGGCTGAGTGGAATGGGGAAAAAAGGAAACAAAAATAACACATAATAATTTCAACTGGCTTATGGGACATTGTGACCTCTACCACTCCCTGGTGTGTTCTGAATCATGTTAAAATATAATTGGAAAATATTTAACAAAATAAATAAAAATACAATGAAACATAGATAATATTAATATGTGGTTTTATAAGTCAATATACTGCTACAGGAATCCTCATGTCTTATTTAGTGATTCACATTTCTTTTTGAATTTGATATCACTGGGCTAGAGCATTGGATAAAATCTAATAAAAAGAAATTTAATAGTGATAAATGTAAAGTCTTTCATATGAGTTCAAAGGAATTAACTTCTTAAGTACAATATTGGGGAGGTAAGTTTAGATAGAAAAAATATATATATATAGTAGTGGGAAGAGTACTGGGGTTGAAATCAAAGGAAACCTTTGTGTGAATCCTATGTCTGACCATTGACAAGCTGCTTATCTGCCTAGGCCTCAATATCCTTCTACATAAAATGTGAATGCTTTTATTGCCTATTTTGCCAGGCTGTTGTGACAATTAAGAGATATAATTAAGGTAAGGTGTTTTGATATCCTTTAAGTACTAACAAGATATCAGGCATTGCAATTATTAGATAATAAGTGAAGAAACAAAAAGAGCACTTCTAGCTCAAGGTAAGTTAATAACATATGAATAACAAAAATCCAATTCAATCTTTGCCTATGTTAAGAAAGATAGTGCCCTAGTCCTGATAAGGGATACTAACACACTGCTCTAGATAGAGCAGGTCTACACTCTGGCTTTTTTTCTAGAGTTTAGAAAGGGTAATGATAAGCTAGGGAGAATACAGATTGTAGTAACCAAGATGATAAGAGGATTCAAATCTCTGCCAAATAAGGGTTGATTGAAGAAATTGGGGATATTTATTCTAGAAAATAGAAGATGTGGGGGAACAGAATAAATGTCATTCAGTATTTGAAGACCTGTGAAATGGAAGAAAAATATATTTTTCTTGAAATCAAATGCCAGGACTAGGAAGAATGGTAGAGAGTTTAAAAAAAAATTCTGATTTAAATTCAGTGGAATGAAAACCTTCCTAAAGATATTAGGTTAGGGATCACTAGTTTTCAACCAGGAAAAAAAATGGATAAGAGGTAGCTAGGTGGTGCAGTGAATAGAGTGCCACCTCTGGAGTCAAGAGGACCTGAGTTCAAATTCGAACTCAGACACTTAACACAAAAACTAGGCGTGTGACCTTCTGCAAGTCACTTACCCCAATTGCCCTACCTTCTCCCTTCCAAAAAGCAAAAAAAAAAAGGCATAAATACTCACCTTGCAAATTTTGATGGGCACTTTTGTTAGGTATAGATTGGACCAGTTGATTCCTGAGATAATCTTCACTTCTGGAATTCCATGATCCTGTGAGAAAGAACTCAATGAAGTGTAATAGGAGCATTATGTAGCAAGGCTAATAGACAAGAGATGGATGACTTGATTTGTATAGTATACCCCATGAGGCTGCAACTGACTAGCCAGGAAGACAAAAATTGCATAGATTTCAATAATGAGTGGGTGGAAATTGAAAATTCTAATTACACTATTAGGTGAATTTGCATGCTTGCATCTATCCCTTACACATTTAAATGAATGAATGAGTGGTATATATAAGTAAAGTGTTATGAGAACAGATGATAGAGCATTATGGACTGGAAGAATCAGGATAAGATTCATGGAGGAGATTTCATTTAACATTGAGCCTTCAAGGTTTGCTACAGGTTCAATACAAAGAGTTTGGGAAAGCGTATATTCAGGGCGTAAAGACAGCATAAGCCAAGATACAGCAGTGGAAAAGAAAAGGACATCTTTGGGACTATCCCATTGAAATGTGATTTTTCTCATATATGGAACTCCTGGTATATGAAGAGGGAACTCCTACCAATGCAGATGGACACTGTCTCTATAACTCATTGCCTTAAAGAGTTTGCTGGGCAATCGAGCTGTTCAATGACTTGCCAAGGGTCACATGGTCAATATGTGTTAAAGATGGGACTTGAGCACACTTCTTTCTGATTCCAAGAGTAAGCTTCTTTCCACTATGTCGTGCTGCCTCTAAATATGATATGGTAAGAGAAGCCAAGAAAAGTAGGTTGTAGCTAGGTTATATCAAATGAAGATTCTTTAGGTGTTCTTGACAAGTTTCATGTCTCTTCACAAGGATACATGTTATTCACATAAATGAAGCATTCAGAACTTTAATTCAGATTTATTTCAATGTTGATTAAAATATTTTGTTAATATTTTTCAAAATTTTTTTCTCTGCATATGGAGAATAAATGCTTCCAGAAAATAATTTCTACAAAAGTCTTTTACTTTTATGGTACATGCTTTTGCTATCTGAATCCCATGAATCCCAACTTTGAACATGTTTGTTCCCCTACATGTTCCTCTTCTACTTGTGCTGGGTGAGAATCTTGCATCTGTGTGTGTGTGTGTGTGTGTGTGTGTGCCTGTCCTGAGGAACAATTTCCTGTAAATTCCCAAACCCAAGTTTTTGTTTTAACTTGAGTCATCAGACAGTTTATGAAAGTGACAGGTTTTTCAGACTTGTCAAGACAACTTAGCTAAAATTCTGCTATTAACTAATTAAGCATTGCGTGCAATTTATTTTGAGCAAGTTATAGTCAGACAGCAGCCAATTAAAATCCTCATGAGATTTTGGATTCCATGCTAAAAAATATACATAGGTAGATAGGTAGGTAGGTAGGTAGGTAGTAGATAGATAGATAAATAGATAAGATAGATAAATAAATGAATCAGAACAAAACAGAAAGGTAGTATGGCATGGTGAATAAAGAATGGGCCTTGAAGCTAAATTCATATCCTGCCTCTGATACATTCAGGCTGTGTGACCCATGAAGTCAGAAGATTTTAGCTTCAAATTTATTTATTTATTGCTTAATAGAGAACCATAGAGAGAGAGAGTTGGAAGGGATATTGAAGATTTTTACATCATTTTACAAATGATGTGACTGAGTCTCAGGTGGATTATTTGATTTGCCAACACTCGCAGATAAAGTCGTTCTCAGAATCAGGATATTTCTTGGTAAGACCAGCTTTCTCTCCTGGCTTCCCTCTTTTTGTCAAGGTAACCATAATTTTCTACTCTTCTAGGCCATAGATCATCCCTGCTTATGGGCAATAAAGATAAAAAAAATCAATCAGTTACAAAGTTCTAGTTCCTTCATCTTGTATCTATGATGTCCTTTCCTGATTTCTGTGGCCATGCTAGGGTCCAATGACATCTGACTGTGAGATTCCCATAATCTGTGACCCAGGCATATTCATGAGATTGGGGAGGAGTAGAAGGTGATGTAATAAAAGTTACAGTTTCTGTTTATATTGAATTTTATAGTTACAAGACACCTGACCCTACAACAAGGGTTCAGTCCTAATAACACAGCCTTTTGCACACTCTGTACTTAAGACTTCAGTTCACTTACAGCGATGCCGACACACTTGATTTTCTCCCCTCATATGTACATAATGAAATGGAAGAAAAATGCAAAAATATACACATAGGTAAAGCTATCCAGGTGGCCATACTGTTAAAGTAACTGTTCTTCCACAAATTTTTCTTTCTCTTTCCAAAACATATAATTTTGCTCCTGTATTATAATGGGCCAGCCTTTAACAGATTAGCTGTCCTACCTTTACAGTGGGCAAAAGGACTCATAATACTAAAGAATCAAATAAGTTATAAATTACCTTAGTCCACATAGTCCAATGGAGAAGCCATTTAGTACAAACTGCTGTCTGCAGAGATTGTTATCAACTCTACACCAACCCTGACAAGTCTCTGGTCACTTTACCTTCACAAGGTGTCGCCTAGCCACAAAGTAATAGACTTCAATGTTAAGTAGCTTTTGTTCTTAAATGGTTCCACCTGTTATCAAGCTACAATTTTGTTTTTTTTTATAACACCACTATACATACATGTGTGTGTATTCTGTATGCATGCAAACATACACATATAGCACATGATGGTAGTGGTAGTATGTAGATAGGATATATATATATATATATATATATATATATATATATATACACACATATATATATATATATATATATATATAAAACATTCACATTCATTTGCTTTTATTAATTCATTCTTTATTTATTTGCTTATTTATTTGCTGGACCTGTGATTTCATTGTTGTAGGGGGCTTTGAGCAAAGAATTTCCTCTATGGAAACATATTAGCATCTTCTCTTCAAATTAAAGTCTTAGAGAGTTTCCAAGGGCACTAGAAGTTTAGCTGATCTGCCCAGGATCACACACTCAGTATGTATCAGAAGCAGAACTTGAATACAGAACTTCCTGATTCAGACTCTGGCCTTCAATCCAATAGGCCACACTGCTTCATGTATGTGTCTGTATGTATGAAAAGAGAGAAGGAGAGAGAGAGAGAGAGAGAGAGAGAGAGAGAGAGAGAGAGAGAGAGAGAAGGTAATTTCATCAACATTGTGAACTCCCAGCATACAAATTTTCTCTACTGATACAGATAAATTGCAACTATTAAAATTTTTAATCTTAGAAAGTTTCCTAAGTGCTTTATTTGGCCTGATGACTCAAGTTAAAACAAAAACCTGGGTTTGGGAATTTACAGGAAATTGTTCCTCAGGACAGGCACACACACACACACACACACAGATGCAAGATACTCACCCAGCACAAGTAGAAGAGAAACATGTAGGGGAACAAACATGTTCAACGTTGGGATTCATGGGATTCAGATAGCAAAAGCATGTACCATAAAACATGAACTTGGTGAAGAATAATCATTGTCAGATGAGAGAAGGGGACATTGCTAAATCAGACTCAGATATAGTAGAAAAGTTCTCAGACTTTTACTGATAGATACTAAACTTGGGTGAGGCTCAGTTAGAGGGAGTTTCTTTAACAAGACAAAAAACTAGAAGATCTGAGATGACTATCAAAAGCAGCAGAAGATGAATAACTCAGAGACCACTGCAGTTGGTCAGGTGTTTGTTTTTTATTTTTTATTACTTTTTTTTTTTTTTTTGCTTTTTGGAGGAGGGAAGGCAGGGCAATTGTCCCCAAGGTCACAAGGTCCTCCCGACTCCAGGGTCGGTGCTCTATTCACTGTGCCACCTAGTCACCCCTGTTTTGTTTTTTTTAATAATATTTTGTTTTCTTCCAATTACATGTAAAGACAATTTTATCATTCATTTTAAAAAATTTTTAGTTCCAAATTTTCTTCTTCCCTCCTTCTGTACCCTCTTCCCTGAGACAGTAAGTAATTTTATATGTTATACATGTGCAATCTTGCAAAACATAACTATGTTAAATGCATAAATAAACATTAATTGTTAATCATGTGAAACAAGACATAGACCTAAAGGAGAGGGGGGAAGTATGAAAAATTCAAGTGAAAAATTGTGTGCTTCTCTCTACATTCGAACTCCACCAGTTCTTTCTCTGGAAGTGGATAACATTTTCCATCATTAGTCCTCTGTCATTACAAAAAGAGCCTATACATATGTGTGTGTGCCTGTATGTATGTATGTATATATGTATACACACAATACACACACACATACATATATGTATATATTTGTGCAGCTAGGTCCTTTTACCTTTTTTTTTTTAAATCTCATTGGGATACAAACCTAGTAGTCATATTGCTGAATCAAAAGGTAGTCCTTTGGGCATAGTTCCAAACTGCTCTCCAGAATGGCTGGATCAGTTCACTACTTCACCAGTTGGTCGGTTGCTTCATCCAGTCAGAAGCTGAAAGGATTAACTGCCTGACACAGAATTAACACAGGTCAACAGATATGGAAAAAGTATAACCTTTTCTACTTTTGCCTATATCCTCGATGGGCATTAGGACTGCTTCACCTCAGTTATCCTATTTTGGAGTTTTACAATTTTAACTGAAACATTAGCCAATATTGGGGCGGTTGGTGGCACAGTGAATAGAGCACCAGCCCTGGAGTCAGGAGGACCTGAGTTCAAATCTGACCTTAGGCACTTAACACAAAAAGTAGCCATGTGACTTTGGGCAAGTCACTTAACCCCAATTGCCCTACCTTCCCCTCTTCAAAAAGCAAAAATAAAACAGAATTTAAAAAAATTTTTTAAAACACATTAAAAATAACCATTATAAAGATTACAATTATCACACTGAGGCACTGATAGGTTCAGTGACTTGTCCATTATTACACAGATAGAATCGTATATGTCAGATATGTTACTTAACCTTGGATCCTCCAACATCATGAACATTCTTCTCCTGAATCCTAGTGATTGTTAATTTTTGTTACTAAGATCATGGTAATAGCTTATATTTATTTTTTTTTTGGAGGGGGAAGGAAAGGCAATTGGAGTTAAGTGACTTGCTCAAGGTTACACGGCTAGGAAGTGTCAAGAGTCTGAGGTCAGATTTGAACTCAGGTCCTCCTGACTCCAAGGCCAGCGCTCTATTCACTGTGCCACCTTGAAGCCGCAAATAGCTTATATTTATACTACATTCTATAGTTACAAAGCACTTTCACATCCATTTTCTAATTTAATTCTTATAACAATCTTTTGTGATAAGTAGTAAAAATCTTCTCATGTACATTTTATACATGAGGAACTCAGGTGAGTGGGTAAATTACTTGCTTAAAGAAATGAAGCTTATAAATGAGAGAGCATACTTTCTGGAGACGCAAAGAATAAATCTCATTCTGTTAAACATGCTTAAAACAAGATCGAGTTTCTAAGGCCAAACTGTCACTAACCTGATAAGTGACCTTGGCAAAGTCAATTCACATCTCTGAGCCTCAGTTTCCTCATCTGTGAAAAGACATAGTGAGACACTTTTGAAGGTCCTTTCCAGATTTAAATTCTGTGTAATTTCTTAGATAAGTACAATAGTCAGCTCAAGGTTTTTGATTCCCCTGGACTCTATCATCTCTAGCTAGAGATCTGACATTTATTATACTCCAGGGTAAAGTAAAAGACTTTTCCATGTGAATTTTGTGCTTACTTTTAATTCGGAATCATTCTTTTTGCAGCAGTTTGGTGAGTTTGCCCAATCCTGCTCTGGGGTAGTAATCAGCCCATGACATAGCATTGGTATCATTTCATATTTTCATTAAAGTGCCCTAAGGATTTCTAGCATTTGATGCCAACAAATTTAAATTATTAATTTTATTATAAAAATCTTAAAATGACAGAGTTACTAAAATGCCTTTTAGATTGGTTTTTAAGTAGAAAACCAAAGAGAGAGGATGTAGACGCTTGGGAAATAGTGTCAAAGTGTGACAATAGAGCTATCAATTCTAAATCAGGTAAGGGGATATTTGAAAAAAAAAAACCAACAACAATTCACTATACATAAATCATTGAATTAGGATGAGATACTAAGGAATGTAACAAGTGACCCTATGAGTAATCTAAGTATATAACATTATATATAACCTAGTAACTCTCTCCTCTCTCTTTGTTTCTCTGTCTCTCTCTCTCTCTCTCTTCTCTCTCTGTCTCTGTGTCTCTCTGTCTCTATCTGTGTGCATGTGTATCTCTGTCTCTCTGTCTTTCTTTCAGTCTCTCTATCTCAGTCTCTCTCTTTGAGTGGGTGGTGTGTGTGTGCAATCATGGAGAAGAATTTAAGTGATCAAAATTATTACTAACCAGTAAAGAAGGTAGAATCATGTTAGCTAATTAATATTCTTCCAATTTCTTCTACTTTTTTGACATTGAAATGTCACTTCTCCATTGTGCTCTAACAGAAGAATGGTAGATTAACAACTTGAAACTATCTTTAAGAGATTTTAGATATGAACATATAATGGGAAGCAAGCAGTGACTCCCACTTTCACTCACCATAGCTGGTGAGGTGTAGGACAATGAGAAAGGCCACTGAATCTTAAAGGAGAGATGTTCAAAAAGGTGAAGGACAATATGGCTTTCTATAGTCACTATTCACACAACATGTCTCATTCCTATTCTTATCTTCTTATTTATGCTGATATAATCAGCATTCTCTAAGGTCACAGATAATATGCTATTATTTTAACATAATGATACTATTGGAGGGGGGGCAGAACCAAGATGGTGGAGTAAAAGCAGGAACTTGCTTGAGCTTGCTCTCCAACCACATCCAATACCTGCAAATTTTAGAGCTACAGAACCCACAAAATGACAGAGTGAAATACATCTGCCGCTGAATGCAGCTTGAAAAGCCAAAAGGAAGGGTCTAAAACACCAGGCTGGAAGTGGAGTGCAATCCCATGTGGGCCACACCGGCACAGACTGATGGCACAGACCAGTTGGAGCAGTCCTCAGGGGACTTAAGCATTGACAACTGTGGCAGTTTCCAGACTTCTTAACCCATAAGTGCCAAAGAGAAAGTAAAAGGTCAGTGGGGAAACTCTGTTGGACCTGGGTGAGAGAAGAGCACAGTTCTGTCCCTGCCATGGGGTGGCAGAGAAGGGGGTAGCTGTAGCTGCTGCAACAGCAGCTGCTTCTGGAGCTCCAGGCCCACAGATGGTGGGGGGACCAAGTGGCTGACCAGAGGGTATTTGCAGGACTCTCAGGTGCTGAGACAGGATTCTCTTGCTTTCTCCTGCATGGATCTAGGTTATAATCCTGGTTAGCAAGACTGGGCTGAGGAGCTCTAGCGTGGCAAAGCTTGTTGAGGCTATGGAGAGGCAGTCCTCCTCAAAGTTGTGAGGCAGGTGCCTAGAAGAAGCTCTGACAAGTGCTGTACAAAACCCCAGAAATTTGGAACACACTCTCCACTCTGCAAGCAGAGTTCTACTGTGGCAAAGAGCTCAAAAGTCAAGTAATTGACTGGCACCATGATCGGGCAAAGGAAACAAAGCAAGCACAGTCATCTAACTTTAGATTCCTTTTCTGGGGACAAAAAGGATCAAAGCATGGAACAGGAGGAAGACAACACAGTCAGAACTCCTGCACTAAAAGCTTCCAAGAAAAATATGAACTGGTTACAGTCCATAGAGGAGCTTAAGAATTATTTTGAAAACCAAATAAGAGAAGTGAAAGAAAAATTGGGAAAAGAAATGAGAATGATGCAAGAAAATCATGAAAAGTGAATCAACAACCTGACTGAAGAAAATAACATCTTAAAAAATAGATTAACTCAAATGGCAAAAGAGGCCCAAAAAGCCAACAAGGAGAAGAATGCCTTAAAAAGAAGAATTGGCCAGATGGGAAAGGAACTTCAAAAGCTCACTGAAGAAAATAATTTCTTCAAAATTAGATTGGAGCAAATGGAAGCTAATGACTTTA
>CM053580.1:268913922-268933872 GCA_028627135.1 Pseudochirops cupreus | reverse complement strand
CAACCTGACTGAAGAAAATAACATCTTAAAAAATAGATTAACTCAAATGGCAAAAGAGGCCCAAAAAGCCAACAAGGAGAAGAATGCCTTAAAAAGAAGAATTGGCCAGATGGGAAAGGAACTTCAAAAGCTCACTGAAGAAAATAATTTCTTCAAAATTAGATTGGAGCAAATGGAAGCTAATGACTTTATGAGAAATCAAGATATTATGAAACATATCCAAAAGAATGAAAAAAAATAGAAGGCAATAGATATAGTTATAGATATATAGGTAAGTGTGTATGTATATATATATATATATATATATATATGCATATATATGTATATACATGTAAATATATTGGAATTTGTCATCATATATTGGGGTTTATCATCACACAGTTTTTTGTCACAATCACTTTAGCTGATGTTTTCCAATTTTTGTCAATATAATGGCCTTTTTACAATGTGAAAAAAAAAGAGTTCATGTGCTTCTAAATCATGGTTACATTTTAGTTACTGTTAATTGAGAAAATACATAATTTTTTTTAAAGCTGCTATGAATTCAGTGTTTTCTAATAGTGTTGTATTCCAAAGGATTTGAGACCTAATCAGTATATGTACTCTCTCCAAATAGTGCAAATCACAACCTAGCTGTGCCTGCCAATCTTTGTATCTCTTAGACATGTTAATGAACACATTCACAGCTAGGGTTCCACCCAGAACCCAATGATCTTCCTTACATCTTCCTGATTTCATGTTCATCAATTTTCCATTGCTCTTAGAACATGACCAAACCATTTCTTTTTCTTTTATTTTAATAATAAAGAAGCATTTATTAAGCATCTGTTTTGTGCCAAATACAGTGCATAGCCATGCATTTTTCTAATGGATTCGTTATGCCATTTCTCTTAACTTATTTATGACATATTGAATTCTGTCAACACCAAACATGGGATTAAACATTTTCATCTGAGTAATGTTATATTTCTGTTCTTCAGAGATATTAGGATTCTATGACTCACAACTATACAATATCTAATATATATATATATATATATGATATATCTAATATATGTATTAGATAATCTAATCTCTAATACATATATGTATATATGTGTATATATATATATATATATATATATATATATATAATATCTAATATGTGGCAGCGGCAGGATTTCAACTCTGATCCCTCAACACACACACACACACACACACACACACACACACACACACACTCATGCACAAAAGCAGCAGATGTAGTGGATAGAGTGCTGGATCTGGAATAGGGGAGTCAAGTTCAAATTCTTCCTTAAATACTTACTAGCTTTGTCAAGTTTGGTAAAACATTTAATTTCTTTGGGTACCAATTTCCTAATCTTTAAATCATGCAGGCTCAATTAATGACCTCTGTGGTCTCTTCTAGCTTTAAAATTATGATTATGGGTCTTTAAGTTTAGCCCTCTTTTTGCATTGTAGGATCCTGACTCCCGGGATGACACATCGATTCCATAGAGAATGGAGTTTTGATGTGAAGGAAGATATTTTAACTCTGGACTGAGGAACAATCTGCATGTGTATCCAAATCCTTTTCCCCATATGAATGTAAAGAACTATGTCTCCTCACCCTAAAGAACATGTAAAAGGTAAGCTCAGAGATTCTAGAAATATGAGGAAATGAAATTATTCATTGAAATTCAGACTAGAGAAATGAAAATAAACAAACTCAAAGGAAACACATCTAAAGCTTTTTGTTTCCTCAAGTACTTGACATCTTGTGTTCTAAAACCAAAACAGTTCTTAGGAAGACTGTGAGCAATATGTACTCTTGACAATTACCTCCCTTAACAAGTACCTCCCCCGCCATCTCTATGCCCTAAATCACAATGAGTAGACCATCCTATTGCCAATGATCAACCATCATCCCAAGAAGTGAACATAATCAAAAGCTAAATCAAATAAATATGTCTTACTCTCTTATCTGAAGTCAGCCAAGTTCCATTTTCTGGTGGATAGCCAAGAGGAGTGAGTGCCAAAGGCATATGGCTATGGGCACATCTGTGCCAGAAAGATGTCAACAAATTGGAGGGGATTCAGAGAGAAGCAGTATGTGTGATTAAGAGGCTGGAGGAATTTACTTATGAGGGAGATTAAAAGAGTTAAGCATGTATACATTGGTTAATCAATGTATAGAAAGGCATTGATGGTGGAGGGAATTTGAAGTACCTACAAGTGGTAACAAGAGAATTAGCAGTAAAGGAACAAGAGGAAATAAAGACTTGGAACAAAGGGGGCAATGGAGAATAAGACAAAAAGTAAGAGTCTAGTTATCAGCAACACACACACACACACACACACACACACACATCAGATAAAAAACTAATAAAAGTAAGAGAATGTTCAAAGGTTTGGTGATATGACTTGAAATCCTTTATAAAGTAGAAATCCTGCTCCATTTACTTTTCAACACTTCTCAAGGTCATCTGTATCTGTTTGCCGTTCCCAAGGTTCCCAAAGAAGTCATATTAAACCCTAGTCCTGTAGGGGATTCTGGGAATATTGCAGAGTAGGTCAGATATTTCCAGGCTCTCCAGATTTCCTCCATAAACAGACAGAAAATGGCCACAAAATGAATGTAGAATAGCAAATAAAAGGTTAAAGCAACTGGTATCTTAAGATAACTTGAGAGGACTTTCAGGAACTGAGGTTTGACCTGAGAGAAGTGTAGACACATACAGACGAACTCCACTGAATCAGCAAATAGTAGGCCCTGAAAGTAGTTCCCTTGGGAAGCTGAATAGGCCTAAAGAAATTTTACCTCATAGCCTCAGGAATTTTCACCTCACAAAGTTTTACCTCATCTAAGAAACAGAAGATAGCTGAGAAGGCTGAAGCCTCCTTCCCCTCCTGCCACCAATTCTATAAGGCAGGCCTAGCAGTGCTGACTAGAGATGATCTCAAGCTGTGACTGTGAGTGAGGAGGCGTAATCAAGTGCCATATTACAGGGAGCAAGAATATTTTCGAACATCATAGCTGGGGACCCTAACAGTGGCTCAGGGAAGGAGAGGAGTACCTGATTTTGAGCCCCTGAACATAATTCTGAAAATAGCAATAAGGAGGACCTGAGGCATAGGGCAGCATTACCCACAACTCAGGATTAAAACCTATTTATAATAATAAGCTGCTAAAAATAAAATAAAACAAATTAAAATAAAAATTGGGCAGAGGAAGAAGAATTCAACCATAGGCAGATACATTGGTATAAAAGAACATCTAGGTTTAACTTTAGAGAAAGATAACGAAATAAAAAGAGCCACTCTTTTGCCAAAGAGTAACATCAAATGGTCACAACCCCAGAATGAGTTCTTGGAAGAACTTAAAAAGAAATTCAAAAATTAAATAAGAGAAATCAAGGAAGAATTAGGAAGAAAAAATAAAAACAATCCAGGAAAATTATGAAAAGAAAATTAATCAATTGGAAAAAGAGGTTCACAATCTTACTTTTTTGTACTTTTTTTTCTGTTCTTATTTCCATTTTATCTTATTTTTTTAAATTAACTTTTGTTTATTTTTAGTTTACATCACTCATTTTCACAAGATTTTGAGTTACAAATTTTCTCCCCATCTTTCCCCTACCCATCACCCCAAAACAGCAATTCCACAGTATACCCCCTCCGCCAATCTGCTCTCTCCTATATCCTCTCCCATAACCCTTCTGACTTTCCAGTAGAGCAAGATGGATCTCCATACCCCAGTGCCCGTATATCTTATTTCCCAGTTGCTTGTAAATAATGATAATAATAATAATAATAATAATAATAAATACATATTTTTACACATTTGATTTTAAAACTTTAAATTCTAGATTCTTTCCCTTTTTCCCTCATCACCCACCCCTACTGGGAAGACAAACAATTCAATACAGGCCATATATGTGTAATTACGCAAAACATCTCCGCAATGAAAGACTGACTATATTTCCCTCTATCCTATCCCACCTCCCACTTGTTCTATTCTCCACTTTTTCCCTGTCCCTATACAAAAGTGGGTGCTTCTAACAACCCTCCCCTCCATCCTGCCCTCCCCTCTATCATTCCCCCCCTCATCCCCTTCCCCCCTACTCTCCTGTAGGGCAATTCCCAATTTAGAGTGTATGTCATTCCCTCCCTAAGCCAAGTTAAATGAGAATAAAGTTGACTCATTCTGTTTTGCCTTCCTGTTCTTCCCCTCCAATGTAACAGTTATCCATTGCCTTTTCTATGTGAGATAATTAACCCCATTCTGTTTCTCCCCATCTCCTCTCATTATATTCCTCTCCCACCTCTCAATTTCACCTTTTAAACATCATCCCTTACTATTCAATTGATCTTCTGCCCTCTATCTATGTATACCGGTACTTATATATACATATGCTCACATATATATTCATATGCATATATATACCCTCCTATATAGACATATGTGTATGTATACATATATATATATATATATATATGTATTTATATTTATATTCCCTTCAACTATCCTCATACTGAGAAAAGTTTCCTAAGTTACAATTATTGTTATTCATGTTGGCATGTAAAGAGGTCAACTTTGATAAATTCCTTATGATTTCTTTTCCCTGTTTATCTTCTCATGCTTCTTGTATTTGAATGTCAAACTTTTGATTCAGCTCTGCTTTTTTCATCAAGAATGCCTGAAAGTCCTCCACCTCATTGAATGACCATATTTTCGCCTGAAACATTGTACTGATGATTCTGGGTTTTAATCCTAGCTCCCTTGATTTCTGGAATATCATATTCCAGGCCCTTTGATCCCTTAATGTAGAAGCTGCTAAATCCTGGGTTGTCCTGATTGTGTTTCCACAGTATTCAAAGTGTTTCTTCTTGGCAGCTTATAATATTTTCTCCTTGATCTGGGAACTCTGGAACCTGGCTATAACATTCGTAGGAGTTTTTTTGGGGGGGGATCTTTTTCAAGAGGTGATCAGTGAATTCTTTCAAGTTCTATTTTGCCCTCTGGTTCTAAAATATCAGGGCAATTTTCCTTGAAAATTTCTTGAAGGATGATTTCTAGGTCCTTTTTTTGATCACGGCTTTCAGCAAGTCCAATAATTTTTAAATTGTTTCTCCTGGATCTATTTTCCAGATCAGTGGTTTTTTCAGTGAGATATTTCACATTGCCTTCTATCTTTTCATTTGTTTGGAGCTGTTTAATAGTATCTTGATTTCTCACAAAGTCATTTGCTTCCATTTTCTCCAATTTAATTCTGAAGGAATTAGTCTCTTCAGTTATCTTTTGAGATTCTTTTTCCATCTGGCAAATTTGGCTTTTTAAAGCATTCTTCTCCTTGTTGGCTTTTTGGGCCCCTTTTGCCATTTGAGTCAGTCTATTTTTTAAGGTGTTATTTTCTTCAGTCAGATTGTTGATTCACTTTTCATGATTTTCTTGCATCATTCTCATTTCTTTTCCCAATTTTTCTTTCACTTCTCTTATTTGGCTTTCAAAATCCTTCTTAAGCTCCTCTACGGACTGTAATCAGTTCATATTTTTATTAGAAGCTTTTGGTTCAGGAGTTCTGACTGTGTTGTCTTCCTCTTGTTCCATGTTTTGATCCTTTTTGTCCCCAAAAAAGGAATCTAAATTTGGATGGCTGTGTTTGCTTTGTTTACTTTTCCTGTTCATGGTACCAGTCAATTACTTGACTTTTGAGCTCTGCCACAGTAGACTCTCCTTCCAGAGGGGAGAGCTTTGTCCCAAATTGCTGAGGTTTTCAAAGCTGCCATACCCATTAGGAGGGTGCCATCTCTACAGTCCCCACCATCTTTGGCTCACTGGTCACACTTCTCAGGACCACTGCCCAAGACTGTGATCCCAATTCAGGCAGGTTAAGGCAAGAGTGCTCAGCCTCTGAATGGTGGCTTGGTCCTTCTGCAATCTGCAGGCCAGGGAGGCAGCTGCAGAGCCACTGCTTCTGCCACTTCTGGCTCTGGGGGCAGAGGGCTGGACCCGCTCCTCCATCTCCCCCAAATTCAGCCAAGTTCCACTGACCTTTTACTTTATCTTTGGCATTTATGGGTTGATAATTCTGGAAACTTCCACAGCTGATGGTGATCCACTCTCCTGATTGCTCCAGCAGGGCTGGTCGGACCATCCTAGGGCTAAAACTGTGGGGCTAGACTTGGCTCCCAGTGTGCTATGATGTACCCTTCCTGCCCACCTGCTGAGCTGCCATCAGTGGGAGCTTTGTTTTGCTGTCACTTTGTGGGTTCTGGAGCTCTAAAATTTGTTTAGAGTCATATTTTATAGGTATTAGAGGTGGTTATTTGGGAACCCATGGAGTTTTCCTGCTTCTATCAAGGTTCACAATCTTAAGGAAGAAAATAACTCCTTGAAAACTAGAATTGGGCAAGAGGAACCTCAAATGATGTTATGAGACACTAAAAAATAATAACACTAGGAGAAAAATAGAAGAGAATCTGAAACATCTTATTAGAAAAACAGGTGCTCTGAAGGACAGCTAGAGGAGAGACAATATAAGAATTGTTGCACTACTCAAAGCTTATGATAAAAAAATCTGGATGCAATATTATAAGAACTTATTAAGGAAAATTGCCCTGAAGTTCTAGAACAAGAGAGTAAATTAGAAATAGAAAATAAAAATCTACCATTCATCACCTGAAAGAGATCCCAAGGACAAAAACTTATAAGAATGTCAGAGCCAATTTTCAAAATTCCTAGTTTAAAGAGAAAATACTGCAATCAACAGGAAAAAAAAATCATTTAAATACTGAGGAAATACAATCAGGATTTCACAAGACTTAGCAGCTTCTATTTCAAAAGACTGTAGGTCTTGGAACATTATACTTTGAAGAGCAAAAGGGCTGGAGTTGTGCCCAAGAATAACTTACTCAGCAAAATTGAATGTAATCCTCAATGGAAAAAAAATGCACATTTGACATATTGAAAAACTTTTAGGTATTTGTAACAACAGTAATAACAACAACAAAAACAACAACCAGAATTCATTGGAAAATTTTATATAAAACATTCAGAAGAAATGTAAATAACATAAAAAAGGCCAAATATAAGGCACTCATTAAGGTCAAACTTTACTTATTATAAATAAATGAATAAATGCATGTATATATGAAAATATTATCAGTATTTTTAAAACTGTCATCATTACTAAAATTGCTTGAAAGAAAAATTGTGGCTGAGTTGTGTTTGATGGGGTGATTCTAAAAACCATAATTTGATAGGAAAAGGTAAAGTTAGCAATTATATTATAAAAAGGGATCATGAAAGGAAAAACCAATACAGAGGAAGCAGGAGACAGTGAAGGACTGGTAATGTTGGAACCCTACTCTCATCTGGGTT
Organism: Pseudochirops cupreus; assembly: GCA_028627135.1. Taxonomy (NCBI): domain Eukaryota; kingdom Metazoa; phylum Chordata; class Mammalia; order Diprotodontia; family Pseudocheiridae; genus Pseudochirops; species Pseudochirops cupreus. Next base: position 268,926,509 of record CM053580.1, on the reverse strand, counting down.
GAAGAAGATACGATATGTACATCTGAAAGGATGTAGAAGTCTTCTGAACAGGAAGAGAGAAAAAAACTGAAAGACAGAGTCAAGGAGTGTTGTAAGCCAAAATATTTGATTATTGGGGATCAGTTTCTATGCAGATGTCTTTGAGACTGTGGCTTTGCCCTCTGGGCAATGAAGCCTGCTCTCGGAGATGTGTATGCGTTCAAAAAAAGCTAACAGACTTTCCCAAGACTTTATGGCTTTTCCCAAGACTTTTTGGTGCCTAGAATTACAAAATCTGATCTTACCTGAGCTGCTTACAGGATGTGACAGATTATTATAATGATAAGACTATGATAATGACAATAATAATCCAGAATGTGACAAACTAAGCCTATTAATGAGAGTACTTGAATCTTTGTCTGCTTGTTCTATAAAAACCTTGTTCAAACAATCATTAAATGGAGTTTATGGTTCTTCCTTGTACTACCCACATTATCTGGTCATTTCTTATCCACATCTCTGATCATACTTAGTACTGGACACTGAGCAGCCACAGACAAGGGAGTGACTCTTAGAAGGGTGAATGGATTAAGATTTTGGAGGGTTGGAGGAGAGAGCACAGAGAAATTTACATGATAACTTGTATTTGGAGGAAATAGCAAGTTGTATGTGGTAGATTTGCATTTTCATGTGCAAACCATCTTTTTATTGTACTATGCTATGGAAATGCTTGTTTTGTTACCTGAATTGAAAATAAGATAAATTTTTAAAAATAAATACATTTTTAAAAAAACTTATTTGTTTAGAACCTCCTCAGCATGATGTCACTTCTAAGAAGAATCCCATGTACTCATGACTTTCTTTTCTTCCAACTCTAATAAAAACATGTATTTCCTTAGGTCTCTTCTAGGTGACTGGTTAATGAATTTTATTAACTAATTCATACTAACTTGTTACTAGCCAATAAGCTACCAGTCCCAGAAAATATTCAAAGAAATGTTACTTGCCTAGTACTTAAAACCCAAAGAATAAGCAATACAGGGATTCCAGGCACCAATGTTTAATATTTCTAGAAGCAGATTTGGTATTATCCCAGTAACTAATAATTCAGTCTAACATGTAATCTGAATTTGAGGTACTAAAGGTGTTTTCACAGTTGTGTTTGTCTTTTGGAATCATTAAAAGCTCAGAGAAACTCTCTAGGAAAAGGATTCTTAACTTTTTTTTTTTTGTCATGGACTCCTTTTGCAGACTGATGTAACCTATTGAGTGGGCAGTTAGGTGGTGCAGTGGTTAGAATGCCAAGCCTGGAGTCAGGAAGCCCTATATTCAATCTGGCCTCTGAAACTTAACCAGCTGTGTGACCCTGAGCTTAACCATATTTGCCTCAGTATCCTCATCTGTAAAATGAGCTGGAGAAGGAAATGGCAAACCACTTCAGTATCTTTGCCAAGAAAACCCCCAAAAGGGATCACAAAGTCAGATACAAGTGAAAAATAACTAAGCAACAATAACAGGTAACCTATAGGGACCCCTCTATGACTAATGTTCATAAATATATGAAATAAAATGCCTAGGATTACAAAGGAAACCAATTATATTGAAATAACAAAAAAAAAAATCAGGGACCTCTGGTTAAGAACTTCTGCTCCCTCATTTCATATCTAACAATGGAAAACACTGTACTCTAATTAACCCAGCATGGATTTCTCATTTTTCAGATAGCTATGTATTGAAAGATCTTGAGCTATCACTGGCTCTTCTAGATAGAATTGAATGGTCTTGAATAGAGTGAATGTTTCTTTATGGAAAGGAAAGACTGAAAAACAGTCAGAGCAATGCAGGTGATAACTTCAGTTGTGTCCTCCTAGATGTAAAGGAAAGGATCATATCACCTTTCATATCTCTAGTTCCCAAAAGTAATAATTTGGACAGTGATAATTTAGACAGTACATTACAGTTCACAAAGGGCTTTCTTCTAACAACTTTTTGGGAAAAAAATGGTATAATTATCCCACTTTTCAAATAAAGGTCTTATAGACTATCTTTTGGCCAGGTCTACATAATCAATGCAAGGCAAAATTGGAGCTTCATTTCAATAGTTTTGATTCCCAATTCTATCCATTATCCATTGTTCCATTCCATCTCTTTATGTTCCTGCTTCAGGATAATACCCAAGAGACCTTAAAGTGGTATAGCCCCCCTTACAGTCAGGCCCGAGACAGTTCATCAGGGGATGGATAACCTGTGGTCTTGAGGCCACATATAGCTTTCTGGGTCCTCCAGTGTGGCCCTTTGACTGAATTCAAACCTTCGTTTGGAAACTGACTCACAAAAGAGTTCTGTGAACTTTGTATTCAGTCAAAGGGCCACACTGGAGGACCTAGAGGGCCGCATGTGACCTCAAGGCTCCTGGAGAGATAAGGACATTTTAGTTCTGTTAGGAAAAAAAATATTTTTCTATAATTTAAATACTCATTCAAGGACAATTTTTTATTCAATTAATCATTTAGTCAAGAAACGTATCATTAAGTACTTACAATATGCCAGGCACTTGATCAAGTACTGTGGACACAACAACATGGTTTCTGCTCTCAAAAAGATCTCAAAGTTTAATAGGAGAGAGAAATGACACTACAATACTATGCATGTAAGATATGTACAGGTCAACTCTAAGGCAAACTTTGAGAGAAGGGATGAGGAATTGGAGGGAGGGATAAGGAAAAGTTCCCTGCAGGTGGGATTTGAACTAAATAATGAAGAAAGACAAGAAAGCTAAAAGTTGGAAGATGGAAAGAATTCCTGATATATATATTTGCTTCTTCAAATGCGCAGTCAGGAGATAGAATGGAGTGTGTGAGGAACAGCATGTATGCCAATATAGCTGGATTATAGACTAGGTGAAGGGAAGTAAATCACAAGAAGACTGTGAAAGTATGAAAGGGCCAGGTTGTAAAGAACTATAAAGGCAAGATGGAGGGCTTATTTATTTGATCCTGGAAATAATAGGGAACCAATGGAATTTACTGAATAGGGAGATATCATTATCAGATGCTGTAATGGTAATGAAATTTGAAGATCCCTTTGTATTGCTAAGCTAAGAGGTACTTAGCACCTAGTTTCAAATTAAACTTCTGTTAAAGAAACAGAAGGTATGAACACCTGTTGCTGATGTAACAGGAAGGGGCTGAACAGGGAGGAACAATACATTATATAAGGAAAAACCCCAGCTGGGAAAGTCAGATCTTCTTGGGATGAGCACCTGAAGGCTAGACTGCTGCTGCTGGACTACAGTTTCCATGGATAAAGTGATTTTGATTTTGAGAAGGGGAGAAAGTGATTTTGATTTTGAGAAGGAAGCTGCTGAAGACTTCTGAGGACCAGCTGGAGCTGCTGAGGATTTCAGAGGGCCAGCCAGAGCTGCAGAAGACTGAGGAAGCATTACCGTGATGCTGGTATTTTGTATGCACTTATTTGTGGATTTGTTAAGACTTAACTTCCCAGGAACAGAGACTGTGAAGTACTGAAAATTGACAGGACACTGTGAGCTTCAGTGGGGAACAGGAACTACATGGAGAGCTGGACAAGGGACTGGGATCTGTCTGCCTTTGAACCCAGGTGACAGTTTGGTGAATCCAGACAGGAGCTGGAACCATGGAAGGGGATTGAGGGAAGCTGAAAGCCTGCCCTAAGTCAAGATGAAAAGACCTCTCTGTGGATACTGAGTAGTGATGAAATTGTGGTTTACTTGTGACTGAGGAGTGGATGGCCTGTGTATTTTCCACTACACCTTAAGAGAGTACTGAGTAGTGACTGATACTGTAACTTAATTTGACCCCACGGGTGGAGAACTTTGACTATTGTACTTTGTGTCTCTTAAGGAGGCTTTGCCTCCTTAAGGATGAGGGAGTTAAGGATTAAGGAGGCTCTCCTCCTTAAGACTGATTGAATTAAGGACTTAATTTAAAGATTGATTGTCTAAATGAATGCACCTTGTTTAAAAGAGAACTATTGAATGGTTGAGTTACTAAGTGATTGATTGACTAAACAATTATACTTTGTTTAAAGTATGTGACCACTTTGGCAAAAACTATGTGGCCATTTTAGTGATAAGTTGTTGAGTCATGACATGGTGAATGCTGTATTTTGATTTTCTGTGATAAGCTCTAACATTGTTAATGCTGTACCTTGATTTGCTGTGAATGTTTTGCTCTGATTTGTTACTGAATAAATAGAGTGCTCACTGTACTCTGTAATCAGAACCTTGAAGCTATTCACAACAGCAATCCTCTGGAAAGCTGCTTGTGCTTGGCTTTACAGATGCATGTTTTAGGAAAATCATTTTGGCTACTGAAAAGAGCAAGAATTGAGGTGGCGGAGACTTGAGTCAGGGAGCTGAATTGAAAGGCTCTTGCAATAGTTTATGTAAGAGATTAGAGATAAGTGCCTAAACTATGGTGGTTGGTGGTTCTACAAGTAGAGAGAGGGGAACATAAATGAGATATATTGTGAATGCAGAAGCAACTAGACTTGACATGGAACAAGATTTAGGATTTGAAGATGGCACCAGATTTTTGAACCTGGCTTACTGGGAGTATAGCAGAACCCTGGACAGCAATAGTCAAGTTGGGAAGAGGGAAAGGTTTTATTTTGTTTCATTTTTAGGATGGGGGGTGGACGGAAATAATGAGCTCTGTTTTGGAAATGTTATCTTGATATGTCTACAGAAATATATTTCATGATATCCAAAAGTCAGTTGGTTAAAAAAGGCAGGATAGAGATCAGGTAAAAGATTAGAGCTAGAAATATAGACCCAGGAAACACCTTGACAGAGATGACCACTGAACCCAACAGAATGTCTGTCTCTGTGATCTCCTAAATATTTATACTTTCTTCTTATCCAGGATAAAATGAAAATCCTTTGACAAATTACAATCTCTTTGCTTCATCACACATTTTTATTAACCTTCTTTCACAGGTTCCTGTGTACATTAAGTGTTTAATAAACATTTGTTAAATGGAATTACAGAGGCAGTGTGGGAAAAGAGGTAATGTGCTCGAGTTGGAATTGTGAGGTACTGTATTCAAGTCCCACTTCAGATACATATTCCTAGTGTGACCCTGAGCAAGTCATTTAAACTCTACTTTGGGTTCTTTTGCAAAATGAAGGGTTGGTGGTGGCTAGGTGGCACAGTGAATAGAGCACTGGCCCTAGAATCAGGAGGACCTCAGTTCAAATCTGGCCTCAGACACTTAACACTTACTGTGTGACCTTGGGCAAGTCATTTAACCATAATTGCCCTGCCCTCCCCCCTCCAAAAAAGCAAAAAATAAAATGAAGGATTGGACTCAATGCTTATTCAGGTCCCCTTTAATCCTAAATCTATGATGCCAAAACTTATTGCACTTAATTTTCTTAAAATAACCACAGAATCATGTAAAATAAACCTTATTTTTGCTCACAACTTTAACCAAGAATGTTTAATATTGATTTTGTGCTAATATATGAGACAAAATAACAGACAATCCCTAAAACAAGCAAGATCATCAATAAGGCCAATAGGCCTTTTACTTGTGACTGTGCTAGTCCAGGTTTCCATCTTTGTAACTTTCCTCCTTATCGTCCTTCCTCCTATTTCTTTACTTATACTAAAATCATAACCGCCCCCCCCCCCACACACACCTCTCCCTCTATCTGTACCACCACTATCAGATGTTCACGATGCAGCGTCTTCCACTTCCTAAAAATAAAGTTCAGATTCATTCTGCCCTTCATTCCCCCTTAGCCACCAAAATATCACATCTCTTATCCACCACTCTAAACTCTCCATCCTTCAAGGTATGCCTTAAATTACATTTCTTCATCAAGCCTTGCATGACTCCTCCAGTCTTAACAGATTTCTCTATTCTTTGAAATTGTATAACATAAAGTTAGTCCAACACAATTTATGGTTGTAATGTGCTCCATTTTATTTGCTCAAAATGTAGGATCATAGATCCAGAAATGGAAGGCAATTCAGGGACCATATACCTCATCTTCAGTTTATAAATGAGGAAATATACCCGGGGATGTTATATGAATTTCATAGGACATCAAAGGCAAGATTCAAATTCAGGTCTTCTGACTTCAGAACCTGTTCTTTCTCTTTCCATTGTGCTGAATGAATGCCTCTCTCCAGTTAGAAGTAGCTCCTTGGGAATATAGACTATGTTATAGTTTTTGGCTATACCACAATGACCAGCAACAATCTGAGGGCAAAGAAATGTTGCTCTCTCTCTCTCCCTCCTTCCCTCCCTCTCTCTGTCTGTCTCTCTGTCTCTTTCTCTTTATCTGACACACACACTTATTAAGTTTGGGATCTGGACTTGTGATTTTGTCAGTCAACAGAACATAGATAAAAATTATCAGCTTCTGTCTAACTTGTAGTTTTAGAGCAGTACTTCTCAAAGTGTGTGGTCAATGGATCCTTGGGGTCCCCTATAACCTTTCAGGGGATCCATAAAGTAAATTATTATGTTTATAATTATATTAAAATGTTATTTGACTATTAAAATCCTCTTCCCTTTTCCAAATTTGTGTCTGCATGAGGCCATGCTTTCTTCATATGCTACAACCAAAATAACAGATTGAAAAAGACTGAGTACAGAAACAGTTATGAGAATTCAGGTGAGTTATAATAAGTCAAATATTAAAGTGATATGCATAGATATATAAAGCACGAACACATATATACATATATCCCACAGGATAAAAATATTTGCAATCCTTAGTAATATAAAGAGTATACAGTCCTGAGACTCAAAAAATTGAGAACTGTTACCTTGGAGAGATGCCTGGGGCACTGAAAGGCTACGTGGCTTAGTTGTCATTGTTGCTACTGAGTCATTTCAGTCATTTCTGAGTCTCTGTGATCCCATTTGGGGTTCTGTTGGCAAAGATAGTGGAGGGGTTTTCCATTTCCTTCTCTAGCTCATTTTACACATGAGGAAACTGAGACAAATACGATTAAGTGACTTGCCCAGGGTCACACATTAAATAAGTGTCTGAAGACAGATTCGAACCCAGGTCCTCCTGATTCTAGGGCCAGCACTTTATCTCCCTCCACCTAGCTTCCCATAAGTGACTTAGCCTGGTCATAAAGCAAGTATTCCTCAGAGGCAGGATTTGAATCCACATCTTCATTTCTCTAAAGGCAATTTCCAAGCTACTCTGTTTTCCTCTTAATAGATATTCATAAATTGATTGATTATTTGGTAGGCTATGATCCCAGAGCTCATCTTCAGGAAACAGAATTAAGGGCAACACTCAGATGCCACAAAGAAAGAGTTAAAATATTCCAAGGAATCCAAAGGACACCAAAAGTGGAGTTTCTCAGATGTCTTGGACTATTTGTTACTTCTTCCTTCCATACTTTGTTTCAGATTCGTTCTTTATCCAGAACCTACTGTGCCAAATCAGGCTTGTCATTAAGATCAAGTCTACTGGGAAATCAGCAGAGAGCTGGCGAGCTTTTGAAAAGGGCCTTGCTGTCCAAAGTTTGGAAACTCTGACAAACAGCTGTTATGGCAGTATTGTTTTATTATTATTTTTTTTTGGCTTCCTTTAAAGGCCAGAGATTGAAAATAGCTGAAGTTCAAATCAAAAGAGAAGTTTAGCCCCTTGCAAACCCGTGCTCCCTCCACCTCCATCTGTTTTCTTAAGAAGGAAGATGAGGCCACAATCACATTGCCGCTGTGTACATTGACAGTTGCTTTGAAAACCCAAATGTACACAGTTGCCACTGTGTACATTTGCATTACAGATGCAAAAGGGGGAGGGAGCAAACATTTAATAAGCACTTATTATGTGTCAGGCTCTGTGCTAAGTGCTTTTAACAAATGCTATCTCATTGGATGTTTATAACAACGCTGGGAGTTTGGTCCTATTATTAACTCCATTTTATAATGGAGAAACTGAGACAGAAGTTAAATGACTTTCCCAGGGCCATATGACTGGCAAGTATAAGGCCAAATTTGAACTCAGATCTTCCTGACTAAGCTCAGCACTTTATCCATTGAACCACTTAGCTGCTTTTAGAGACTGTTTCATTCTATGAAAGTCATACAAATTTCCAAATACGCATCTCTGGGAAATGGCAGGAGGAGTCTTTCTGCCATTGTATGGAAGTGGGAATATTGGATTTTTTTATAATGGATAAATGGACTTGTCGGTAAAAAAAAAATAAATACATATGGACATAAAGTGGTTCAAGGAAGCAATTTCTAAAATAAAAAAAGGAGCACCATAGAACACCAACCTCCCTAGGCCTCAATTTCCTTATCTATAAAATGATGGGGTTGTATTAGATCATAGGCATCAAACTTGGAGCCCACAGGCTGAGGTCTGCAATACCTCATGAATATTCCACATTTTATCCTGAACCACATGAAAATGTAACTAGGAAAAAGTAACAAAATAAACAAAAATACCATAGAACATAGATACTGTTAATATGTGGTTTTCTAAGTCAGTATGTGACCTTCAAGGATTGTTATGTAGCTTCAGTGTCCCATTTCTATTTGAGTTTGACACACTGAATTATCTTTAAAATCCCATTCAGTGCTCGATTCTATGATGTCATTCTTCTTCTCTTCCTCCTCCTTCTCCTCTTCCTCCTTCTTCTTCTACTACTACCACTGTGTATTCTTCTTCTTATTAAAACACCTTTGTGACACAAAGGCATGTCTCAGCTTATGTAATATATAACACATTCCTTAGAAGAACTGTAATAGACCGTTTGTAGCAGCAAGTACCCCAGCACATGCAGGGTGGCTGATAGCACAGGTTCTTTGAACTGCTTTTCTAAAGGAAAGCAACTTAACAAGGGTTAACAATCTTAATTTAATCAATCATATATTATTTACCTAGTTCAGGGGAAAAAGTCAGCACCCTGAACTTCAGAGAATACAAAGAGAGGTTACAAGCAGATAAAAATACAGACAGAGAAAATAAAACAATTCGGCAGACCAAAAGACAGGGCTTCTAACTGTCTGACCATCACATATATACAGTGTTAGTCACCAGAGAGAGAAGCACCAGCATCTGGGTTTTCAAAGCTGGAGGGTTCAACAGCTATCCAGAGTCTTATCTGGACAAATCACACAACTCTTCCCATAAGTGAGCCCCAAAGCAAAACCTTGCTTCAGAGGTATATATAGCCTTCTCCAGGGTCAGAGAATATCACGACCTTTGTGACCCACTTGACTACAAAGTAACAAAAGTTATGCCTTCCTGAAAAACAAGCCTCCTCCCACAGGCTCCATGTGACCACATTCAGCCTATAGGGGGCAGAGTATATTTTCAAATGAGGGAAGTCTTCAAATTAACTTAGGCCTATCAAGGGGCAGAGGAGCTCTTCAAATTCCCATTCCCATTACACCATTATGGGAGGAAAAGAATTTATTATATTGTATATTAATAAATGTATATATACTTATACAGAGGGAGATAATATATATAAATATTTTCAATCATCTGTGGTTTGACTTTGATGTGACCTACCTTAGAATTAGGAATTTGGAAAATATCAATAAAGACATGAATGTATATGTGTGTGTGTGTGTGTGTGTGTGTGTATGTGTATTAATCTTTTCATCTCTCATTGGTAATCATATTTTATTTTTTTCACTTTTTATATTGAAGTCCCTACCATTTTGTCAAAAATTATTCATTGCTTAATAATATTGCTTAAGAAACTTAGTAAGGCACAGTACATTTGGGGATTCGAGTTGTTAAGAGATATCTGAATACCTCAGGTATCTGTGTTGGAGAGTCAATTCTAGTTTAAGCCAATCCAATTGCTTCTTCAGCTCAGCCCACTTTGTAACTTTAATTAAACAAAATTAAAATTAATTATTAATGGAAACAATTAGATGAATTAGCTAAGGTGACCTGATCCTTATTTTTTTGTTCTCTGTGAATTGCCACAAATATACCCAGCCCTGCAGAGTCTAGTCTGAGCTGTGCTGAATACCAACAGAGTTCTTGCCCCAAGGAGCTTCCACACTCTAAATGACTTGAGAAAGGACAGATTTTAACACAAGGCAGTGCTGATGGGAGCCAAGACATCTCAAAGAGGAGCTGGTCTTTGGAGAGTTCTTAGCAATGGGAGAATTGGGACTTTAGAGAGATTTGTAGAAAGTTAAACTATGATGCTGTCTGCTGAATAACAAAACAGACAGTTCAGCAAACAAAATAGTCAAACCAGCTGTTTTCTAGTGATCCTTCCAAGATCAGCTCAAATCCTTCCTTTTACCTTTTCTTCCTTAATAACCTGGTTTCATCTCCTAAACTCTTTTTTTTTGCATCTCTCATTTTTAATTTATCACAAATCATGATTTTTCCCCTGCCTTTTTTATATGTCCATGTCCTGTGCTCCCTTACATACTCAAATATAAATTTCAAGGAACCTACTTTATATAATTTTATACTCCCCACATTGCCTAGTCTGGCATGGTACCCTCATTGAATAGGTATTCAATAAACACCTATAAATTGATATCATTATTTAAAACAATTAACAGAGTGATGCACATTTTTTTAAAACTCTTAGCCAATCCCCCATTGTATGATTTAGTCTCAGTCTGAGAGTCAGTGGTCCATTTGCAAAGTCAAGAAGCCATAGAAATCATCATAAGATCTGGAAAGGACATTCAAAGATCACTGAGTTCAGTTCCTCATTTTAGAGAATTAAAACCATCATTATAATAAGGGGCATGGGGATTTAAGGGTTAACCCAAGGTGTAACATCAGAGAGGATGTGTATTCTCCCCAATGGGGTAGACTCACTCCTTGATGTGACTACTATCTGAAAGCCTCACTTCCTTACATTAGTGGTATCACAAAACGAGCTTCTTCTACCCATCATAACTAGGGTTCTGTCACCATGGTGACCCTCTCCTCAATCCAAATTCTTCTCAAGCCAGAGGTGATTGTGTGGGTCACATTAAAGGAAAAAAAAAACCTTCACCTTCAAAGAGACTAATTGTCCTTCGTGCAACTGAAACTCCCCACTCCCAGCCTACCAATATGACTGGCTTTGTCCCAGGTAAAATAATTCATATATTATAACTGGAATTAGATTGGAAGCAAAGGAACAAAGAAGAGGAGAAAGAGAAGAATGAATATAAACAAAAAAAAGGATTCCTCCCACCTCTCCATTTTCCTGGTAGACATAGTTATCACCTTAGATAACTGGAACTTTTAGCCAGAGTTTGCTGTAGCACACTTTGATGTGTGTAAATGTATGACAGTCACCTGACTCCCTTCCTGAGCCTCATCCTACTATACCATAACTCCTACCACAACTATATCTCAATGAGGGAACTAACTGGGCTCATGTTCTGTGGCTATCTGGATACAGGAAAAGCAAACCTACTTTCCTCTCACAAGAGCTCTCACCTGGACTATGGAGGTAGCCTAGCTCTCAAAATACAGAATATAGCAATAATGTCCTGCTAATGAAAATGGCCCCTGAATTAGAAAGACAAAACCAAGAAATAAATGAGAATTTTCTCTCACAAATATCCTCCATCAAGCTTTTTTTTCTTTTCTTTGTCTCTTTTCTTCCTTTGAAACTCTTGCTTAGGCATCCATCTACCCTAAGGCCACATCCATTAGAGCTTGACCTTCTTGATGTGGTAGCCAATAACTATCCAGATGCCTCTCTATTCCTACCAGGCAATGCTGTAAGACAACACAATGATATCAGTCTACCCAACAGCTAATTCCTCCAGAGGTCAAGATCTCTGATTTCCAAGATGTCAATTATCTATTAATGAATCCATTCTAATATGCTAATGAGAGAAGACTAGAAGGCCTTACTTTTGTAGTTTATAGCATTGTATCATGGCAGGATGGTTTGTGGCAACTAGGGCTTTGTACTGAACATCAAATCAAACTATAGATGTAGGTTTCTGATTATTCTGCCTGTTAATGGAACTGACCCATTCTCTTCCATATAGTGGACTTTATCCAATTTGAGGACTGCTCAATTCAAGGTAACATGCAACAACATTATAGCACTGTTTGTTTGGAGAGGATAAAAGGGGAGAAGGGAATTTTCCCTTACCTTTGAATGTATGAAAACATTCGCGAGATTTTTCACATCTGTAAAGTAGTCTCTCAAATTGTTTACCCCTTTAATATTCTGTGATTATATGGTTATTATTTTTACTTAAATCAACATCCTCTCCCTACATGAAGAGTTCTTGATACTATTTTAGGGAGGATACTTGATACTATTTAGGGAGGAACCTGAGGCTGGACTGTGTCCAGGAGAGGACAACCAGGATAAAGAAAGATATGAAGTTCGTGCTTCATGAAGATCATCAGCTGTAGGAAATGAGAATATTTCAAATAGAGAAAAGATGGCTCTGGGTGAGCATAATAGTTGTTTTCAACTTGAAGGGTTATCAGGTGAAATAGAGAATAGATTCATTCTATTTGGCTCCAGAGAGCAAAAGCAGTGAAAGAGAAGAATTTGGGCTTGATATAAAGGAACCTTTCTTAATAATTGGAGCTATGCTAAAGTGAAATAGTCTGCCTCAGGAGACAGTATCTTCCCTCC
>CM053580.1:268889963-268906521 GCA_028627135.1 Pseudochirops cupreus | reverse complement strand
GCTCCCAAACCCTTGATTCCTTCTTTGGGGAAAAGAAAGATCATGGGAGAGAGAGGGAGGAGGAGAGCGCAGCCAGAGCACCCCCACCAGGGGCCTCCAATAAACATGAAGAATGCCTTAAAGCTAGAGATGAGCTGAAGAAGGATTTTCAAAACCAAATAAGGGAAGTGGAAGAAAAATTGGGAAGAGAAATAAGAACTTCATTCTTTGACTGCATTGTCACTAACATTTGTGTTTTCTTTAATGTAGGAAATGGATATGTCCAGAATAGTACTGTAAGACAATGGAAGTTTTGGTGGTATGAACTATGGATTGGGAGAGAATAATGGCATATAGGCAAGAGGGAACTGATGGTGAGGGCCAGGTAGTATGGATGGATGTAACACCTAACCTGGAGTCAGGGAGACCTGAGTTCAGATCCAGCCTCAGACACTCACTAGCTGTGTGACCCTGGACAAGTCACTTAACCCTATTTGCCTCAGTTTCCTCATCTATTAAAATGAGCTGAAGAAGGAAATGACAAACCACTCCTGTATCTTTGCCAAGAAAACCCCAAATGGGGTCACAAAGAATTAGGCATGAAACAATAGCAGCAAGAATAAGGCTATTGGCAGAGAGAATGGAAAGGAAAGGATATAGATCTGAGAGGTTTTGGAAAAAAGATTTAAGCGGACTTGGTAACTATCTGGATATAGCTAACACACCTACAATGGTTGACAGTTTACACACTACACATTTCATTTAATCATTACAAAAATCCTTAGACATTATTCATGTAAGTATCTTTCTTATCCATTAGCTAAGAAAACTGAGGCTCAAAGAGGTCATATGTATTCCTCAGCTATTATATAGCTATGCAGCAGCAAAGGTGACATTTAAGGTCAAGTTTTCTTATTTCCTATTCAGCACTCAATGACAAAGGAGATAGATTTTTGTTGTTCAGTTGTTTCAGTCACATCTGACTATGACCCCTTTTCAGGTTTTCTTAGCAAAGATACTGCAGTGATTTGCCATTTCCTTTTCCAGCTCATTTTACAGATTAGAAAACTTAGGCAAACAGAGTGAAGTAACTTGCCCAAGGTCACACAGCTAGTAAGTGTCTGAAGTCAAATTTGAACTCGGGTCTTCTTGATTCCAGGACTGACACTTTCTATCTACAGTGCCACCTAGCTCCCCTTCTATTATATATAGAGTAGTCAAAGAGAAAAGATTTTATTTATTTATCTTAGTGGGGAGTAGAATTTTTATGTCACTGGTATAGTAAGCTCCTGAATGAGGACACTTCTTCTAGTAGAAGGTTGGCATCCTCTCTGCCACTTATAATCTTAAGACTTTTGCCTAGATAACACAACATTTACATGACTTGTCTGAATTCACAAGGAAGTTATGTATCAAAGCTAAGACTAAAACTCGTTTTTTCCTTCTCTGAGGCCAGGTTTCTATCAAATATACAATTCCACTTCTTAGCATGACAGTCAAGAAAAAAAAAACAGTCCTATTACAAGAAACAAGGAAATAAGGCAAAATAATTGATTACATTGGGAAAAGGGTACAAATTTGGGTTATTCATCTTGTTTGAGGTGAAATTAATGTACACAAATATAGATATCCAACAGGAAAGGGAACACACAGACAAGAAGTTGGGGTGAGAGGACAGAGATCGAGATACCGAATTGAGAAGCAAGCCTGTGGAGCAGTGGTGTCAAGCTCAAATAGAGACTGGGCCACTAAGCCTTTCCTGAGGATCCTGGCAGATAGCATATCAAGGTAGTTTTAAAATGTAATGTTATCTATGTTTTACTGTATTTTTTGTTTATCTTGTTAACTATTCCCCAATTACATTTTCGTCTGGTTCAGGTCACAACGGGAGAGTCGCAGATCCTATCCTTGACACTTCTACTCTGGTATAGAAACAGAAGAATAGCCCAGCTCTGCCTATGTCAGGGAAGAATAATGACCAAATATGGGAATTCTCTGTTTACTGTCCGAGGAAGCAAGTGTTTATCTAACTAATAAGGCTGCGCCTAGCTAATAGGCCACTAGTGACCATCAATGGATAAAACAATATTTGAATTTCACAAACCAGGGAGGCAAATTTAAGGTGTTTTTTTTTTCTTTTTGTGATTAAGGATTGAAGCATGGGTTACTCAAACTAACATTTGCCCTTTGGATTTGATTGATAAACAGAAGGATAATTAATAGTTTAGCTAATTTTACTACCCTGTTACGGACATCGACTGGTATGCTTGTTGTCCTGTGCAAGAGGGATTAGGCTTTTTCTCCTTGGCCTGGAGGGCAAAGTAAGACCAATGTGTTGTAGAGGCAAATTTCATTCTAACATCAAGAAAACAAACAAACAAACAAAAATGAGAACAATCCCAGTCCAGCCAAACGGGAAAGGGATGCCTCAGGCAGACCGGCATGACTGCTTGTCAGAATTGTACATGAAAATCATGTTTTGGGCAATGGTTGGACTTGATGACTAGTGAGAGTTCTCCACTGTTTTTGTAAATTACTTGGATAGAGGCATAAGTGACATGTTAATCAAATTTGCATGTGAGAGTGATGGGCAGGGTCACTCCCATGTGGGATAACGAAAGTCTGTGTCCAAGAAGTTTCTGATTCCCTTTGCTCCTATTATAAAAGCAGGGGCCAGATAATGACATTTAATGGTGCATTAATAATCCTAGGGTTCAGAATGAGGAAGGTAATTGGTGTAGTGTTCCCTGACTTGGTTGGAATACACTTGAATGGCCATTTCTGTTCATCACATTTCAGGATAGATCTATATAAAATATGATGACCAGCAATGTAAGGGAATTCAAAGCCATGCCATAGCCACAGCAGAATTGTTTGAAGGTCCAGAGGGATAAGGGGAAATATTTAACTTGAAGGACAAGAAGCCTTGGCATCACGGTATAGAAAACCCATATGAAGTGATCTTATCACATGCAAGGGGTTCAATTAGCATCTTTATAAAAATGATTCTCAGGTCTTAACATCTACCCCAAGTTTCTGTCCTCAACTCTGGTATAACAAACTGCCTATTAGAAAATCTTGGACTGGATGGCCTGAAACCCCCTCATACCTACCATACCCAAAACCAAGTTCGTTATCATTTTCCTCCCAGACTTCCCTGTTGCTGTCAAGAGTACTACCTTCCTCCCAGTCACCCAAGCTTATAAGCCAAAGGGGTCTTCCTACAATGCATTTAACCATGTCTTTCTCTTTATAAACTACAGTGGCTCCCTGATTCTCTCAAATTTAAAGTCTTCTGTTATTTTAGATGTTTACTATCTTTTCAGTCTTCTAAAACAACTCCATTCCACAATTTATTGTTGTTCAATTGTTTTAGTCATGTCAGATCTTCAGAATTTTCTTGGCCTAGATACTGGGGTCATTTGCCATTTCCTTCTCTAATTCTTTTTACAGATGAGGAAACTGAGGCAAACAGGGTAAACTGACTTGCCCAAGGTCATACAGCTAGTAAATATCTAAGGGAAGATTCAAATTCAGGTCTTCCTGACTCCAGGTCCAGCACTCTATCCACTTTGCCACCTAGAGGCCCATTCCACAATTTACAATCTAGCTGTAGAGGATAATTGCTGTTCCTCACATCACATTCCCCTCACTCATCTTTGTTCTTTGAACTGGTTGTCCCTCATGTTTGCCTCACCTCTGCCACTTTGTTTTTTTGGCTATCTTTAAGACTCTGTTCAAATCCCACCTTAAATAACAGGTATAGGTCTATTGAATGGCCTTATTTATTCATGTTGTCTTCCCCATTAGAATGTATGTTTCTTGATGGCAGAAACTTTTTTGGTCTTTCTTTGTATCTCCAGAACCTAACACAGTGACTAGAATGTAGTGAGCATGTAACCAAAATTT
Source organism: Pseudochirops cupreus (assembly GCA_028627135.1). Taxonomy (NCBI): domain Eukaryota; kingdom Metazoa; phylum Chordata; class Mammalia; order Diprotodontia; family Pseudocheiridae; genus Pseudochirops; species Pseudochirops cupreus. The sequence continues at coordinate 268,902,633 of CM053580.1, read as the reverse complement.
ATATACCTCTTGACTCTGTCTCCATCTTTGGAAGTCTACTTATCAGGGAAATTATAGAGAAGATTTTTTTTCAGGTGTGTCCCTCTGATGTCTGTGTATTTTCTGAGACTTTATAACTCTCTCTTTAGAGTCTTAAAGATCACTCATTATAGATTATTCCCAAACAGTGTTAAATATGCCAGGAATCTATAATTAGTTATTATCTTAGACACAGACATACAAAGCACCATTAGTAGGAACATGTGCTGTCCATCTTCCCAGCTGGCTTTCACTGAGGTCAGCAGGTGAATATAGCCACGTGAAGTTACAGACCCAAATACATTAAAACTGCTCTGCCTTCTCCCTCCAAGTCTAATCTGCCTCCTCTCTTTTTCCTCATGATTTGATCAGCAGAATTGAAAAACAATAGGATCTCACATCCCAGTAATGACTGCATCGCCTCACCCACTGAAATATCATGATCCCATGGAGCTTCAGAACAGATGGAACTTTAAGCTTCTCTTTCCCAAAGTAACTTCCTCTCTTTTCATGCCCATCTTGCCACATTGTTTCCCTCATGATGCTAACAGTAAGTAGGATCCTCAAAGGCTAGGTTCGTGTCTAACTCTTCTTTTTATCTCCCACAGTGCTTAGCATAATGCTTTACTCTTCATACTAGACACTCAGTAAGATAGACATGGAAGCAATGGGTAAGACCTGAAGATGTGGACAGCCATGGTCACTCATCATCACCACATTGACAAAAAAATTAGTATGATCCTACAATCTTCATTTGCCAGAGAGATGGAAGAGAGACTTGGATAAGGCAAGTCCTTATTTTTATTTTGTTTTTATTTTAAATGAAGAATAGTGATTGAGATAAATACAAAGCATACATTTCTCCTATAAAGATTACCTGCTTCATCGAAAGCAGCTTGAAAATAACATGGGTACTGGGCGGGAAGAATAGTGAAAAACTTCAAGAGAGGAGAGAAAGGAGAATTTGACTTTCATAAACTTCACTCTAATAATGTCTACCATTCGTTTATTTATTTTTTTAAATTTCACAAGAGTTGTCAAATACATTGACTCATTAGGTCCACATAAAAGTTTGGGAGTCAGGGCAGATATTATAATGCTCTTCTTTTTAAAAGATGAGTAAACTGAGGCTCAGGGAGGATATATGTCCTAATGTCACATAAAATTATCTAGTCAGAACCAGAACTTAAGCCATCTGAACCCCTCATCCACGCCTTTTTCCTAGAATAATCTGCTTCTACTATTCTATACCTTTGCAAAAGGCTGTACATGCTCCAGATAATTTAATGCCACCAGACATATTCTTTAAGTATTGCATTTGACTCCCCTTCCTCCAAGTGTATTTAAATTTAAAAGGCAATTTTGCATTCTGCTTTAGTGAACTGCTCTGCCTTCTACTTTTAAAAGGATCATTCAAGTCTTTAAATTCAGCTCATTTGTAAAGGATGAGCATTTTAGTCAGTAAACAGTGCTCACACATAGTAGGCACTCAATAAATATTTGTTTCATTTGAATTTGAATTAAATCAATTGCAATTTGCCTTGTTTGACTTTGCTCCTACAAACTTCTCTTCTCATCCCTGCTGCCTAAGCCTTCAATATACAAACTAAAGCTTAAGAAATGAATATTTGCATCTGGGGCCCTAAGTTCATTTGCCAGCATGCTTTAAATTGGGTTGGAGGTCCAAATGGATCTAATTCAAGCTAGAAAACTTCCTCTTGGGAGATTTGATGCCTGAAGACTAGTAAGATTTTGGAACAAGGACAACTTTGAAATTCTTATCTCTAGGAGGAGCCTCACAGATTTTGCTCCCATTATTGTTACAGATTTTCAGCTTTCTATTTTACAACACAGGGAGCAACCCAAGTAAAACATGTTTTTATTTTCATTTTCAACTTGCATACATTAGCAAATGAAAGGCAGATCAAGCTAGGAGAATGGTTTAAGTTCTGTCTCCCTTCTTCCAACTGCCTTTTAGGAACTTACAGTAGGGCTACCAGATTTTTTTTCCCCCTAGCAAATCCAGGGACACATATTTGCATATCAGTTTGCATGTATTTGAATTTTCATTTGCATAAATTTGCATGCTAAATGACAAAACCCCAACTTCGGAGCATGGAAACTAAAATAAAATTGATTAATTAGTGCAACCTACTACACTTGTATCCAAGCCCAATAATCTGCTGAGGCTTTAAGAGTTGGAGCCAACAGTGGCCTGAAGGATAGAAAGCCAGCTCTCCAGCTGTTCCTTTATCATGTAGACAGTCCCATGGACATAATACACTAAGTAATAGAGTGACCAAGATGAAGACTACTCTGGGAAACTCATGAAATGTGGTATCCTAAACTTATTGATAAATTGGAGCATGATGCTAATTAAGTACAAGAGTTTATGCCCACATTTTCCAAGTTTGAAGGAAAAAAAAATCATTTTGTACTTATAGTTATACCCAAATCCTGAACCAGTCTTTTTAAGAATGTATGCCATGTTATGGGAATAGTAGTTGATTGAGAGCTGAAAAGAACTTTTACAGACTATTAATCCCAAAACCTTCCTTCATTTTATAGCTGAGGAAACTGAGGCAAATGGTTATAAGTGGCCTACCCAAGGTCATACTGGTAGTAAGCATCTGAGGTCAGATTCAACCTCACATCCTTCCTGACACCAGTCCTGGTGTTCCATCTAATGAGCCACCTAGCTGTCCTTAGAATATAAATATATATATATATATATATATATATATATATATATACATATATATGTTGTTTTTCAGTTGTGTCTGAGTCTTTGTGACACCATGGACCATAGCACTCCAGGCCCTTCTATTCTCCACTGTCTCTCAAAGCCTGTCTAATTTCATGTTATTGTTTCCATGGAACTATTTATCTATTTCATTCTCTGCTGCCTAGTTTTCCTTTTGCCTTCAATCTATCCCAACATCAGGGTCTTTTCCAATGAGTCCCATCTTCCCACTATGTGGCGAGTATACATACATACATACATACACTCAAATATTCACAAACATATAGATAGAAAGATAGATAGATAGATAGATGGATAGATAGATGGTAGATACATAGATATACACATATATGCTTTAGCTTCCCTATTAGATGTCTTACAGGAATCAAGACAAAAAATTTCATCTTTACATCTCACAGAGTGCTTAATACCTAGCCATACTTGTCTTGAACATAGTAGGTACTCAATAAATTTTCAGTGAATTAAAAAGTGAATAAATGAGAGAAAGAAGTTATGAGTCTTCTTTCTTGCTCTGATTCAGAAGAACCCTCCACACTGGCCACTTGTCAGGCTGACGGGAATGCATGTTGACATCAGCAGGACACAGAGACTGGGGTCACTTCCCTTGGCTTCTCCAATTACCCAGCTTGCCGGGAGGAGCTGAATCAACCATGAAAGTCATCTGACTTCGTGCTGGTGAACAGGGTGCTCTCTCTCTCTCCGGCCCTTGGCATTTAACCATGTTGAATAATGAATGTGCTTCCAATCACACTGTTTGCCTTGGAGCTGGGTAGGATAACTACAGAACCGCTTTTGGAATTAGATTTTTTAAGTGGACCATGCCATTTTTTAAGCAAAGTTTATTCAGAAGGCCCTGGTTATCACAAGATTTGTCAGATCACAGGAAATAGCATTGTCTCATTGCTGCTTTTGAAAATAGCCTACCATGCTGCTCTCTGCATGGTATGTACCTTTATCTAATATTAAACAAAAGTGATCCACACAGCCAGGGCAAGTTTTGTATAATCAAACAACTGACATTTTGCTATGTGTCTCTTTATACAAAGTGCAGTAGCAAAACTTGCGTAATGGTTTTCTGTCAAATGGGACCTTTTCTTAGATGGGGGCATGAACTCTGTTCTATTGTTAAGAAAAAGAGATTAAAGTCATTCCAATAAGTAAATGCTGAAAGAGTATTAGAAAGTTGTTGGTTATTTGTGTGTTGTGCTTGTGTATGAGGTATTAAAATTCATTTGGATGTAGTGAAATAATGTGAATGACAGCCCAGGAGACAGAATCTCCCCCTATTATCTGCAATCCAGGTAGGGACATGGGGAGATACCACTCAAGCCTAAACTCAAATGGGTTTACCTGCTCTGCATACAAAACAGTGATAGCAACAGTAGTGTCCCTGATGGGTCCAAGACATTTAGCCCAGATTAAATGACATCTTCAGTTACAAAGTACATCTAAAATTCCAGAACACAAGCTATACACAGGGCCATTTCCATATTGTTTGTGGTGTGATTTCTATGAGTGGCTTTTATACTATCTAGACCTTGGGTGACCTTAGAAAAGTCACTTTCCCCTTGTAAACTTCAGGTTTCTTACAGAATTGGATTCAATGATCATTGTTATCTTGAGTCTTTAAAAAAATATTTTCATTGGGGTGGCAGAAAATTATAATGTCAAGGACAATAGATTTGGAGGAAGAACACTCACCATAGCTGTGTGAATATGCAAAAATATTTTAATCTCTGAGTTTAAATAACTCATTTGTAAAACAGGATTATTGATACTCAGATTATCTGTGTTGGAAAGAAAGCATTTTGTAAAACATAAGTCTATATGAATATGAATTTTATTGTTATGAATCTCAATACTTAATAACAGCTCTCTCCTTTAAGCCCTCCACATTGATTTCTGCCATTAAACCTTTCATCTATGAAAATTTCTCCTCTTTTCATTTCCCTAATCAAAATCCTATCTGTCTATCCCTCTGAGCTGAGAACAGGTCCTACCTCCTCCTCAACATGTCCTCTATCACAACCCTCACTGATCTTTATATAGACAATGAATACGAACTGGTTAACTGAATGAAATAATTATTGTAATGCCAAGAAAATGATAGAAGTCACTGACAAGCTCTTGTCACACAAAGGCTGAGAGACTCATAATCTTGGAGTCATTGCCTCCCAACCTCTGCCTCAGAGACTTTCTTCTTCCTTTAAGATACAATGTAGGGGGAAGCAACAAGAAATAGGAGTCTATATTTCTTCTAATATCTATGACTTCTTAAACCTCTACAAAACAGAAATTGAGCCCAAGATAAAGCAATTTCAATTGTTTCCATGGTTTAATATACCCAGAATTTTAAAAAAAAGTTTAAAAATTCCCTCCAACCCAGGAACCATACTTACTGATACTAAGTGTGCTCAGCACGCCTTTCCCACCTCTCACACTATTGACTGTGAGGCTATATTAGCAGATCCAAATACAGCAAGGGCTTATATCAAAACTCAACTCTATACCTTAGTCCCCTCTGCCTCTTTTTACTACCATCAAGCCCTGGAAGTTTCCTCAGGACTCATCAACTAGCTTGACTATTGCCCTTCGGAAGCAAAAGCTTGCTGGAGCTGAAACCCAGAAGCATCAGTGTTGCAAAGCACTAAACTGCTAGTGCCAGAAAAAGCAGGTCCTGAGCTGCTGGGACAGAGAAATAAGGAGCAGAGAGTGAAACAGGTCACCAGGGCAGGACACTATGCATGTGGAAAGCTCTGCAGCATTCTACCAAGCCTAAGGGGAAAAGCTGTGCCAGTTCTGACCACCAAAAAGTATCATTTAGGACAGAGGCCTAGACTGGTGAACTACAAATTGCTCAGTGTTGAAGGAGACTGTGAAAGTTTGACATCTATGCCCCAAGGAAGACCATTAGAGTCAGAAATGAGCAATAAGGAAAATAAGAGGGTTAAGAGGAGACTGAAAGTACCAATGAATGAAGGAGGAAAACCTCAAAGACTTTAAACAGAGAGAAAGGGAGAGAGACAGAGAGACAGAGAGAGAGAGACAGAGAGACAGAGAGAGAGAGAGAGACAGAAAAAGTATTTCTGTATTCAAGTATTTCTGAATAAATACTGCATAAAAGTGAAAATGATCCAACATTTGATGAGACAGAGGAACCTTTTGAATCTGAGAAGATTAAAAAAACACATTTTTATGAGCAGTTGGTTTAAAAGAGAAATGAGAATAACAAAAGCAGACTTTATTTCCTACATAGCAAAACTAAGGAACAGAATAGAAAATTTAAATCTGCAATGGCAAGCTTCACCAAAGAAACAAAAGAGAGAATAATAGATTGGGAATGCAAATCTACAGAAGTAAAAGTCATTCTAAACAAAGAGATGTAAAACATAAGAACATTAAGTAAATATGCTCAGTGTGAAGCAAAACACATAGATCTTGAAGACAGGATGTATAGACATATCAGACTTTAGATAACAGGTCTTTCTAAAACATGATTGGTCAAGAGACCTTTACACTGCAATGGAAGAAATAATAAAAGAGAACTGCCCAGACCTTCTGAACACAGAAAATGAAATTCCAATAGAAAGGATTTACATATTGCTTCCAGAAAAAAGAAAAAAAAAACCCAAGGCTACAAATTGCAACACATAGTGGTTAAATTTAACAATTCAATTCAGAAACTACTTCTGCAAGACATCAGGGAAAAGACTTTCAAACAGGAAGAAAAGGACATTCAAATAATTCTAGACTATTCCATTCCCACTAGAAAAAGGAGAGAAGAGAATAATATGTTCCAAAGATCACTGGAGTTCAAAATGCAGTGTGATATACCCTGTAAATTTTAGCTCAACCATGAAGGATATAAAGCAGGAGGGAGGAATGAATTTAAAAAAAAAATCCTAAAGGGAAAGGGGTAATAAATGAGAAGGCAGGGATCAGGGGCTGGGGAAGAGAGCCAGTAAGGACACTGTCACCATAAAAAAAAAAAGATTAAATTCAAATAACTGAAGAAACATAGTACTATGTTTATAGCAAACAAGGGAGAAACATATTCTTTAAAGTTTTTAGATATAGCTGAATAAAATATAAGCCTAACTCATATTTTTAAATGTGAATGGATTAAATATTCCAATAAAATGAAAAAGTGACAGACTGGATAAGAAAATAAAATTTCAGAATTGGTTACTTTCAAGAAACACATTTAAAAATCAGAGACATACAAAAATAAAACCAAGGGGATAGAAAAAAAAAAACCACTACATGCTAGATGAATCCCCCCAAAATAGATGTTGTCATTATACTATCAGATGAAGTAAAAACAAACATTCAAAATGAAAAAGGGACAAAAAAAGAAATTATATTGTGCTGAAAGGAATCATGCACAACAAACTAATATAATCAATAAGCTTATTGGCTCCAAATACTTTAGCATCCAGATTCAGAAAGAAAACATTAGCTGAGCTTCAAGGAGACATAGACAGCAGTACAATGGTGATGGGAAATTTTAGTGTTACTCTATGAGTTTTGTATAAGCCTAACAGAAAGATAAAAAAGGGAAAATATGGAACTGAACAAATTTCTGGAGAAACAAGGGTCAAATGACTTTTGGTATTTTCTGAAAGGAAAAACAAAAAATATACATATTTCTCTGCACCGTAATAAATGTTTACAAAAATTTCACCATGCACCAGGGCACAGAAATATTACAACCAAAATAAAAAAGGCAGAAATAATCAATACATCCATTCCAGACCACAATACAATAAGAATGGAAATTGGTTTAGAGACAACAAACAAAAGATACAGACACAAACGGAGACTTAACAATGAAATCTTAATTAAACAACAAATCACAGAAGCAACTAATAATTATGATAAAATAGATGATAATGATGAAACAACATACCAAAATTTCTGGGATACAGCTAAAGCAGGCCTCAGGGGGAGAATCATATCCTCACAATCATACATTAACAAAATATAAAAAGAAGATTAATGCATTGAATAAATATTTTTAAAACTTAAAAATTCTACAAATAAGCAAACTTCAAATAAGTAGAAAAGGTATTAAAAATTAGAGGGAAAAACAGGAACAAAAAAAACCTTAGAAATGAAAAATAAAATTAAAAACTGATTCTTTGAAAAGACTGATATAATTGAAAAACCATTAGCTAATCTGATTAAAAATAAGAGAGTAGAAAATCAAATCAATAAAATAATAAATGAATAAGGTAAAATCACAGCTGTATCAGAAATATGTGCTAACAAAACTGAGAACACAAAAGAAAAAAAAAGACTACATTAAAAAATATAAAATACCTAAACTACCTGAAAATCAGATAGAGATCTTAAATAATCCAATCTCAGTGTAGGAAGTAGATCTAGCTGTAAAGGAACTACTGAAGAAAAAAACTCCTACACCCAAAGGATTCAAGGGAGAATTCTGTCAAAGTTTTAACGAATAGTTAGTAGCCATATTTCACTAATTATTCTTAAAAATTGAAAAACAAAGAACCCTAGAGGGATCTTTCCTATAAGACAAATAAAATCCTAATACCTAAACAGGGAGGGAGGAAACCACAGGAAAAACAACAACAACAAGAAGCTAATATCATTAATGAATGACATTGTAAAGATTTTATAAAAAATCCTATCAAGCAGATGACAATGATTTATCCAAGAAATCTTTCCTGATGTTCAAGTGGGATTTTTACCATGGATGCAAGGTTAGTTCCACATTAGGAATATAATCAACGTAATTAATCATAATAAAAATCAAATAATCCAAAACCATAGGATCATTTCAATAGACACAAAAAAGCCCTTGAGAAAGTACATTTTTTTAATGTTAAAAACTCTAGAACATATAGGCATGCAGGAATTTTTAATATAATAAAAAGTATCTATTGTAAACAAAAAATACACATAATAATGTAATGGAGATACACTAGAATCTTTTCTGTAAATACAGAAGTGGTTAGGATGTCCACTCTCTCCATTATTGATATAGTTCTGGAAATGCTCACAAAAGCAAACAGATAAGAGAACAGACTTTAAAGAGTAAATATAGGTAAGGAAGAAATAAAGCTATCTCTGAATATTAATGATATGATGGCTTACTTGGAAAACTCCAGAGAATCAGTAAAGATATTAATTCAGATAATTAATAGTTTCAACAAAGGTGTGGTATACAAAATAAATCCTCAAAAATCAATATAACTATAACATAAAATTCAATACAATGATAACAAAACATTAAAATTAATAACAGAAAGGGAAATCTCATTCCAGATAACTACAAAATGTATAAAACATCTAAGGATCATCCTCCCAAAGCACACAAAAGACTTGAATAGATTCAATTAAAAAGTGCTCCACAAAAAAGAATTAAAGAACAACCTAAATAGCTGGAGGAATATTCAGTGCTCAAGATAATCATGATCCTTTGGAATTATCTTGGGTATTTAGATTAGAAGAGCTAAGTCTTTCACAGCTAATTATCATTACAATATCATTGTTACTGTGTACAATATTCTGGTTCTGATTGCTTTGCTTTGCATCAATTCATGGAAGTCTTCACAGGTTTTCTGAAAACATCTCCCTCATCATTTCTTATAGAACAATACTATTCCATCACAATCACATACCATAACTTGTTCAGCCATTCTCCAATTGATGGACAGCATCTTACTTTCCACTTTTTTGCCACCACAAGAAAGGACTACTAGATATATTTTTATCCATACAGGTCCTTTGCCTTTTTCTTTGATCTTTTTGGGATACAAGCTAATAATGTCACATATGTTTTAAAAGCTATCTCCTTTTCAGTTATAAGTTGAATTAAATGGCCACTGAAGTCTTTTCCAACCCTGAAATTGTTACAAAACTAGTCAATGAAAAATTCAGAACTAGAATTCACATTATCTGAAGGTAAGCTTCAGAAAATGTATGATGTCCAAGACGCTCCTACCCTGTGATTTCCCCCATTCTGTTCAAAATCTTCTGTGTGTAACCCATCCCAATGCCTTATACCTCTTGAATTTGCTTTATACTCTCATTTTACCCTTTGGTCCTCAAATCCCTATAGTTTCCCAGTTCTGGTTTCACGTGTATTTCTTTACAGACTTTACCTTACAGCTACATAAACAAGACATTCTCTACCCTTGAATGCATTGCAGCTTTTTCTATCTGATCTTCCAGCTGTCATTCCCATCATCTTTCTTTGTGCATTGACATTTGCTCCTTCTGCTCAGCTGTATCCTCCAGACTCACATCCAATGCCATCTCTCCTGACCCTGTGCCCTCCAGATTCACAGGTATTGCCATCAACTACACCCTAAGGATTACTGTGCCTTGTCATCCAGATCAAAACTGAATTCGTCTGTATCACCTCTAATATCTGTATCTATCACCACTAATATAGTATTGTATCCCCTCTAATAAGAGCTAATTAATAGAAAGGATTGCTTACTTTTTTTCTATTTGCAACTCAGCATTTAGTATGATTATCATACATAAAGAACTGTATAAATACTTTTTAACATTCATTCTTTCATTCATTTATTTATAAATTAGTGCATAATAATCTTGCCTCTTTTGTCTTCCATCACACTCCTTTCCTCTTATGACTCTGACTAATTCTTCCCGGTTTCCACTGATTCATCTTCCTTCTGTTTTCTAAGTGTGGGTGATTGCCAAGGCTCAGTCCTTTGCCATCTTCTCTTTTCTGTCTTTCCCAAGGGAGAGAGTTATCACAGTACCTGCTGTAGCTTTAATTATTACCTATATGTCTGCTGATTCCCCATCCACAATACTCATTGTATTCATCCTCTTCTTCCCATCACTCCACCACCAACATAGTTCAGCACCTCATTACCTCTTGTCTCTAATACGGCATTATCCTCTTAACTTATCTTTCTTTTTTTCTTTCCTTTTCCTAATTTATCTATCAGAAATCTGTCAAATCACTCTTCTGTAATGCATAGATGAGACTTCCTGCTCAGAAATCTATGAGCTCTATGTTGCTTTTAAGGGGGAAAAAAGAAATATAATCTTTTTATCCTGGTATTTAAGGCCCAACCCACATTTCTAGCATTATTCCATACAATTCCCCTTTTAGCAAATTTTTTTCCAGCTAAATTGCACTACTGGTCTAGAGTCTATTTCCTATATACCTCTGTCTGTTAAAATCCATTCTCTTCTTTCCATATACATCTCAAGTAGATTTTTTTTTCTGCTTACCCCTTTCTAATGCTTCCAATTCCCTAGATCACAGTGGCTTTTTCCATCCTTGCGTTATCTTATGCAGTTGATTCTAAAGCTCTCCCTTCAACTTTATTATATTCTGCCCTGTATAGATACATTAAACTTCCTAATAATTAATTAGCTCTTTAAGAACAAGGATGTTTCTATTTTTTTTCATTTTTTGTGTTTCTAGCATCTAGTCCAATGTCTTTCCACATAACATCTATGGAATGGACCTCGGAAGTCATATAATCCTACTCATTCTGAACCCCCACTCATAGATAAGTGATAATGTAGACTGATTGGAAACTTCCAATAGAAGGAAACTCACTATCGCCAGGACAGGTCATTCCACTTCTGTGTATTTGTAGTTCTTCCTTTGGATGAACTAGCCCATCTCTCTACCACCTCCACCTGTTCTAGCTTATCACATCCCTTGTAAACCTTCTCTTTTCCATGCTAAATACCTCAAGCTTCTTCAACAGTTTCTTATATTGGATGTTCTCCAATTCCCTCATTACCTACGTCCCTTTCTGGTAGACACCCTCAAATCCAATCTCTTGCCTTAGATGGAAACACCTAAATTAGAATCAGACAATATAAATAGGCTTCTTGTTTGAGGTTATATAAATTAGACTGACAAAAAGCTGTCACATCCAGAAGTAGCTTGATTTACAAATCAGATATATTCTTGAATGTTTGTAAATTGAGTGTATATGATAATTTTATAACATCTTACCACAAAATAGACTTAATAATAAAAAGATGAATGACAAAAAAAAAAGTTTAATAGGGCTTCAGTAAAAAATCGTGGTCCCAAACTAATGGTTTCCTTAATTGACTGACTAGGTAATAGTTGGGTTCCTTGTTCTCTAAATATGCAAACCTGAAAATGATCTACGGTTTTATCCAAGTTGGAACCTCCAGGTGGCAGAACAACTTTCATCATAGCAGAGCACAACACAGGCGATGACCTGCCAGACCTGGGGAACCTGCTGCCTCCAGGCCACATGTGGCCCTCTAGTACAGGATTTGTTCTGTAAAACTTGGACTCAGTCAAAAGGCTATACCCAAGGACCTGGAAGGACACATGTGGCCTCAAGGCCACAGGTTCCTCACCCTTGAAAGTAGATGAGTCCTAAAGAGTTATTTAAAACACACAGAAGTAAAATGACTTGCTTAGTATCACACAGAGGTGGGATTTGAATTCATTTGTTCTAAATCCAGAATTTTACCCATTATGCTAGCCTCCAACTAGGCTACCAAAGATATAGACTTATCTGTCTGGCCAGTGTAGCCCAATCATAAAGTATTTGGAAATTAATCATAACACGGGAAAAGTAGAAAGAGGACAGGCTATAAAGATTTTTAAAGGCTAACTAGAGTACTTTATATTTGATCCTGGTAGCAATAGGGAGCCACTGGAGCTTTCTGAGTAATGTAACAGCATAGTCAATCCTGTCCTTTAGAAAAATCACCTTGACAGTTGTAGTAATCAGTTTAGCAAGATACTTAGCACTTAGTACCTTGGGGCTAAGTGTGGAAGGTGCAAACTCTGTCCCACTGTTGAGAAGGCATGAACTCCCCTGTTGATGTGGAAGAAGGGGATTGGCTGAGCCCCTGTTGATCTGGAAGAAGGGG
>CM053580.1:268878338-268889463 GCA_028627135.1 Pseudochirops cupreus | reverse complement strand
CTGTCTGCTTCTGAATCCAGGTGACTGTTTGGTGGATTCAGGAGGGAGCTGGGACCATGGAAGGGGATCCAGGGAATCAGAGAGACCACCCAGAGTCAAGATGAAGAAAAAGGCCTCCCCTTGGATGAAATTGAGGTTTTCTGGACACTGAGGGGTAGAGGGTTTGTGTGGTTTTTTTAATGACTGTATTTGTGATTAATGATATTTAGTAATTGTGAATCTAGATTAGTGACTGAGTAAGTTAATGGGTGCCCCATGAGTGGAAGTTTGATTATTCTATTGTGAATTGATTGAATGATTAAGTATTGAGTTGCCCCATGAGTGGAAGTTTGATTATTCTATTGTTCCTTGTTCTAAATATTGTGGCCTCTGTAGTGAAAATTGTGTGGCCATTTTCTGTGATAAGCTTTGTTCTAAACATCGTGGCCTCTGTTGTGAAAACTGTGTGACCATTTTCTGTGATAAGATGTAATGTTTTGAATGTTTGTCTTGATTTGTAATGGAATAAACAGAGTGTTCACCATATTTTGTAATCTGAACTCTAAAAGCTGTTCACAGTAGCATTCTTTTGGGCATCTGCTGGTGCATGGCATTACAACAGTTGAGTGAATAATGGATCAAAGTTGGGCTAGACTTGTGTTAGGGAGATCTGTTAAAATGCTATTTCAATAAGATGTGATGAGAACCTGGACTAATGTAGATATGTGAGTGGAGAGAAAAGGACACACATAAATTTTGTGAAGGAGCAAATGAAAACATTTGGCAATGGAATGGCTATGTGGGATAAATGAGTAAGGAATAAAGAAGACACCAAGGTTGTAAGCCTGGGTAACTATCAGGGTGGTTACACATACATATATTCTGGAATGTTCAGAGACAGAAGACCTCATGAAGTCTGGTTATAGACTGGGGCTCTCTTTCCTCAGAAGAAGGAGGGAAGATAAATAGGTAGAAAGAGCTCACAATTGGAAAATCCATTTAGTGTAGCCCCTGATATCAAAAGAATTTTAATAATTCCTCTGTTTATTTGGGCAACTCCTGACTAGCCCTTTGAAAAGTGGCTGAAAAAAAAATTAACTCTGGGGTGTCTAGGTGGCACAGTGAATAGAGCACCCGCCCTGGAGTCAGGAGGACCCGAGTGCAAATTCCGCCTCAGACACTTAACACAAAACTAGCCGTGTGACCTTGGACAAGTTGCTTAACCCCAATTGCCCTACCTTTCTCGCTCCATAAAAGAAAAAAAAAAGAAAAAAGAAAAGATAAGAAAAGGAAAGGGAAAAAAAAAAGAAAAGTGGCTAAAATCTGCTTCCCCTGATTGGTTCATTTTGAAGGGGCTCCTTTCCCCTTTGTCCAATTTAGTATAAAAACCTAAAGAACTGAACCACCCTTAGCCAGAAGCTTGTAAAGTTCTTGACAGGGTTGGTTGCCTGGGACTATGACTGATGATGCTTCTTCTCTTACAACCAGTTCATAAATGTACTGAGATTGACACTGAGGCAGTTGGATCCTCAATCGCCCTGCCCCCACCCCTTCCTGCTCTAAGCTAGTCTGTATTTTTCAATAAACCTGGTAGTATGTGGGTTATGGGGCTGTCTATGTAATTTTAAACTCAAGTCTGGTCTGATGAAACTACTATGTCCTTCAGAAAACACAGGAAGAGATCAATTTACTTTTACCTTTATCAATGAAAATGATTATTGAATTGTGTTGGACTGTTAAGCAAAGAAGTCAGGGCTAGTTTGCTGCCTTCTATAACCTGGGAATATGCTTCCTTAATTCTAAAGAAGGAAATTAAGTGCCTTAGACAAAAAACAAAGCTTTATCTATGTAGACCCGTGGTTCTCAACCTTCCTAATGCTGCAACGATTTAATACAGTTCCTTATGTTGTGGTGATGCCCAACCATAAAATTATTTTCGTTGCTCCTTCATAACTGCATGAATTGTAATGTAAATATCTGATATGCAGGATGTATTTTCATCACTACAAGTTGAACATAACCACAGGTTGAGAACCACTGATGTAGAGAGAGACAAATTTATGCCTCAGTATCCACAGATGTAAAATGAAGGTAATAGCATTTGCCAACCTTCAGAAATGCAGTATGCTATCTAAAATGTAATAGTGTGTCTTATGAAATTAAAATAATTCCTTTGTACATTCTGAATTTAAGCTTGACATATAATCAACCAGAACTCTAAAGAAGAGAAGTAAAAAATATATCATCAAAAATTGGCATAAGAAAAAGAGAAGATAAGCTGATCACAGAGAGAGTAAATGATGACAGGTGGAGGATCAGATTATTCCTTGAGAGCCTCTTGCTGTGAGGGTAAAAAGGAGATGGCCTCTAACATGTTAGGTGGACCATCAGTGATGAACTTTTAAGAAGGTATAAATAAGAGTTGCGTAGAAAGACTGCCATGGGTGAGTGATGATATGAATTGTTGAAGGGAATTCACAAATCAGTAACATCACAGATTCATTTCAATATTGGTATAATGAATTCCCCATTCTAAATTACAAAGCCAATGTTAATTATACAACACAGCCTTTGTGACCTTTTATGTCATAAACTGGTTTAAACTTCCCTCCCACTACATTAAAGGAAGAAATGCTAGATTACTTTTAAATTCTCTAAGTTCCTCATCAGATATCATTAAAAGTTCCCTTTAAGTTAAATGGTTGTGATATAAAGACTACTCTAACTTAATCAGGGCACTTCAACACTTAGGATTGGAGCAGCTCCAAAATGAAAACATTTTTGAAATTTTTAAAATATGTTTGGCCACTCATCACTTTCTAATATGAACACAAAAATGGCTGGTTTAAGATTACAATCATGTGAAACAGCTTCGATCCACCAGCTCGAAGTACAATGCACGTGTATACCCTTTGAGGAACATGGATAAATAAGAGGCTGGACTCTGAGAATGTCCCATTGGGGGTTCATCACTAATTCTGCATATCAACTCACCAAGCAGCCCCCTTTAAGAGAAAAACCAACTAGTATTTTCAAGGGTGATTTAATTTAACAACATCAGGAAGACATTCAGTGAGTACAGCTGAGATTCATCTATATACAAAGAGGGACCAGCTCAGAACTGCCATAGGACAGCATAGGACAGCAGGGGAGCTAGGGCTCTCAAGTCAACAAGCACCTGAATGAGTTCCTCACCCAGAAAGGCTGTACTTTTGGTGGTGTTTCTTGACAAAGATGCCCTGTAGTTTACATTGGATTATCCTACATAGTCATCATCAAACCCCTTTTTTGTCCAATAATCAGATGAATCACAGTGAGAAAAAGCTGCCTCAAAATTTGTCTCCAACCCCCACCCAAATCTACTATTTTGAATATTTGCATACTGCCATTTGGCACTGACCCTCTATTCCTCAAAATATCACTTTATAACAAGGTCATGTGTATTCCAATGTCCTTTTTTAACAAGCAGCAGTATCATTGCCTAAAAAAAGCAGTTATCTAACTTTTCCACCTTGTCCTCCTATACCCTGAACATTAAAGTGCACACGTGTGTGCGCGTGCACACGCACACACACACACACACACTTCAGCTTCCACTTTTCCAGCTCTCCAGCTCACCAACAAAAAGTCAAGGATTAATTAAATCTTGGAAAGGAAAGCTTGTTTTTAGCTCACATGAAGAAGAAACTGTTTTACTTCCTCCCTTATGGGAGAAACAGCACAAGTTTTTATAGGGAGCTTTACTAGGGGAGGAGATTGGGGTGGGAGTGGGATTATTAACACTATGTGGCCAAAGATGAAGAACTGAGGCCATTAAAATGACTCCCATCTGATATCAGTTCTGCTTTGGCCAAACCTATGCTCATTTTCAAAAAGGTGACCTTTATTCTCTTCCTGCCATTCCTTAGCTTCCAATTAACCCTCTTATTAACCCTCCCTAGTTATATATACTCTGCTCCCTACCCCTGTTCTCATAAGAAGGTTTTCCTAAAGTTTAGCCATTGACTGGGCTCCTAAAGTGTTAATAAGGGCAGGTATGGGAGACTAATAATAACCTGGATGAGAAGAGGTGTGAAAAATTTGGACCATGCAGGGACCAGTTAATGAGTGGAAGTTTCATTATCCCATTTCCCTGATGAGAGAGTGATCTACTGGGGCCTAGGTTGGGATGGGTACTGAAGCCCTGCTTTTGGCCTACAAATGAAGTGTGCTCAATAGTAGAGAGTGCTTGGTCCAAGTGGACAGTCCCATCCTCTGTCTGGTCTGGCAGGTCGTGGTGAATCATCTCTAAGAGCTTCGTGTTTACCTGTGTCTATATTTGTACACAGACTGTCAGCTGCTCTAAGATAGTTGCCAGATGTTTCTGACTCTCTACTTGCTCCCTCTGGTTCTTTTCCAGTTCCTGCCAAAACTCTATGAATGCCCTAAAGAGGGGCAATATCCCCTTACCCTGTGAGTGGCCTTCTTGGGTTTGGGATCCTGGGATCCCCATGACAAGCATTCCTACAGCACAATCTGTAGTAGATGCTCTAAGACACCCCAAATTTCTCATAGTGATGATGCCAGTGGTAATGGCTGCTTTGGACCTTGTGGTGCCTTCATTAGGCCCTATTATCTCATTCTGCATGATAATGGCAGTGGTAATGGTTCCCATTCCCCCAGGAGAAATCATCATAGAACTAGAAACAATGCCACCCCTAGATCCAATAGACACCATGGTAGTAGTGGCAACTGTGCTATCTTCTACAGCGTTTCCTGGAGCAGTGATAGATCTTAAAACCATCAAAGGGCATAATCAGGACCAAAATGAGTGGCTACCCAATGCAGAAGCCTTTGCTTGATCAGGTTGTCTGCAGAGGCCCTCTACCAGCCTCCAGAGGACTAGTTGTGCCTCTCTCTGCGAAAAGGTCAGGAAGGGTCCAGAGGCCCAGAAACTCTGATGTAGGGAAGTAGGCCCCCACACTGAGCCCTGGAGCCACAGATTGGTTAGAGGGGTGGGTCTGCATCTCACAGCTGGAGGGGTTCAGGTAGCCTGCCTTGGGTGATGGGTAGATGGCACACACAGGAGAGGACTTGTTCCCTGAAGGCACCTTCATCTCTACCTCTTGGTGAAGAAAGCTATAAGAAATTAAACAATGACTCAGAATAAAATTCACCCTCTTCCATACTATTTGACATTCTATCCCCCAACAAAGACAGTGGCTCCACTCCCTCCTCCCTTTTTCTTTATCCTGCTAGCCTCCAGGTCTAGGAGCTTCCATTGGCTCATAAGATGTACAGATAGAAAGGGCTTCAGAAATCAATGGATCATTCATTTAGAACTGAAGGGAAACTTGAGATTATCTAGTTCAATCCCTTATTTTAATAGATGAAGAAACAAGGCCAAAGAGGTAAATTGATATGGATACCTGACTGCCTACCATTTTCCCCTTCCCTCCAAACCCCCATTGCTAGTACCTTCCTTCTAGGATTAATCTGTATTAAAGCTGATTATCTGACTCCCATTAGAACATAAATTCACTGAAAGCAGCAATCATGTTTTTACTTTTGTACTCTTCATGCTCAACTCAGTGACTGGGACACCAGGTCGGTACTTCATAAATGCTTTTTGATTGAACACTTGTTGACTGGGTGACTAATAGTAGAGCTAAGAGGCTAACTCAGGTGTTCTAATCACAAACCAAGGGTTCTTTTCATTATGCAGTAGCCCTCCTCCCCTGTCTCCTAGGATTGGTCATGCAGAAAGTCATTCCCTTTATTCTGATAATGATGTCATTATTGGTGAAAATATTTTTAAAAATTCTTCCCACGGAATGTCTCTCAGAAATTTACCTCCCCCACTTCCCCCCCAAAAATCTAGCTTGTCCTTTTCTAGATTATTCCTTTTTCATGCAAAATGACCCAGTTTGGTCACTTACCTTATTTTCAAGACTTGGCTCCAAATGAATTCTGGATGTTGCAAAAATTCTAAAATCAAATCCCAACCCCAAAGTATGAAAATATGTCAGCAATGAAGATATTCAAAGGAATACAAAATGTTCTCTGTGGACAATTCCTCCAAGAGACTCTCAAGAAATGTAAGCAATAACAGCATCCTAAGAACAAGGCTAGGGCCTCCCAAGGGTTCTCTGAAAGGACTATTCACTTGGATGTATTCATTCTGTTACCTATGGTTTTTAATTAGTTTCATAACTTTATAGCCACATCTAGTGGTCTCTATATTCTCAACTTTAAAACTGGGTGCCTAGGAAGTGTTTAACACTACCTAGTACCTGGCTCTTAGTAGATATTCTAAGCTCCACTTCTATGATCCTATGAAATAATTATTGATTGACTAATAAGCATTTGATTAAATGAATGAAATGAAAATGGCTGACGTGATGCTTCTTTACAATATGAGTCATATAGGGTTCTTTTCTATATTGTGTGGATTTTTATTGCCGTCTACCCGTTCCTCCTCCTCACTCCTTTTAGGCAATATGGGTGAAGCATTTTGGATCAAATCAAGGCTGTTCTAAATGAGAAGCACTTGAGACAGGAGGAGGGAAAAAAAAGGAAGAGAAACAACTCCTTGGGGATGTCTCATTCGTTCTGCAAAAGTTTTATTATTATTACTATTATAAGACAAATTGGAATGCAACTTAATTGAAAACATTACCAACCAGATGCAGAGAGAGAGAATAACAAGCCAATGTTAAAGTGTGTATTTATTTGGAGAATACCCTGAGAGCATAAAACATGCCTCAATTTTGAATTTTAAAAGACAAACTCCAGGCAAGGCCTGGAATGAGAGAAAGAAGAAATTAAAGTGCGTAATGATTTTTTTAGTAGTTGTTTCTTTAAATGTCCTGCCTGTAGAGCTAACACCTAAGATCACTGAAATGGAAAGTCTTTTCTAAATACAATCTGCTTTCCCTGAGTTTGCTTTTGGCACTTTACTCAGGCTGCGTCTACACAGGCATGCTAGAAAATTGAGTTATTAACCAGTCCTTTTGATCAATATAGACAGCCCATATGGGCAATTCAGAACAGTAAGGATACTCTTTTCCTTCAATAGCTGGTTGTTTTGCTTTGGTTTTGCCTGAATCGTCATGAAATTGCCTTACTTCTCTGCCCTGTTTTATCAGTAGACACAAAGTCTTTACTGGGAGAATGAAATGGAAGTAATTTCATTCTTTTTCACATTTATCCAAAAAGAATGTTGTGAAAACTTGCTAATAGGAAGAAATATATGGCATGATACAGGAGAAACTACCTGGTGTTTGCTCAAGATTACTCGTGTGACCTTGGGTAAGTCACACAAACTATATAAGCCTTAGTTTCCTCATTTGGCAAATAAAATTAGTAAGACAACAATCTTGTAAGGAATACAAATCAGGCAACAACCTGATAGGAAAAATAAAAGTGTATGACTACATGACTGCTATATCTTTTTTGAGGTAATTTAACACTCATTAAGAAAAAAGGATATTCTCACTCGTTTTCAATCTAAGTAACAAAGTATGGTACAAATAAAACAAAAGACTAGCACGATATCAGTCAATATAGGACAATTTAACATATCTAGAATTGATAAGATTTGATGTGAATAAGTGAATATACTCAGATCTCCCATAAAGTTTCATGAATCTCTCCTTGTTGGGTGATGTGCTGTTGGGTCCTAGAATTCAATGCAAGAAGCATTTATTAAGAGCCTACTGTGTTGATTCATGTGTCATCCTCTTCTGACAACTAGATGACATAGAAAAATATGATCAAATATCTCGATATATCAAAGATCTGAAGAGACAGGGCTGAGTTCCTTGAGAATGACGATTGTACAAAGGGATCTGTGTCTATAGCCCTAATACAGTGCCTGATGCATAGAGGGGACTTAATGAATGTTTAGTGATTGATTGGCTGATTGAATAAATGCAAGCCTCTTATACAAGCTACAAGATAAAGTGTGCCTGTGTACAAAGGAAGAAGAAAGACTCAGAGAAGTCAGAGTTCAAAATATTAGTATTTGTTTGTTGGGAAATGTTTCTTAGAGAAGGAGGCCTTTTTAATCAGGTTTCAGGATTAACAACACCCACACCCTCCTCAGGGCAGCTAGGTGGTACAGTGGATAAAGCGTCAGGCCTAGAGTTAGGAGAAACTAAGTTCAAATCGAGCCTCGTATACTTACTAGCTGTATGACCCTGGACCAGTCATTTACCCGCGTTTTCCTCAGTTTCCTCATCTGTAAAATGAGCTGGAGAAAAAAATGGCAAAGCACTCCAGTATCTTTGGCAAGAAAACCCCAAGTGGGGTCACAAAGGGCTGGACAGGACTGAAGCAATTCAATAACAAAATATCCTCCTCCCCTAACCCATCTATATCTATATACACTTACCTCTTAGTTTAGTATCTGTTTCTTAATCTCTGTGTGTCTTCACACAAGTCACTTAAACTGTGGTCCTCAGTTTTCTTATCTGTAAAATATGGATTGAAAGAGGATATGTTTATGTGGCTATATGAGTGTGTGTGTGTGTGTGTGTGTGTGTGTGTGTGTGTGTGAAGTGAAAGACAGAGAAAAATAGAAAGAATTATATTATGAGGTAGAGAGAATAATAATAGAATAATAGAGAGTGTCTTCTATTCAATATTTGTAGACTTCAGTTAAATGGATCAGAGTTCTGGAGCGGGTAGTGATGAAGGAGAAGAGAAGTTGAAGAAGACAGGTATTAGAGACAGGGAAGGAGCATTAGACTGAATTATGGAGACCTGGGATCAAACCCTGACTCTGCAACATCCTAGCTCTGTTAACTTGGAAAAGTCATTTCACTTCTGGGACCCTCAATTTTCTCATCCATATAATGAAAAGACTGCAATAAATGATCCATCAAGGTTCCTTCTGTCTTTAAAACTCTCTGTAAGGGATAGAGACAACAAGAGAGAGATGCAGAGTTAAATGTTCATAAGAACTGGAGATAGAGAAAGAAGGACAGACACTGATCAAGAGATAAGAAGAGACAAACAGTGAGAGTGAAGAAGAGAAGGAAAGATGGGACATTGAGGAGGAGTGGCATCCAACTTGTTTTATTTGTTTCTTCTTCTTTCCCATTGATCCGTAAATTCCATAAGGTTAGGGACCTAGCTTTAGAATTACAAAACGTTTGACCTGAAAGGAATCTAGTCAAAATTGCTGAGGACAGTGAAGTCCAGGAAGGTTGTGATTTACTCAAGGAAGGTCTCAAGGCCACACATCTATATTTGTGACAGGGCTGGGATTATAATTCAGATCTCCTCATATCCAGTCCATTGCTCTTTTGAATTATCTCACTTGGTTCTCTATCCCATTCCCTCATCAAAATGCTGAAAAAGATAGTAGGTGTTGGGTTAAATACCATCATTCTGGTCACCAGACTATGCCTCAATAATTCCTTATTAGTTCTATGAGTTTTATGATTGAAAAGAACAAAAAAAAAAAGGAAGGAGAGGTAATTCAGAATGGCAGGAAGAGAGGTTAAGACTCAGTTCAGGCCTCACATTTCTTCTAGGGGCCTGGAATACCTTGTACTTAACTTAGAACACTGCCTGGCACAAAATAAGCTCTAATAAATGCACGTTGACTGCCTGGCTAACTGTACTTCCTGACACAGTTACAACTAGAAAAGATCCTCACTTTGCCTTCCAAAGATTTGAAGTAACCTCTATTTTTTGTTTAAGTGAGAGTTGGGGAATGGGACCAAACCTGTGATTTCATTGGCAGAGAATTCCCTATGAAGGAATCCCCTTTGCCAAAGCAGATCAGCACATTCCTGGCAGTTTCTAGTCTTAGAGAGTATCCTGGGCACTGAGAGGTTAAGTGATTTGCCCAGGATCACATAGCCTGTTTAAAGTGTCATCTTTATCTGCTATGCCAACCTGTTTCCACATCAGTCTCATCGTGATCTTTTTTTCAATTGCAATGACTTTGAA
Source organism: Pseudochirops cupreus (assembly GCA_028627135.1). Lineage (NCBI taxonomy): Eukaryota > Metazoa > Chordata > Mammalia > Diprotodontia > Pseudocheiridae > Pseudochirops > Pseudochirops cupreus. The sequence continues at coordinate 268,879,542 of CM053580.1, read as the reverse complement.
AACCGCATTCCTTTGCCATGGTGACTAACACGGAGATCCAATCCAAGAAGCATTTATTAAGCACTCCCACCTTCAGAAATTTATATTCTGGTTCTTGAAGAGGCAAATGAATGGCAGTTATGAAAGACAGGGTAGAAGGAGCACCATTCTTGTTAGAAGATCCAAACAGGAATCCTACTTCTAATATTTACTGGCCAGGCGACCACAGTCACTGTCTGAGCCTCGGTGTCCTCATCTGCAAAATAGGTAGGAGGACATTTGTGCTACCTACTCCACAAGACTGTTGAGATGAAAGCATTTTATTAGTTAAATTTGCACTGAACCATACCATCCCTATCATAACTTAAATTATTATTAAAATCATACTAACCTCTCAAGACTGGGGCAGAAAGGTGAGTTGTCAACCAATCAGAGGAGAAAAACACCTCAAATGGCTGCAGGTCTAGGAGATGCTCAATTGGAGGAAAGGGAGGGGCCTGAAAGGGAGGAGTTGGCCGAGAATGGCCAACTGACCTCAAGGGACTTAAACCCTTGTGTTACCTCCCAGAAAGAGCCCTTCCCCCAAAGGGGTCATGAACTGAAAGAGGAGAGGAAAAATAGTTTCTGAAAGTGGGAGGTTTCACCAATATCTATTCTTTTACAATTTGAAAAAAAAATGGCCAAAGGAGATTTCTTCTTGTGAGGAATTACAGAAAAAAAGGAATCCACTTTTATGATCTCTCTACTCACCTTGACTTAGAAAGTGTCAGGCCTCTCTTACTTCAGAGCTCCAAGTGTTTTGAGATCAAAGCCCAAACAGTCTGCTTCCTTTTTTTTCTCTGAATCAGAGAAAAGTCAAATGACAATAAGAGGTTTTTATTTTTTTTTTAAAGAAAACAGCTAAAGGGTTAGATTCCCCCCCCACACACACACACAGAATCCATTCTTTATCCCTGATAGTAGGCCTTCCCCCGCCTCCCCGCTTCATTTTGTTTTGTTTTGTTTTGTTTTGTTTTGAGGGGAAATGTGGAAAATACATCTGGAATGCTAGTCTTGGGATCAGAGTGACTTGTGCTCAAATTCTTTTCCTGACACTCGAGCTATCTCTGTGACCCAGACAAGGCACTTAACTTCTCAATGCCCCTAGGCTTCTTCTTAAGACAATTGCAGAAAAGATGCCATTTGAATTGGTTGGTAGCTTGCCTTCCCCACCCCCTGTCCTCAG
>CM053580.1:268867932-268878238 GCA_028627135.1 Pseudochirops cupreus | reverse complement strand
GGTTGAGAACCACTGCCTTATATCAATGAAATCACAGGTCTGGGACCAAAAAAAAAATTCAGGTGTCGGACCTTGCCTTTTGTGAACTCACATCTTTCTGACAGAAATGATGAGGAGTCAGAAATGTCTAGGGAGAAACCCCCAGGGATACAGGGATCCTGGGACCAGAGTTTCCAGGGCAAGGTAACCTGGAATGAGTTCACAGACTCAAGCATTCTTTAAGTCAAGGTGGCAAAAGTTTATTGTTATGCTTTTCCTCAGACAAGACATCTTAGGGAACCTGCAACTTTAGAGAGGTACAGTTAAAGTTTATAGAGGATAAATATGCTAACTAGGTGAGTCAGAGTGGGATTAGGGAGTGGTTAAGGAGTGGTCAGATCTTAAAGAACCATGCACTTTTCACATCTACTATGCAGGTAGTAACCTAGAGTACACTGGGAAATAGCCGAAGGTGGGTCTACAGGGAGGTGTGGTTTTAGGCCTGAGACCTCACTAAGTCTACTAGGGTCAGAGTTGACTGAGAAATACCTAGGCTAACCCCATCAACTTCTTGTTAGACAAGATAAACTTAAGGGAGTATATATATGACTATGTCCAGGATACATATGATAGATCAATGAATAGTAAATATCTTTGTGACCCAGTACACAGTCAGTTCAGCCATTCCACAGCTGGTTCAGAACCGTGAGTTCTATAGGTACAGCTGGCTACTGTATCAGGAAGAGAGATAAGTATTTTGCTGGGGCATGCTGCCCCTGGCCTGGAGAGAAAATGCCTGAGAACACGTTTTGAGGCTAGGGAGATTTGAGGCTAGGGAGAGATGTGATTTTGAAAACAGATGTGATGTTGGAACTGGGGTTCAAGCACAGGCACCCAAGCACCCCATCACAACCTCCTCTCTCTCTTCATAGAGCTATCACCTTGGTTCAGACTGTTATTATCTCTGGCCTAAACTATTATAATAATCTCCTAAATAGCCTCTGTGGCTGAAGTCTCTTTCCATTCCATTCCATCCTTTCAAGTGGAGGTGTCAAACATCCTTCCCACAAGCACCAGCTAAATTTCTGAGGGAGGTCCTAAACCAGATTAGAATGTGATTGGAAAATGTTTAACTAAATAATAAAAATACAGTACAGCAAAGATAATGTTAATTTGTGCTTTTCTAAGTCAAGATGCAGCCAAAGGAATCGGTTTCTATTTGAGTTTGACCCCACTGAGATCTATACAATTGCCAAAACTGTCTTCCTTCTCTAATCACTACATTCCTCTATTCGACAGAGTGGGAGGGAGAAAGAAAGGGCCATGCACTTATTAAGCTCCTACTCTATGTCAGGCATCCCACTTCCAAATATTATCTCATTCAATCTTTATTGCCTCTAGAATAAAATGTAAATCTAACATCCTTCACAACCTGTTTTTGTCTTTCCAGGTCCATTATACATTATCCTATTTTTTCTTCACTTAGGAGATTCTCACTTGATATGATGTAAGCTCCTTGAGAATACAGATTGATTTTGTCCTTAGTATGTATATCTTTGGTGCGTAAAACAATGCCTGAAATGTGGAAGGTACTTAGCAAATGACTGTTGATTGATTAATTCCTTGTGTATCCTTCCTCAACGTATCCTTCACCCTGTTGCCCAAATGTTTCCCTTGATGTACTACTATGAAAATACCATTCACTCACAGAAAATCCCTGGATTTACCATTTAAAAAAAAACCATAAATGTTTGTTATCCCACCCCTTCTGATTACAGCCCATCATTTAAACCTTGATTCACAAAATTGACCTCCATATGCTCTACGTATGGTAGATTCAAACTCTTCCCTTTTCCCATTATGCTTTTGCTTACTCTGTTGCCCTTACCCCATGCTTAGAGTGGCCCCACCTTCCACCACCTCTGTCTCTAGAAACTTCTATCCTCTTGAACCCTAAAGTCCAACTTAGATATCATCTCTGCCATAAAATCTTTCCTGAACACACTAATGAATGTTCTAGGCAAAAGGGATGGATTTGTTCTCCAACTTTTTATCATGAGATGTTTAGAGTTCTCCTTGGCATTTACCACTTACTGACTTGTAATGTGGTCAATAGTGTATTTATCCTTCTGGCAACAAAGTCCTGGAAATCATGGGTTTTACATAGTAGTGATATTTATGTTCACAGCTCTAGTGAAGTGAGTTGAATTGAAGTGAAATCTGAGCATTTCTCCTTGAGGCCCAGATTTCCTCTTCTCCTTAACCAAGGAGAGTATTTCCAGTCCTGCCTTTCTCATATAGATATTGCTTTTCTGTTTTTTAAGCCTATTTATGATTACTTTAATATATTGGAAATTTTAGTGAGGAAAACTCCCTCTGCTGATTTAGATATGCTCATGTAACTTAGGGGTCTCAGAGAATTGCAAAGGTACACTGAGGTGTTAAGTCAAAGTCACACAGGGTCATACTCCTAGTATATATCAGAGACAGCACTTGGACTCATGTCTTTTCATATTCACTACATCATGCTTCCTCCCTCTCTCTCTCCCTCTCCTTCCCTGTCTCTGTTTCTCTTCCTCCCTTCGCTTCTTGCTCCCCTCTCTTTCTCCCTACTCCCCCCCTTTCTCTCTTGTATTTCTGCCTCTCTTCTCTCACCTCTCCCCTCCATTTTTCCCCCTTTCTCTTTTGCCCTCCTTCCTTCCCCCTCTCTCTCCCTCCCTTGTCTCTCCTCTCTCTCTCCTCTCTCTCTCTCTCTTCTTTCTCTTTCTTCTCTCTCTCTCTTCTCTCTCTCTCTCTCTCTCTCTCTCTCTCTCTCTCTCTCTCTCTCTCTCCCTTCTGTCTCTCCCCCTCCATTTCTATCCCTGTCTCCTCTCTGTCTCTATCTCTCCCTCTCCCCTTCCCTATCTCTATTACTATTTTTTTCTCTCTCCCTCCTCCTTACTCTCTTTCTCCTTCCCTCTCTTCTTTCCCTCCCTTTCACCCTACCCCCTTCTCTCCCCTTCTCTTCCTTCCTTTCTTCTCCTCTCTTCTCCTCTCCTCTCCTTCATTCCATCCTTCCCTCTATCTCTCTGCCTCTATCTTTCTATCTCTGTCTCTCTCTCTTTCTCTCTCCCCACATACCTCTGTCTCTCCCACTGCCTCTATCTCTATTTCTGTCTTCTCTTTCTGATTCTGTCTCTCTCTCTGCCTCTCCCTCCCTCTTTCTTCTCTCTCCTTTTCTCTGTCTCTCCTCTGTTTTCTCTCCCCCCTTATTCACCACTCTGGCTATCCATAAAAAATGAACTCTTACCATCTATAAACTGATAGGAAAGCTCAGTCCTGCCCCTCCCTTTCTACCTTTGGCCAGATCCTGAGGTTTGGGGGGAACCATTGGGACACTCTTGGATTAGTGAGGTGATGAAAAGAGATTCAGAGGGAATGAGGACATCCAAGAAGTAGTTCAGAAAAGGTCACATAGCTAGGATGCATCAGAGGAGGAATATCATAGAAATAAAATGGGATAGTAGATTGAAATGGGCTTTGGGAGAAATAGAAAAGCACTATACAAATTCCAGGTGTTTGTTGTATCTGATATCAGTAAACAGAAGAGACTATCAGGCCTTCTCATGATAGTTTATTGCTGAACAAGGGCTCTGGGTAAAAACCCTATGCTAGAAAATTATGACAGCCTATAGTAGCTACAGGAACTCAAAGAGCAAAGAAAGCACCAAGGTGTCCCCTGGCATACATTGAGAACCACATTCATATTATTTTTCCATTTAAAATGCCCCAGTAGAGAGGGCTGGGCTCAGCAAAAGGAAGGGTCAGGGCTTTCTGCTGTGACCAGCATGATGGAACCGAGCACTGGGAAGGTGGGACTCATCATGAGGGGAAAGGGTATAAAAAGACAAGTTGGAAAGGCTTAAAAAGAAACTTTGCCTACTACATAATTTGGCAGAGGCATCTTTCCCACCCCCACCTCCCATCTCCCAGAATTCTGTTAAGGACTCAGAATCCATGTCACCCAGCAGCAGGCCTCTTCCCCATTTTTATCTTCTCCCTGCTGATGAGGCAAGGGGAACTGTGAGAACTGTATTTCCAGAAAATACCATATGCTTTGCTCACAACAGAATCTATTCACAAAGGCGAAACTTTGAAGAGAAGCTGTTACCTAGTAAGCTGCTCTGCGCCTTAGCTGTCTGTGTGGCAGCCTGGATTGAAGCTTCCCTATGAGTAGAGCCACGAGACGAAACATTGCTCCCCCTCCGAAAATAGCTGATCTCATTTTCTCTCCAGCAATACGTCTGTCTGTCCAGGTTCGCCACTTCTCAGAAATTGAGAGACCTTATTCTGCTACCCTTTTCCCTTCCTGTTATGTTAGGCAGTCTTTGATCCAGGCTTAGGATGCTTCAAGACTACACAGCTTTAATTAAACCTTTCCATAAACTCAGAAGCTTCAAAAGAGAGCAACAAAGCTTTCACATCCTCTCTGCCCAGAGCCAGTATCTCAGGCATCCGGCAGAGACAGCCCAGGACTGATTAGCCATGGTTCCTCACTCAGTCTGATGTACGAGCACAGACTGACTGGGACCTGAGGGAAAAGTCATGAAGGCAGGATTCTTCATCCACCCGAGGGAGAGAAGAAAGCTTCCTCACCAGGGCATCTGCAAGAAAGAGGAAAGGAGGCTTGCCATTTAAAGACAGGGCATGATCCTGGCATTTTCACACTGAATTCCATGGTGTTAATTTGTCACCATGTAGCTCAGTTAGATACAGAATTGTATGGATAAAGTCAGTCATGGGCTTCATCAATCAATGGATTAATACACAAGAATGTGTTGAACAGCTCTAGGTGATCAACACCTGTTAGGTGCTCTGATAGATGAAAGAAGAGAAATTCTATTTTTTGCCCTTCAGAAGTTTACAGTCTTTTGGGGGAGGCAAGACCAGACCGCAGGAGACAGAGAACAATATAAGACTGTCCATTCAAGACCTAAATAATGTTATGTGGGCCATAAAGACTAAAAAGAGTCAGAGAAAGGGAAAAAAAAATTGTGAGCAAGAGTAATCAGGGATGGCTACATCAGAATGTGTGAGGTGGGTAGACATGGATAAACAAGACTTCTACAGAAGTAAGAGGGAGGAAAATTTTAAAGATAAAAGGGGCTGGAGCATGAATGAATGAACTGAGGCAAGAAAGAGCTGGTGAATAGGAAAAACAATGTGACAGAGATTCTTTGAATCGTAGAAACATATATTTTAAACTGGAAGAGATCTAATGAGTACATTGAGTTATGTAAGGGGAAATTGAGGCTCAGAAAAATTAAGTAACTTTTTCAAGGTCACACACAACAGAAATGGTCTCAAATGCCAGGAGCAGGAGTTGACATTTTAAGCTAAAGAGCCCATGGAGAGTTTTCAAAAGGGAAGAAATAAAGTGTGTGTGTGTGTGTGTGTGTGTGTGTGTGTGTGTGTGTGTATCTGCATGGTATATTTGGCTATGCTTTATTCTTAGACGAAATACTAAGCCCTTCAGAAGTTTGTGCCAATCGGTCACAAAAGAGTATACACAGATTAGCACAAACCTGTACTTAAAAAAAAAAATGTATCCCCAGTGCCTAACAAAATTTCTTGAACAAAGTAGATGTTTAATAAATGCCTGCTAAACTGAATTGAATTCAATTCCATAGTGCAGAGATTGTTGGTCATATGCTCATAGTGTCACCACTGTAGTGAAAGGGACAGTAATTCCTAGATACTCAATTAAATTTTTTTAAAAATCAAAGAAAAAGACATTTATAGAGTAGTTATTTTGAGCTCGGTGCTGTTATAGGCACTATTCTGGGCAAAAAAAAGTGGGGACAACTAAAGAACAATATGGTACTCTTCCATGTAGAAGTGCTAAGAGAATCCTATGTGAAATAGTTATAGTGTGTGTAGGTGGGGGTGGGGGTGGAGATTGAATTAGAGGAGTAGAGTACATCACATGGGAAAGATGGGCTCTGTGATTCCTCTTCAAAGAAATATAGGATTTAACTGGGTGTTTAAGGTGGAAATCTTCCATGCTATGGGGAAAAGTAGGGAGTTTCTGGGGCATTGTCAGAAGACTGGCCTGGCTAGAGAATTATACTGTTGTGCTATACATGGGGCCATAATGACGAGGAAATGGAAGGTTGTCACCATGGTAATTTGGTGACACACCCTCACTCCCACCCCCCCATTATGTTCGTACTTATAGGCTTATTCATCTGGTCAAGTGAAGGCACCTCTCTGACTAGCCAGGTACATGCATCCGGGGATTCTGTGCAGTTGCTGTTCATATGAACAGAATACTATGAAAAGAAGACCTTGCTGAGGATGAAAGAAAAAAGAATCTAGAAGCCATATAATTGAAAGGGAGGGAGGTAAGTCAGACATTGTATGTCCTAAGGAATCACACACACTGTAGACAGTTCACTGATCTGTATCAACACATTAATGATTTATGTAGCTTTTAATTTACAACACAGACATATCTAAAATAATCAGGTAGAAGTAGGCATTAAAAATTCACTGCATGGGTCATAAAATGATTAGTTATTCAAGTGACTTCAAATTTGTATTTCATTAAGGAATAATTTTAATTTACTTTTAAACAGTTTATATACAGAGATTTAGGAACTCTTGCAAGACGATTATGCATACTCTAGCTTTTATGTCTCCAATATATTTGAGACACTTGCATCTTCCTTTTTCCCCCTTGTAAGCAGTTTTAATTTGTTTGAAAGCATATCCAAAAAATATGGCCCAATAATTTAGCAAAAACAGCTTTAATTTACAGAAAATGCTTAGTATTTCTTTCATTATTATTTCTATTATATACTATTTATGTCTGAACATGGATCTGGGACAGGGGGGGAGACTGATCAAAATGAAATGAAAAAAATTCATCTGTACCCCCCCATCTCTCAAGTCTAGTATCACATTTCAAAAGATGGTTGAAACCACTGAATAGTAATCCAGAAAGGGCCTTAGAGACTCTCATTGAATCTCAGAATTACAGAATGTCTGAGTTGGAAGGGACTTTGAAGATGATCTATTCTAACCTTCTCTTTTTACATATGAGCACACTGAGACCCAGATATGGAGAGTGACTTACCAAAGGTCTCTGGATGAGTCCAGGCAGCACAAGCAGCACTAAAACCCAGGTCTCCCAACTCCCAGCTCAGTGTATTTCTGCTACTGCACCACTGAAGTGTATCAGCTCCATCTTAGCGGTTGCATCTGTCTCTACCGTTAAGGAGCCAACTTGCTGGTTCACTGCAAGTGTTTATTTTCTGCCTCCCATCTTGATCAAATACTGCGACAATCTGTAAAAACAATAACCAGGCTAGGGGCAGTTTAACTCCAAATTAATCTTGTCTAGGCTATTAAGCACCTAGTTTCTCTGGTTTCTGCAAAGCTCTCACAATAAACATTTTCAGATGTCTCTCTCAACTCTGAAAACGAACACAATTATGTCACAAAGCATAGCCATTACCAACCTTATCTGGAAGGCAATGTAGCTTCATCATGTAAGTACCCTCTCTGTGTTCTGTTTTTTAACTAGCTCTTTATTCACTTCCATGCCCTACCCTGGATCCCTGTAGCTTTTGCCTTAAACGGACGTCTGTCATGTGGAACTTTATTGAGGGCTTTCTGAAAGTCCTGATAAATCATGTTGGATGCATTGACACCGTCAACCTTGTCTGTACTCTTCTCAAAGTCAAAGAAGTTTGGGAAATTTTTACTCCTGCAGAGCTGTGCCTTCTCTTTATCTCCCTTTAGAAGATGATAACTCTTGTACCTTGCACACTGAACAAAGTTTCTATTTTTGACACAAGTTATAAATGCCAAGTTAAATGATCCAGCGAACATTTACTTAAAATATGTAACCGGCGATACATAAGTTATCCATGCCAGGCTAATGTTCCCTGTGTCTGTCAATTCTCCATATTACTTCTAAATTCTCCTGCCTCAGATCCCCATTTTGTCCTTAAAAATTAAGGATGGCAAATGACAATTTAAACATTGAGTTATACATTAGCACTTTCTGCGATGTGCCAAATATCCTAAAACCAGACTTGAAAGTCTCGCAGCAGATACTGCTATCTCTCTACTTTTGCCATCTGGAGCTCATCATGGCTACGTCAGTGATCACTTTGAGAAGAGTTCTATGACTCTCTTCTAGCAGAAAAGATGCTAGAACTAACTTTTCCCCAGGCTTTTAGAGACAGCCTCTTCTGTCATGTCTGATACTAGTCTTGCAGGTTTGAACTCTCAGTGACTATCCATCATCTACATAATAAAATCTAAGCTTTTTAACCTGTCATCTAAGGCCCTCCACAACCTAACCCCAGCCTTCTCTTCCAAACATGATTCCTCTAACATGTACTATCTCCCAGCTCAAACATCCTCTCCTTGTCATCTCTCATTTACTGCTTGTGCAGTTCACATCTGGCCTTTAACAGTCCTCCGTGATTGAAAAAATTTGATATCTTTGCTCTATGCTTACCTAAGTCCTCCCTACACTTTAAGTCTCAAGTGGAGACACCTCCTCTGTAAAGCTACCCAGTCCATGGTATCTTTTTTCTTCCTGTAAACTCTTAAATTTGGCATCATCATTTGCTAACATAGTATTGTAAATTATTGTTCTGCCACTCTTTAGGGTCAATCATTTCATGACTGCAATAGGATTTGCAAAAGATTTTTGAATGTCCAATTCATGAAGGTTAGCATCAGTTAATAAGCATTTATTAAGTGTTTACTAATCTCACCCATTAGATGTAAGTCACCCTGAAATTGGAGACTAGTATACTTCTCCCCACTTTCCATAAGACTGAACACAATGTTTTCTATACCATAGGTTCTAAATAAATACTTGTTGATTGGTTGATCCTTAACATATTTAAACTAGTTTCAGGTCCAGGATACAAGATCACAGATTATAAGACCGATGAGATCTTCAAGGTCATTTAGTATAACATCTTCATTTTACAGATGAGAAAATAGGCTCAGAGATGTTAAGTGACCTGCCTAAGGTCATATAGGAAGTAATTAGCAAAGTAGGAATTTGAGCTCAAGGTCTGTCATCAAATTCTTTTCCACTACACTTGATTCTGACCTGGGTATCAAAATATATTTAGAATATAAAGGAATTTAAATCAGTAAATATGAACTTGAACATTTTAGAATTACAATCTTGAATTCCTTTAACAGTTTACTAATTTGAGGAAGAACTGTGATTAAGCTAATCTAAAAAAGAGACGGCTATGGACATATATAGATTGACAGGATATATTGATCAAGTATTTTCAATGCATGTAGAGAACTAAAAAAAAAAAAGAGAGAGAGAGAGAAAAGAAACTGGACTTAAAATATCCATAGCAGCACTTTTTATGATAGTAAAAAATTGAAAACAAAGTGATTGAGGAATGACTGAAATCTCGCTATCTACACACACACATATGCATGTATGCATATGTACATGCATATAATTGTGCCATAAGAAATTATTGTGAGAAGTTCCGAAAAACATGGAAAGGCTTATGTGAACTGATACAGAATGAATTATAACCAGGAAAACAACATACATAAGGACTCTAATTAAAAATGAAAAGAACATTAAAATGAAGACAATCATCATACTACTGTAATAAACAGTTTTAGCCCTTGAGAAAAGAGGAAGGAATACAACACATTCTTTCCCTTGAAAAGGTGGTGAGACTATTGATTCAGAAAGCAGTACATATTGTACAGGGCAGCCAAAGTGTTGGTTAGTTCTACCGAAATGTTGTTTTGTTTTTTTCCTTGCTATAAAGAACAGCTCATTAGCAGAGGGGAAGCTATATCTGAAAAGAAACAATAACAGGAAAACAAAAAAGGAATCTGTAATACTTAGAGGGAGAAGGGTTGGTTTTACTTAAAGCATAAAAGATTATGGCAATGTAAAAAGCAGAACATTTTGACCATAAAGGAATTAAAAAATGGGAATAGGGACCTAAGAAATATAAAATAAAGTCTAAAGCAGAAGAGATAACACCTTGCCAATGCAAGAAAAAAGACGTGAGGAAAATGAGATAGACTCAGAAATGTTCTGTAAAAGGGGTATAGCGAAGAATGAACAAGCTCTTACGAAGATAGTTTGGAGGGCTTTGCTAAAGAGAAAGGGGAAGGAATAAGGACAAATAATGATAATTTTGGTTCTACTTTCTGGGACAAGAGAAATTCTAAAGCCTTTAAGTCCATAAAAGTTAGGAGAAAAACTAGCCAGATGGTGGAAACATAATTTTGAAAAGGATAAAAAAGACAAGGAATGCATATTTCAGTA
>CM053580.1:268834520-268867432 GCA_028627135.1 Pseudochirops cupreus | reverse complement strand
GTAGATATTCCCCTACTTTAACAAGGAGCTTCACCATATAAATTTCAGACGTGTACCCCCTGTGCTGAAATTGCAAAATTCTATGAAATGAAGAAAATCACAAGATGGACAACGTGTCAATCTTTTCTCATTAGTATCTACAGTCCTACAGCTGTGCCTGGTATGTTTCCCTAAAGTACCTACCACATGGTGGATGCTCAATTAAGTACTGAAACAATCAATCATACTTTTATTTAAATTTCTGCAGTCATTTCCCATTTTCTCCTAATAGCACTAGTTGAGTCCTTAATATTACTTAGAGCATTTTCTTCTTTTCCACCCAAATCCCTTCTTGGCCCATTGTTTGTATTGATGATGTATGTTTGTTATTTAGTCATTTAAACAACCTGTAGGTACTTATTAATGACACTCTATCTCCCATATGTGTCTTGACCTGTGTGTGTGTGTGTGTGTGTGTATGTGTGTGTGTGTTTGATGATGGCTAGATTGAGCAAGGGAAGCTGGTGATAAATCAAAGGAGGTAGAGGAGGAAAGCATTTTTATAAGGTAGTCACAGATTTGCAAAAGATTTTTGAAAAGATCAATTTAAGAAGGTTGCAGTCAGTCATTCAGTAAGCATTTATTAAGTGCTTACTCTGTGCCAAGCTCTGTGTTAAGTACTGGAAATGCAATGAAACCACTCATATCCTCCAAGAGCTCACATTCCTTGCGGAAAATAATATGCAAATCGTCATGTACAAACCAGATATATAAAGGGTACATGGGTGATAACCTCAGAGAAATGGACCTAGTGGTGAGGGGAACTTGGGAAGGTCTCTTGAAAAAGGTCAGGTTTGCGCTGAGTCTTAAAGGAAGCCATGAAGCCAAGAGATAGGTACGAGGAGAGAGAGAACACCAAGCATCAAGGAAAATCAGTGGAAAGACCAGAGATCAGGAAATAATGTGCCAAGATTGAGGAAGAGTAAAAGAGACAGTATCCCTGGATTACATGGAAGGTAGCTAAATGCAAGAAGACTAGAAAGCAGAAAGTGGCAAATTTATAAAGGACCTTAAAAGTCAGTCGATTTTGTATTTAAGCCTAGAGGTGATAGAGGGCCACTTTTTATTCCTACTCCCTCTTGTAAGCATCTAGAAGCCTTCTGTGCTATTGGATGAAATTTCCACATATACAATTTGGATATTGCCTCTGACCTAAATGACATCTTCCTTTTTGGCCAGGGACAAACCATACCATGGGTGAAATTAGGAATGGGATAGAGATTTTCTTGACACATTTTACATGGCTTCTACAGATTGATAGAAATAGAAATGCCCCTGGTAGCTGCTGGTGGCCACTGGAAAGATTCTCAAAAGTTTTGAGTTCCTCCCCGGTTGTCAACAAAGGAGCATATGAGAGACAAGACCCTTGGTTTCTAATTCCAGCCTTACGGCCAACATGTGGTGTTAGGCCAGATTGCTGACCTTTCTGGATCATAGTTTGTATGTTTGTTTTTCCCATATTTTCAATAGTGACTCAGAACCAGAAAAAGAATGTACATAACAACAGCAATATTGTATGATGATCACCTATGAATGACTTAGCTATTCTCATCAATACAATGACCTAACACAATCTCAAAGGATTTATGAATCTGAATACAGGTCAAAGCATATTTTTATTTTTTTAATTTTTTATGGACTTTTTTTGGGGGGGGCTGTATTTTCATTCACAATATCACTAATAAGAATATGTGTTTACCACGATTGCACATGTATAACCTGTATCAAATGGCTTACTATCTCAGTGGAGAGCAGGAGAGAGGGAGATAATTTGGAACTAAAATTTTTTTAATGGATGTTCCTATTGTTTTTATATGCAGTTGGGAAAATGTTATGCCCCCCCAAAACAGAAAATCTTCCACAATTCTTCATACAATTTTTAAAGATAAAATGAAATAATGTATGTGATAATATTTGGGAAAAAAGTTAGAAGGACTGCAAAGTTAATGTTACATTTCTTGATATTAATTTTAGAATCTGAAAAGCTTTTTTCAAATCATGATACACATGTACACACACATAGTCACTCATGTAATATCATTTTAAAGGAGTAGAACTTTATTGGTAAAACTAATATTTAGGAAAAAATAAGCATTTTTATACCACTTAGTACATGCTAGATACTATTCTAAAAGCCTTTTGCAAATATATTCTTATTGGATCCTGACAACAACCCAGGAGGCAAATGTTATTATCATCCCCATTTCAGAGTTGAAGAAATTGAGGAAAACAGAGGTCAAGTGACTTGCCAAGGGTCACACAGCTAGATTGCTTGAGGTCACATTTGAACTCAGGTCTTCCTGACTCCAGGTCCAGTCTGGGATCTGGGATATACAGCTGCTTCAAGTTGCCCCTATATTAAGGGTTTTCCCCTAATCTTCAAGGACGCTTTTTTTCAGCCAGGCTAGCCTATTCATAATTCATTGATCATACCTTGCTCTTTCCCACAGATGAGCCTTTATCAGTACCCCTCTTCTACCAAAAATGCCCTCTTCCCTTAGGATAGTGAATTCACATTTTCAAGAATTGGAAATTCACTCTTAGGATTTCTAGTCCAACCTGTCCCAGATTCTTTATCTGTATTTGGCTATCTGTCTCTGTGTATCTATCTATCTATTCATCCATCCACCTACCCACCCGTCTGTCCGTCCATCTGTCCATCTATCTATCATCTATCTAGCTATCTAGCTATCTGTCTATTTGTCTGTCTGTCTATTTATCTATCCATCCATCTATCATCTATCTATCTATCTATCAATCTATATCTACCTCTCTCTCTATTGATCTATCATCAATGTGTCTATCATCTTCTTACCATCTATATCTATCACTTATCTTCTTATCATCTATTTATCTATCCACATACATGTATGTATACATTTGTATACATATATGTGCACATATACCTACATGTAAATATTCATATATAGGTGTATACACATGACTATGCATATACATACACATAAAAAACATATTTGTATATATGCATATGTAAGTAAGTATATATGGATATTTTTATATTTGGACCAGAGCTGTGATTTCATTGGCGTGGAAGACTCCCCCCCCACCAAACTCCTTCTATTTATGCAGATTGGCATTGCTCTGTCAGATAATCTGGAGAGTTGGTTGGTGGATTGAGAAATTAAGGAGTTTTCCAGGGTCATATGTTTTAATTGAGGTAGTTTTAGACTCTGAGGCCAGCTGTCTATCCACTTCATCCAGCTAGTATGCCCTGCTCCCATATTTATCTCATGATAGTTTTGGTTTTGTGGTCTTATACCGTTTCTTGCCTTTTTATGTATTTGTGTCATGTATCTCAAATTATGGGCAGTTAGGTGACGTAGTGGATAGAGCACTGGGCCTGGAGTCTTCCTGAGTTCAAATCTGACTGAGCTTGTGACTCTGGGCAAGTCACATAACCCTGTTTGCCTCAGTTTCCTCATCAGTAAAATAATCTGGAGAAGGAAATGGCAAACCACTCCAATATCTTTTCCAAGAAAACCGCACATGAGATCACAAAGAGTTGGACACAACAACAAATTCCAACTTATAGGACAGATATAATGTTTTATAAGTCATATTGAGCATGCCATATAACATAGCACCTTGTAGCCAATAAGCTGAGTTCAATTCCTTCCTCTGACTCATAACACTGTATGAGTGACCCTGGACATTTCTACGTACCAGAGGCAATTCTTTAATCTATCATTTTCAGAGCAGATTACAATGTAAAGTGGTGAAAGAAGTGTTCTTACTGGCAGTCCACTATATATTGATAAAATCATGGGTTCAAAACTTAAATTTAAAAAATGAATAAATGAAAAAATAAAGTAATAAATATATAGAGGTAATATCTGACATTCCTATAATGCTTTACATACACTATCTGATTTGACTCTCACAGCCCTAAGGTGAAGTATATAATAGAATTACTATTATCCCCATTCTACTGATGAAGAAACTAAGGCTTAGTAAAATGTCTTGTCCATGGTCACGCCTAAAAGGATTCAGAGGCAGGTTTCAACATTAGGTCTCATCTTATTCCAAGTCCAACTTACATCCCATGATACCACAGGGCTTCATGGGAAGAGACCTAACAATATGGAACGTTTGAGTCGGAAAGGGTATTAGAGGTCACCCAGTCCAGCCACTTGATTTGACAGATGAGAAATCTGTGACCCAGAAAGATTTAGTAGTTTGCCCAAGCTCATACAACTGATAAGTATCAGGGGTAGAACTAAAATTCAGGGCACCTGATGCCTTTGTCTACTTTTCCTACTATATAGCATTCAGTCATTTCCTAGATCTCTACATCAGGCTTGCACAAGATATAGCCCATGGACCACTTGTGGTCCACCAAAGGATTTTGGGTGGCCCACGATAAATATAGGGTCACCACTGCACACTCTCATATTTGTCACACGACTCATTACAATCCAAAATCATCAGTCTGTCTAGTCTAACCCATATGTGGCCTATTTAGAAGTTTAGCCCATTTTAATTTTGGTCCCTCTCTACTGCCAAGTTTTGCAGGTCTGCTCTGGTTCATTGAATCATAGAGCTAGAGCAAGGAGGGTCCTCACAAAGGATCAAGTCCAACCCTCTCATTTTAAAGATGAGGGAACTAAGGGTCAAACAATTCACATGGCTTGTCCAACTCCACATAGGCATTAAATAGCAGAGTCAGGGTTTGAACTCAGAACTCAAGATCAGCACAACTTCCAATGCATAGGTTATTCCTGTCCTGCTCCTCCCTTGACTGTTGTAATTTAACCTGATAATCACCCTCATTTACCTTAAACATACTAAAATCTTCCCACAAAGAAGCTCATTTTCTTTTTCAACTTCAGCTTTGAGAATGGAATGACTCTACCTATTTGTCTAGCAGAGAAAAACAGATGCTATGGGAAAAGGTGTCTGTGAGTCACTCTGTTCTATGACATGCAGACATTCACTAATGCCTGCTGTAGGGCATGTGTAAACAATGTCTCTCCTCTGATTTGCAAACTCACAGCCCTGTTCTTATAGTAACCTACAGTGAGACCAGTTCCCTAGAGCCTACAATTCTCTAGTGTGGTAGCCATTTCTGAAACTGTGCCTCAGTTCTTCTTTTATTGGAAGATAGCAACTCATGGGAAAACTCCATTTAGAAGGAAGTTCTAGATGAGAAGCAACGCTACAGCTGTTCCTGCATCTTGGGGGTGTGGGGAACGAAGAAGTACTGATTCCAACTTAAGATAAACGAGGACCCGTTAGAAGTAAAAAAGAATTGGGCAAAGCTTCCCTGAGTTCAGAGGCACAGGTGGGTCACCTGTGTAGTGTTGTGTAGTAGTCTCTGTCTCTGTCTCTGTCTTACACACACACACACACACACACACACACACACACTCCTCACATCCCAAGAAATGAAAAGCTGCTTTTGAGTAGAGAGACATTTTGAAGGCTTTTAACCCTGGTTAATTATTTTTAGCAGTCTGTTAATTGATGATATCCCTGCCTACATTCTGTGTGTGTGTGTGTGTGTGTGTGTGTGTGTGTGTGTGTGTGTGACAGAGAGAATGAGAGAGAGAGAGAGAGAGAGAGAGAGAAAGAGAGAGAGAGAGAGAAGTTTGTAAACTTCCAAAATCAGTAGAGTATGGCATAGTGGGCAAAGTAATGGGACTTAAGTGTCCTGACTTGTGTTCTCATTAGTTTTCACTCTGTCCATGGTCAGCCATGTGAATTTCAGTAAATCATCTAACCTAGCTAGAATTGAGGTTAATTGTTAAATCCTGATGAGAATTCATAGTGCTCAAAATGTTGATTTCATTGAGGAGCTCATTGTTATCACAACTCCTAGAGAGATAACTAGATATTAGACAGCTAGATAAATAGATAAAGATAGATTGTGTGCGTGTGAGAATACTTCCGAAGCAACCCCTGAAGTACCTAATCCTACTTATCCCCTTTTGTATTTAAGTGGATTATCATCCATTTAAATCATATGCATAAAAGTCTTGACCAAATACCTAAAAATACCATATGATTTATTCACTGACATGAAGATGATTACATTTGATGTTAGATTGAAGCTAAGAAAATGCCTTCTAAATGTGGAATCTAGTTCCATTGAATCAGGATTTGTTAAGTCTACTGTGTGCTGTGTCCATCCCCAACTATGTGTTGTAAGGAAACACCAGTCCTTCCCTCAAGGAGCTTCTTTTTGGGATAAGGAAAAGGAACTTGTGAAACAATTAGACAATAATATAAAACTAGAAAGTACTCATTTAAATGCTGTGTCAAAAAGTTTTGAAAAAGTAAAATGGATGCCTTCATTTTTCTCAGTCATCAAAGTCACCTTTTCAAAGTTTCTATACCTCATACAGATCTTCTGGGAGTTTCAGTATTTTATGTATTGTGTTAATTTCACCTTGACATCATTAATGACCATCTACCAAAGTGAATTAACATTTCAGCCAGTCATATCTCTTAATATTTCTTCCCAACTTGATAGGTCTTCCTTGACCTGGGTAGAGAGGCTACGGATTTCTTCATTCCCTCGTATAGTCAATGACATTACATCTTTACAAAAAGTCCTAAGTTATATACAAATATTTTTTCCTGGCTATGTCCTGCTCTGTCCTACTCATTCTTTAAGATCTAATTCATATGTCAACTTTTTTACGAAGCTCTCCCTGATCCCTCCTTTGCATTTTCCCCTTTATTTGGAGCTCTCATTTGTTTTTAATTTTTCTTATTATAGTATACTGTTCATTTAGTATTTGGTATTGTAGAGACTGGTATCATTAATTAAAATTTCAAAGGTTTATATCTTATCTGCCTAGTTGGACTATAAACTCTCTTTTGAGTAGGTATTCTTTCTTCTATTGTATCTACCATAGCCCCTAGCACAGCGGTCCTCAACCTGTGGGTTGCAACTCCTTTGGAGGTCCAATGACCTTTTCACAGGGGTTATCTAAGACCATCAGAAGACACATATTTCTGCTCCTCTATCTGTCTCCAGGTGGGTCTGCCCACATGCAGATACACACACATACAAGTATCAAAGGATCGTGGCATTACGAAGGTTGAGAACCACTGCCCTAGCACAATGCTTTTCTCATGGAATATACTCTGAAATATGTTATATTGAATTGAGTTAATTCACTGAAATAAAAAACATATTTTAAATCCAAGGTACCCTTTTCAGCCCCTTCTCTCCAAATCCATTTAATTTTTTTTTGTATATTTATTTTCTTTCAACTAAATGTAAATGAAATTTTTAACATTCTTTTTTAAAAATTTGAGTTCTAAATTCTCTACCTTTCTCCATCCCCTTTCCTCTACATTCTCTTCCATCCTTGAGAAGGCAAGCAGTTTGATACAGATTATACATGTGTAGTCATGTAAAACATTTCTGTATTAGCTCTGTTGCAAAAAACAGACAGACCAAAAAAAAAAAAGATACTAAAGAAAGTTTAAAAAAATATGCTTTGATCTGCATTCCAACTCCATCAGTTCTGTCTCTGGAGGTGAATAGCATTTTTCATCATGAGTCTTTTGGAATTGCCTCAGATCATTTTATTGCTGAGAATAGTTAAGGCATTCCCAGTTAGTTGATTATCATACAATATTGCTATACTGTATACAATGTTCTCTTGGTTTTGCTCATTTCATTTTGTATCAGTTCATGGAAGTCTTCTTATGTTTTTCTTGTAGCATTCTGCTCCTCATGCATAATAGTATTCCTTTATAATCATAAATCACAACTTATTCAATCTTTCCCCAATTGATGGGCAGCCTCTCAATTTCCAGTTCTTTATTACCACAAGGAGAGCTGCTATAAATATTTTTGTACATAGGTGCTTTTTTTCTCCCCACTTTGATCTCTTTGGGATACAGAACTAGTGGTGGCATTGCTGGATCAAAGAGTATGCGCAGTTTTACAGGATTTTGAGCATAGGACTTCATTGCTCTCCAGAATGCTTGAATCAGTTCACAACTGCACCAACAGTACACGTATCCCTATTTTGTACATCCCCTCCAACATTTGTCATTTTCCTTTTCTGTCACATTAGCCATTTGATAGGTATAAGCTGATACCTGAGAGTTGTTTTAATTTTTGTTTCTCTAATTAATAGTGATTTAGAGCATTTTTTCATATGACTTTAGATAACTTTGATTTTTTTCTTCTGAAAACTATGTATTTGTACCCCTTGACCATTTATCCTTTGGGAAATAATTTGTATTCTTATAAATTTGACTCAGTTCTCTATATTTTTGAGGAAGGAAGTCTTTATCAGAGGAATTTGTTATAAAATGTTTTTTTTTTCAGTTTCCTGCATTACTTCTCATCTTGGCTACATTGGTTTTGCTTTTAGAAGATCTTTTTAATTTGATGTAATCTAAATTCCCATTTTACATACCATAATACTCTTTATCTCTTCTTTGGTTTTACTTGTGATATCACTCTTTATGTCTAAATCATGTACTTATTTTGACCTTATGTCTATATATAGTGTGAGATGTTGGTCTATACCTAGTTTCTGCCAAACTGCTTTCTAGTTTTCCCAGAAATTTTTGTCAAATAGTGAAATCTTTTCCCAAATACATGGCTCTTTGTATTTGTCAAACATTAGATTACTATGGACTTTGGCTACTGTGTATTATGTTCCTAATTTGTTCTAGTAATGTGCCTCTCTATTTTTTAGCCAGTACCAGATTGTTTTGTTGATTACCCTTTTATAATATGGTTTGAAATCTGGTACTGCTAAACCACTTTACTTTCCTTTTTTTTCATTGATTTTTTTAATATCTTTAAGCTTTTGTTCTTTCAGATGAATTTTGTTTTTATATTATCTGGCTCTGTGAAATAATTTAATAGTTTTCTTGGTATGACACTGAATAAGTAGATTAGTTTAGGTAGAATTGTCATTTTTATTATATTGGCTTAGCCTGCGATGGGTAATTGATATTTCTCCAAATGTTTAAAGCTGACTTTATTTGTGTGTGAGAAGTGTTTTGTGATTGCATTTATATAGTTCCTGTGTTTGTCTCGGCAGGTAGACTCCCTGGTATTTTATATTGTCTGTAGGACATTTGAAAGGAATATCTCTTTTCATATCTTCATGTTGGTAACATATAGAAGTGCTGATGATTCACGTAGGTTTGTTTTCTATCCCGCAACTTTGCTGAAGTTGTTAATTATTTCAATTAGTTTTTTAATTGATTCTCTAGAATTCTCTAAGTTTACCATAATATCATTTGCAAAGAATGATATTTTCCCCCTCATTTCCCATTCTAATACCTTCGATATCTTTTTCTTGTCTTATTGTTATACTTAGCAATTCTAAACAACACTGGATAATATTGGCGATCCTCTCAAAATACACTGGACTGAAATCTTGTCAAATAGGATCTGATTGAATCACTGGACATTACAAAAGTATATTTTGGATCATGAAAGCAATGAAACTCCACTTTATGTAGTTTCTTGTACAGTGTGAGATATTATAAGAAAGAAAATGCCAGTGAAAGAATAGGCTAGGATATGAAAAGTGAAATGTTGTCTGGCCCATGGAATTCACTGCTATTCACAGAATTGTAGAATTCTAAGCCCAAAAGAACTTTTATAGATCAAATAACTAGTCAGACCACTTTATTTTATAGTGAAGGAACTGGGGCCCAAATGAATTTAGATAATCACCAAAGATCACCTGACTAGTTAGTTCTCAATTTCAAAATCAAAATTTGTAATAAATGACAGCTCTTCTTCTCCATGTATTGTTTTTCAGAAGGAAGAATATAAGAAACTACTTTCCTTTCATAAAGGGGGGAAAATACAGACAGAAGCAAAGCAACTGAATTTATCTTTATGAAAGCAAATCCTGTAGATATTTTGCCAAAAAGGACACATAGTGAAAATGGATTAGTTCATTTGAGTGGTTTGTAGAAAATATATATTTCCCGAAGCAGGTGGTGCTATCAAAGTGAATAGGGAGAAAAATGTCGTATATGAAAAATACTTTTCAAAATGCGATTTTTCAAGTTGAAAGAGAAATGACACACCTTCCAACTACTGATTCTGACAACATATTCTAATGGGTCCTAGATACACATACACACACACACATAATATTATATACACAAACATTTTCTATAGGATATGTATAGAAGACCCTAGAGGTTTTACATTTGTTAGATGCAAGAAGAAAGGAAGACAAACGATATGTCAGATAATGAGATGAGTGAGCATGTGAGTCATTTGAAACTCACAAAATGGGCTACTCAAGACATTTCTAGTAATGTTAGGAAAGGTAGAGAGATACTCAAAGAATCAGAAATAAACAACCATGCTGCTGATACTTCTGTGAAATAGCAAAGTGTTATCATCCACAAATGAATATAGCAATGAATTGATAAATGATTTGATTTGTTTTCAATCCCTATTTCTCCCACCTGCCATTAACATTTCTAGTTTTTCATCTGTACTAGTTGAATTCAGTAAGTATATACTGAATACTTATGTTGTGCTTCCACCACTTCCCCCACAGCATTACAGAAAAAGAATAGCCAGACTCTAAGGAAACTAAAGTAGGGGCTGCAAAGAGGAAAGGCTTATAGGACTTCATACAAAAAGAAAATGATTACTTGTATAAGTGATCAAGGAAACTTCACAGAGCAGATAAAGGATTAGGTCATAAGGAGTGGGTCAGAAGGTCATACCCGGGCTGTTTTTGGACAACTTTGCCAGCTGAAAATGAATGCAATTTCTATGCCCTGGCTGAAGGCTTCTTTAAATTCAAAACTGTGAGTGAGTACTAAAACCTAGATGTTTATTACTACTCTAACTGGGATGTTTATGTATAGATCTTGACCAAATACAATACAGGAGGACCGAAAAGAAAGATCTCCCAGGGTGCAAGGTGGGGAACATTTCTAGGCAGAGGATTTTTGGGGAATAGTCCAGTTGTAATTCAACAGTTCTGAGTTCTATTTCCAGCTCAATTATTCACTATGTGTGTGAACTTGGGCAACACTTAATATCACTGTTTTTTTTAAAATTAGTTAATTTGTTTACTTTTAGTTTTCAGCATTCACATTCATAAGTTGGAATTTTCTCCCCCTCCCTTCCCTCCTTCCTCCCCAAGATGGCATACAATCTGTTATAGGCTCTACATATACATTCCTATTAAACATATTTTCACATTAGTCATGTTGTAGAGAAGAATTGTAACGAATGGGAGAAACCATGAGAAAAACAAAACAAAACAAAATAGTCTGCTTTGCTCTGCATTCAGACTTCATAGTTCTTTCTCTAGACATGGATGGCATTTTCCATCATAAGTTGTTTGGAATTGGTTTAGGTCCTTATATTTCTGAGAAGGACTCAGTCTATCAAAATCAGTAATGGTACACTGTGCCTGTTACTGTGTACAACTTTCTCCCAGTTTTACTCACTTCACTCAGCATCAGTTCATGTAAGTCTTCCCAGCTTTTTCTGATGTCTGCCTGTTCATTTCTTGTAGAATAATAGTACTCCATTATATTCATATGCCACAACTTGTTCAGCCATTCCCCAATTGATGGGTATCCCCTCAATTTCCGATTCTTGGCCACCAGAAAAAGATCCCCTATAAATATTTTTGTCCATGTGGGTCATTTTCCCAGTTTTATGGTCTCTTTAGGATACAGACCTCGAAATGATATTGCTGGGTCAAAGGATGTGCATATTTTTGCAGCCCTTTGGGCATAGTTCCAAATTGCACTCCAGAATGGTTGGATCAGCACACAGCTCCATCTGGGTATCTTTTTTGAGGAGAATCTTTGTTAAATGATGACTTCCTGCAACCCAGTTGATGAGATTATAGGATGGGGACCTTCATCAGAAGTTCCCAAGGAGTTAGATATGCTCCCAAGAGGAAGGCAAAAATCCAACTATAGAGGAAAGAGAAAGAAAGAAGGAAGAAAGGAAGGAAGGAAGGAAGGAAGGAAGGGAGGAAGGAAGGAAGGAAGGAAGGAAAGAAGGAAGGAAAGAAGGAAGGGAAGAAGGAAGGGAAGAAGGAAAGGAGAAAGGAAGGAAGGAAGGAAGGAAAGAAGGAAAGAAGGAAGGAAGGAAAGAAAGAAAGAAGGAAAGAAGGAAGGAAGGAAGGAAAAAAGGAAGGGAGGAAGGAAGGAAGGAAGGAAGGAAAGAAGGAAAGAAGAAAGGAAGGAAGGAAGGAAGGAAAAAAGGAAGGAAGGAAGGAAAAAGGAAGGAAGGAAAGAAGGAAGGAAAGAAGGAAGGGAAGAAGGAAGGAAGGAAGTGAGGAAGGAAGGAAGGAAGGAAAGAAAGAAGGAAGGAAGGAAGGAAAGAAGAAAAGAAGGAAGGAAAGAAGGAAGGAAGGAAGGAAAATAGAGAAAGACAAGAAGAAAGAAAGTGCTAATGCTTTACCAAGTTTTGTGCCATACACTAAAAATGTAAATAGAAAAACCTAAACTGTCCCTGCTCTCAAAAAGTTCATATTCTAATTAAGAGAGACAACAAAGAAAGGAAACTATTTCAAGATAGATAGAAAAGCCTTGGAAGTACTCAAGTTTCTGTGTCAGAACACTGGGGCAGATGACAAAGCCAGTGAGTTCCTTAGGCACATCTAATGGCCTTCTCAGTTCCTAGAAGGAATAGAGTTAATATCTATATCTCTATAAACCTTGTGAGCAATCAAGAAGCAAGGAGAGGAGGACACCCCTGTGGGTAGCAGGTGTTCCTATCTGCTAGCAGTTCTAGATTGACTCTAGAAATGCCTGGATTGGGGCTAGGGACCTGGAAAGGTGGAGAAGGCCAGAGGGAAAGGCCTTATGCGAAAGGTGATTAGAAACTGAGAGTCAGGGAACTTCAGCTATTAGTAGAGAAACTTAACTATTCTGTAGTCTACAACTGTGAGCTTTGGAAATGTCTTTCCCTTTGGGAATCTACCTATTTCACCCAAATACCACTTTGCAGTACTGGACAGGAAAAATTCCTTATAAATAAAATCTGGAGCTGGAGGAAGAGCTAAAGGGGAAGGCAAGAGGGTAAGGATGTCTGCAGTGGTAAAAATGATTGGCAGCTGGGAATTGGGGTAGGGAAGGAGAAGAGAGAAAAAGCTAATCATACTCAGTATCCATATTATTCATTTAGTGCTTTTATAGGAAGTGACTGTGTTACCTCATTCAAGGGATCCTAGAGATGAGAAATACATACACTTTGTTTTAGAGATTTAGAAATTTTTTTTTTTAGATTTACTTAGAATTTTATTTTAGAAGAGCAGTAGATTCAGGAAGAAAACCTGACCTTCTTGGGGGTCAAGTACCACACAATTCAACTCATTCAGTGTGAGCCCAGAATTTCTTGGTTGAAACCCCTAGATAATGAGAAACAGTAATATTTACATATCATTCTAAAATGTAATACCCGCTTTCCTCATGACAATTTAAATGAAGTAAGTAGTATAAGTATTGATAACCCATATTATAGACAAGAAAACAGAGGTTGAGAGTTTAAATAATTGATATATTTTACCATATCTAGAGTAAGAGGGCAGACTCAAACCCAGATTGCCTGACTAAATTGCATTGCTTTCCATTATACTATATAGTCTTCTATACATCATTATAAATATAGAACATAATACTAGTAATAAATAGCTACTATTTTATTGCACTCTGAGATTTGCGAAGTGCTTTACAAATATTATCTCATTTGTTCCTCACAACAACCCTAAGGAGTAGGTATTACTATTCCCATTTTTACAGATAGGGAAACTGAGGCAAAAAGAAGTCAAGTGAATTGTCTAGGGTCACACAGTTAATAATAATCTGAGGCAGAATTTGAACCCAAGCCTTCCTGATTCCAGCTCCATCTAATTGAATCTGTTCATATAATGATTTAAGAGACTTAATATGCCATTCTCAATTAGATTCCAACCAACAAGAATTGTTCACTGGAAAAGAAATGATGGGAACCTTGAGACAAATGACCATTCCAACACAGAATTTTATGATAGAGAAAGATTAGGAATCAGGCAAAGTCTGATTTTTGGAAAGCATATGTTAAAGTCTTCAAAGAAAGCATAAATAGCATCCGGGGACTTAAATTCTATAGGGAAAGTCGGGTCAGGAGAAGTTTTCAGAAATAAAGAGAAAAAAAAGTGGATAAGGAAAAATGAGAGAATTGTCTAAACAGATCAATATGGATACACAGGAAATTCACCAACTAATGTAGATTTTAATACAGAACATACAGCAAAATGAACGCAAGGGAAGGCAACTGAACAAAAACATAGACCAGTGGTATCATACTCTAAAACTATTGGCAGAAGCTTGAAAGTCATGAGTAAATCAGGGCTCACCATTAAATCAAATGGTACCCCCAGCCCATCCCCCCCCAAAAAAAGTCTGCCTCATTTTATTTATTTTATTTTTTTCTAAATTATGGGCCTGGGTAGAGAGGTCAAATGAGAAAAGCTTTCTGAGTTCCTAGATCTTTTCACATGTGTATATTTTCTTAACATTAAAGGCTGTCATGACTCTCCTTATACCTAATTTATTAGTTTTGAATAAAGTACCCTTCTAGAGCCATGTTGTGGTTATGACGCCCATCTCACCTTCTCTTGGCAATGACTTAGATCAAAGTTGCTTCCTGATTTCACATCCTCTGGTTCAATGCTTGTTTATGGTGTTGGGGGACTCTTGAAAAAATCTCTTTTTAGGAGCAACTCCTCTCTTGTTCTTTTGATAAGGGCAAGACTATCTACTCAGCCACATTTTACTGACTACACATTCTTGCCATGCCCTAAATGTAGTCAGTAGTAAATAGAACCTTATCCCTAAGCAGAAATCCAAATATCTATTTAGATCTACCTACTTTATGTCTCTTTACTGCAGATCTTCAGATTTCTGCCTATGTTCTGAGGAATGAGGAATCTAGGCTTTCTATTTACAAGATGTTATCCTTGGAATGATGTAGCTGAGATTTACAATGCAAGGATTAGAAATAGTTAGGTTGCCCATGGGTACAGAGCTAGTAAATGTCAGAGTCAGAATTAAAATCCATGTTTCTCCTGAATCTAAATCCAATGTTATTTCTCTGACATTAGGCTGGGTCTTGCATACCCTTTTCAGCCACTCTACCACCCCAAAAGTGGGAGAGGCACCCCAGAGGATTATAGGTTGCATCATATTTGTGCCCATTTCATAGGTAAAGATGAAAAAAAAAACCACTATTTGATAATTCTTCTCTGCCAGTGAGCAACAGTAGCTATCTATGGCATACCCTAGAGTCTTGCTATAAGCCTGTTCAGTTTGGTAGAATACCTGCCCTTGCACTCCCTTAGATTAGCCTTAGAGACTCTAGCATCAATTCTGTGCCCCAGTGAGACATGGGAGTAGAGAAGGAGTTAATTGTCAAGATTTCTGGAAGCAAAATTGACCTAGGAAAAGCTGTTTCACTTTTGTCATGTACTTCTGTTTCCCACCCTATGCCAGATGTGGTGGCCTGACCCCTTAGGAATACAAAGTAGCCATCTTTTACTGAAGGACCTGGACACCTATTTGTCCCTTTTTATTCCTTTCTTTTGCTTCTGTACTCTTGTCTCATTTGTTCCTGTTGTCATTGAGTTGTTTCAGTTGTATCTAACTCTTCATGACCCCCATTTGGGGTTTCTTTGGTAGAGATACTGGAGTGGTTTGCCATTTCCTTCTCCCGCTCATTTCAAAGATGAGGAAACTGAGGCAAACAGGGTTAAATGGGTCCAGGGTCACACAGTTATTGTTTGGGGTCAGATTTGAATTCAGGTCTTCCTGACTCCAGACCTAGCATTCTATACACTGCACCATTTAGCTGATTGTCCTAGGAAGCTGCAGCTAAGTTTTAAGTCTTAATGCTTCACCCAAAAGAAATAAACTGGTTAATGAATGCTGAAAGCAATAGAACTTAATTAGGTACATTTTAACTCACAAAAAGGATGACTCAGGAGGGAAGGATGAGGAAGGTGATTATTCTATAAGAGGCAGCCTTATTAATTTGGCCCCAAAAGTATTGAAAGCTTATATCCTTTTTATTTATGTAGCAGAGCCACCTGGGCAACCCATAGGGCAAGGCTGATCAGGGATGGGGAGGAAACCTGGAGTTTTACAGAGCACAGTGGAGCCTTGAGGTGTGTCTGATTGGTTTCTATACTCTGACGTCACAGGTAGGGAAGCACCAATTAGAGACACTAGAAGTTTCCATCATGGAAGATTGCAGATATGGAAGGGTCCAAAAAGAGAAGTGCCAAAGATGTACAAGGTAGCAAGAGTTTTTAGGAGGTCAGGAAAGCAGGGCATGGTGCTTCGTATGCATCTGAAGTAGAGACAGGCTGTCAAAGTTAGGCCCAGAAAACCAGAAGGTTTGCTACTGCCACAAATCTCTTCTCAAAGACCCTATCAACCAGTCTGTCAATCCATATGCCTCTAGTCCATATAGGCCACTGAGATAGGCCCTGGAGATACAAAGACAAAAGCCTCCAGGAGTTTTATCTTCTACAACACCTATTTTATCTTCTGCAACACTAATTAAAGCTTGTTGACCAGAATGAGAAAACAAAGCCAATTTGGAAATTTGTTAGTTCACTGTTTGCTCAGGCCATTTGTTGATTCATTCATTCATTCATTTTTTCTTTTGTTCCTTTGTCTATTTATGTCTGATTATTCCTTAATTCATTCACTTACATTCATTGGCTTATTTGTTGGGCTTTAAAAGTCATTTTTTTCTAAATTGTAGCTGAACTAAAGGAAATGCAGAAGCAGTTGATTTCAATAAAGTAGCTAACAGTTACAAGATTTTGATCTCAAGGATCTTCAACATGGGGAAAATAAGCAAAAGGTGAGATTTTATTTTGGTTCGGGTTTTCCCCAAGCGGACGGGATTAATTACAGAATTTTAGAGTTCACCTCAATAGTCATGTAGTCCAACTCATACCAG
Organism: Pseudochirops cupreus; assembly: GCA_028627135.1. Lineage (NCBI taxonomy): Eukaryota > Metazoa > Chordata > Mammalia > Diprotodontia > Pseudocheiridae > Pseudochirops > Pseudochirops cupreus. Next base: position 268,850,436 of record CM053580.1, on the reverse strand, counting down.
AAAAAAAAAATCTTCCCCAATACCATCCAGGTGTACCATACCTGACAAGTGGGTTTTTGCCCTCTGTTTAAAATCTTTATAAGGGAAGGGCGGAAAGGATATGCAATAGGCAGGCCATTTCAAGAAATCCAGTAAAACTTCAAATGTAGTCTAATGGGGCAAAATGTAAAACATTAGTGAAATGTCTGAACTATAGAGTACTTTTTAAGAGAATGAATATATGTTCATAACTTTAATGAGTTTAAAGAATCCACAAAGTCCTACCCACTCTGTTCCTGGGCATATGTATAGTATAGAGAAGAATCATTTGTAACTAGCACAACAATGCATGCAAATAGGTGCTTTTAAAGTTCTCCAGGTTCCTTCCAAACAGTATGTCCTTTCGCCCGTTTGATATACTTGTTTCCAGGAGCTTATTTACACTAATTAGTGCGACCTAAGAACAAAAGGGTTTGCCATAAAAAAGGTAAACTTCAGCCCACTCCCTTTAAAACTCTCTTTCATTACAAATGAGTGGAGTTTGTCTTAAAAAAGGTTTTACCATAACAGGGATGAAGTGAAGTTAATGATGATATTTAGTGCAGGAGGCCTTTAATGTGAGTCAAATTACTTTCTGAGCACCAGGATAAGGCTCTTGAAAGTGAGCGTTGCTGGGTGAAATTCTTCAATGCAGCCATGATACAAGCTTCATTACCTGTCGTCATGCTTAGAACTTTAAAGTTTTTATTTTTAATGCTGCTTATTGAAAGCTAAGCAGATTGTGCGTGTTTAATTGAATGTATCAGTTTCCAGAAAAACAAGATTGCTGGGTTTCTTTTTTTTTTAATGTCTCGTTTTTAGGTGGGTTGGTTTTTTTTTGGTTGTTATTTTATTTTTGGAGGTGTGTTTTTAACACCAGCAAGGTGTAACAATTTTTCTTCTTAAAAAAAAAACAACAACAAAAACCTCCAGGTATATCTCTAATCTGTTTTGCAATCATATTGGTGACTCTGGCAAAATGCAAGCCCCAAATCCCACATGACAGTTTACAAATTAAAACCTGTAGAAATAATTTAGAAAAGGAGATATGTAGAAATGTGTTTCATGAAAATAAAAAGCTTCACTGGTCCAGCACAGAGATGACTAGACATGTGGTACAGACTAATTGTACTTATCTGCCTCTCAGGGAGGGACTTGTGTGACTTGATCCTATGAAAGAATCTGGGTCCTAAGTGCAAAATATTATGCTCTTTGAAATCAGCATATATAGTCAAATAAAGCAGTATGGGGCAGAAGAAAGGGGCTTGGAGAGGGGAAAAATAAAACTGGTTTCTTGATGCATAAAGAATGTTTTCTGTTTACTCACTGAGTTTACTCAATGTTTACTTTCTGTTTACTGGCTTTTTTTTAGCCTTCTTCCCGTTTGTTTTGTGCTCTGATAAAGGGGACAGCATTGATATTGAAAAGACCTACCCAAAGACCTGCCCAGCTTTCTTGCCTCGACAAGAGAATAAAAGCAAGATGATTCAGTATTGGCAGCAGAGAATCACAATTCTTCTTTGACCTCAGGGTTCCTGAAAAATAATCACTATAAACCAATTGGTAACTCAGGTTCCTGTAAAAATAATCACTATAAACCAATTGGTAACTCAGAACCTATAGAGTCCTAAAAACACGCCTCAGAAGAGAAAGTAGCAAAAAATATTAAGATCCTAGGTCACACCAATGCTATGGATAAACCAAAAGTTGGTCTCTGTTAGGGTGACCAATGAATATACTTTGGACAGCATGATTGTGCAACCTGATTAACTACACAGGAGTGAGGTCCATCGTGCAAACATCCAAATTCTCTTAATGAGCCAATTTGAAATTGGCATTATATTTTGAAGGTTAATTGGGATTTTGGTCTGAAATCTTTCTTGGGATGAGTTCCATAAACCATACCCCTTATAAAAATAGGGATTCTTCTTTATTTGACCTCAGTGTAGCTATTTTCTTCCCTGCCTCCCTCACCACACTAGTTTTAATGGGAAATTCTGGGGATTTCTTGTATTCCAGGATCGGTTAAAAACAGTCACCCTCTTTGTGACCTTTCATATGTCACTTTGAACATTTTCTATCTCAGACTTAACTATTTCCAAACTGAAGAATAACAAAAAGAGTCAACATAACCTTAGGGGAGAAAAAATGAAATCTAATGTTGTCCAAACCAACCTTACATACATATATGTATGTGCATATATGTGTATATTCACCTTCTACCATGTACTGCTTTCTACTGACTCTAGCTTTTGAAATTTCAAGGAGAATAGTGTGAAAAGAAGACTGAAATATCTCTCTTTGGGATTAGGTTCTTCCTGAATTTATTCTAGGTTCACACAACCTCCAAACATGTATAAGTGATATTTGTTTGCCTTTTCCTCCTCTAATGAGATGAAAAGGCCTTGAGGAAAGGGACTGTTTCATCTTTCTCTTGGTAAATCCAGTTCTTGACCCACACAAATGCTTCTCTGATGATTGATTGGTTGATTGACTGGGAGTCAGTCATGAAAGTACTCTAGATCTCATGGGAGAATCAATAGGAAGACTAGAATTCACGAAGAAAAAGGAGGAGAAAAGGTAGCAATTGTTTAAGGTTTTAGATTTTAAGAGGTATGCACTTTCTGTGGAGTAGGGGGTTGGGAAAAATTGATCTACCCAGTCATTTTATAGGTGAATAAATTAAAGCTGAGTGGTGAAAAATATCTTGCTGTCTACATTGTTTAAATATATCCTACCATGAAATTCTTCCTTCTTTTCTTCCTTTCTGATCATTTTGAGTAGCCTTTATCTGTTCTTTTCCCATGTTGGTGTTTCATAGTCTTTGCAGGTATGCTTTCCTGCCCCTCATTCTGGCCTGACCCCCCCCCCCCCATTCTTGAATATTAAAATATAATCAATAAAATAACCTTGTATAGAGATAGCTGTAGCTGCAAGTATAAAGCTCCTGTTGTCCATGCCCTGGGGGCAGTAAGGTGTATGTGATATCAATTAAGTGAATATTTCCAGAGCTGGTGATCTGAACAATGATTTCCAGGTTCACTTGGGAGTAATTAGGGTGGGATACTGTGAAAATATAGAATGATGAAATTCATTCCTTTTTGGCATCCTAAGTGGTTGGTCTAAGCTTGTCTTTGTATATATGTGTTTCTCTCTGCTTCTACACCTTAGGAACGAGTTTGCGGAAGATGAGTCTTTTCCCCAAAGTTACTAGGAAGTCAGTGATCCATTTTAAGAAATCACTACTCAATGTCCATGAATGTTTTTAGAATAAAAATTTTATAAGGACAACAAATGTGTTTTTGGTGGGAGTGGGAGTGAGGGGAGAAAAGAGCTAATTTGAACTGTTGAGATTATCGGGTTCAGTGATTGTTGATCAGTGAAGAAAATTAATCTCAGATCAGCCAGAGTAGACTCACATTTGGATGTGTGCTTCTGAGGCATGGTCTGCCTCTAATAATGAATTAGAATTATAAGAGAAAAGATTATACCTTCTCACCCACCTCTTGGCCATGTTTGTCTTGAAATTATTCCACTTCTTTGGACATGTAACAGCAATCTTAGATCATACGGTTCTGGTTTACTTTCCTTCCCATTGTGCAATTTTTTTTTTTAATTTCTGGGATGGAAGAAAGGGTATAAGTAGGACACTGGGCCAGGTATGTTGAGGTATTGCTGAAAGAGAAAGAGGATCAAGGTTTGCTGAAGTATATAGCTGAAGAGACTTGATGGGAAGAGTCATTAGGTGTGGATATAGTGACTTGCTGACATTAGAAAACGGAAGCAGTGTAAACTCAATCAAGCAAAGTCTGAGAGCTAGAGGGAGCCTCAGGGGCCATCTTGTCTAATCTATATCTGACCAATAATTTCTTCTACAATATCTTTAACAAGTACAATAGGTACATATCTATTCCTTAAAGACCTCAAATGAAGAGAGACTTACTAATGTCTAAGGCAGTCCATTCCACTTTTTTGGGTGGCCTTAATTTTTAGGACTTTTTTCTTTATATCTTTTTATGTTTGACCCTGAAACTTCCATGTATTGTTTCCAGTTCTGTACTTTAGGGATAAACAGAAAAATTTAAATCATTTTTCCATCTGACAATTTTTCAAAGATAGTAGTCATATGCCCCTAAATCCTCTCTTCTCTGGGCTGAACATTCCTAGTACTTTCAACTGATCTTCTCATGTTGTGTTCTCAGATCCTTACACCAGCCTAGTTCTCTCTGGACACCCTTCAGAATTACCGTCTTTCCTAAAGTGCAGTCCCTAACAATGAATAATACTCCAGATTTGGCTTGATTAGGACAGATTATAGCAGAAATATTATAGGAGAAGGCCCCTACATTCTATACTCTTTTAATTCAGCCTAAAACCATATGAGCGATGTTGGCTATTTTGTTGTACATTGGACTATAGTTCACTAATCCTTTTTCCCCCCAGAGGAAATTACCTAATCACTCTTCTAAATCTTTTATTTGTGATTTCCCCCCCTAATTTAATTGTTGAACTTTAAGTAGTTTAATATTTTTATTTATTTGTATTAAATTTCATCATATTCAATTTTGTTCATCAATCTTACTTGTAAAGATCTTTTTTTGAAGATCTGGCCTCTATTATCCAAAATGTCAATCATTGCTCCTAGCATCATGACATCTGAGAAACTGACATGTGGGCCACTTATCCTTTCATCCAAATCACTGATAAAAATGTTGAACAGAACAAGGCAAAGAACAGATCTTGAAGATACTCTCTAGGAGATATTCCTCATCATTGGCAAAGACCCATTAATGAATACCCTTTAGCTTCAGCCATTCATCCAATTCCAAGCCTCCCTAACTACATTATCTTCTAGCCCATAATTCCATCTTAACCACAGTTATAGCATGAGAAATTTTATAAAATGCTTTGCACAAATCTAAGTATACTTTGCATAAAGAATTCCCTTGGTCAGCTAGTCTAGTTAAGCTATCAGAAAAGAAAATGGGGTTAACCTCATATGACCTGCTTTCAGTAAAACCATGTTGGTTCTTTTTAAGTGCTGACATACCAGTCCCTTATGAATGTGTTCTAGGATTTTGCCAGGAATAGAAGTCAAACTCAATGATCTCTAATTTGTAGAATCTATCCTCTTCAAAGAAAAATGGGACAACATTTATCCTTTTCCATTAAGAGTTATTAATTAAAGATTGTACCTCCTCCCCCAAGTGATTCAGGAATCACAACCAATTCAGTACTCTATATGTAATTGTTCTGAGTCTAATGACATGAACTGATTGAGAGGGACTAGGTATTTTCTAACTAATCATTTTTATTTTGTACTTCAGAGCCCCAAAATAATTCTACTTCAAAGAAAAAAAAAGAATTTGTTTCTTCACTGTCAACAGGTATCATCTTTTCCAACAAAAGCAAGAATCTTGTCCCTTTTTTGCTCCTTCTCTTGCTAACAGGCAAACATTCCTATATTTAAAACTGTGACCCAGTAATCTAAAATTTGTTCCAATGTGGGTCTTATTAGAGATCTGTGCTCTTCCAAATACTACTATTTTCTAATGAATACTCTGTCTTCAGTCAGAGCACTGATGAAAACACCACCTGTGCCCCTGGTCTTCAGTTTTGTGGCAATTTTGTAGATAGTGTTACTTTTTTTTATTTTTTTAGTTTCCCATTACATCATAATGATTACTGATACTTTCTAGGTTCCTTCTTGTGGCATCATTTTATAACCACATAAATCACTAAGTGGGTAGTAGTCAGCACGTTTTGACAGTAAGTCACCTGTGGAACATGTCATCTTTGAAATACATGGAACTGCTTCACAGAAAGAACTATGGCACACCCAAATACAGGAAGTGCTATAAACCTGTTCTTCAGATTCAAATGTTCTAGCATTCTTCTCATCTTTTTCTTCCATTCTCCAATTACCCAACACATTTGGGTTTTCTTTGCCTTTAAACTTTGCTTTTCTTCATTGTTTCTTCTTTAGAATGTGTTTTCTTTTTTTTTTTCCAGGCACATTTTATTCTTCCCAGTAATCTACAACAGAGGTGTCACACACATTGCCAAGAAGTTGCCCCAAACCAAATTAAAATGTAATTGAGAAATATTTTTTTAAATACAACAAATCCACTAATATTACATGTTAAAACTAAGTTAGTATGTGGCCCTCAGAGAACCTTATATATGTATCAATTACTGACCCCTGTCCCTATTTGAGTTTCATACCACTGATAGAGAGAATAGAAATGTGTATCTCTAGCCCTATCCTCTTTCCTTCTAGGATAGAAAATAACTTATGCATACATAGCTGTTGCATACTATCAGGATCAATGAAAATAGTATGCTTTCATAAATTACAGTCACATTTTCTTTGCCCTCTTATGTAACTGAAACAAGTTCCTTCTTTTTTTCTTTCTTCCTCTTCTCCTCCCCTCCACTCTACAAAATATGAGGTGTTTTATCATAAGCTTTAAGAAAATATAGGTAAACTATATCCACAGCATCCCCCTCAGCTACTAATTTTCTAAAATTCTGTCAGAAAAGGAGATGAGATTACTCTGACATGACCTTTTCTTGATAAAACAATTTTGACTTTTTGTCTGCTTCTTGCATTTGAAGCTGTTTACTACATGCTTAATGATGTATTCTTGAATTTTTCCAGACCAAGGAAAGCTTACTGATATATAGTTACAGACCCCCATTTATGTGTGTGCCTCTCTCTCTCTCTTTCCCTCTCCTTTTCCTTCTCTCTTCCCTTTAATCCTCTCCTCTCCTGTCTCTTTCATCACTGGAAAAATATTTGTCCTCCTGACTGGCCCCATTCTATTATTTCCTTGATCTCTTAAATAGCATTGAAAGTGACTCACTGATCACTTCTGCTAGTTCTTTCATAACCTGAGGATAAACTTTCCATGATCCCTAATGTTGGTAACCATCTGCTGCCTAAATCATTCACATAGCATTGTGTTGTATAGTTCTCAAATGCACTTATGATATTGCGTATTGGAGCTATCCAAGTTAATGACATTTCACTACTAAACTATAGGGTCCTTGAGGACATGGACTTTAGCATTTCTACTTGTAGCACAGTGTCTTGTACTTAATCAACTATTAACGATGTTTTTGATTGATGACACAAGTCATAGTTCCTGTCCTCAAGGGGTTTTTAATCTAAGAGGGTAGAAAATGCCTATTCCCCAATAAGTAATACAAATTGGAATGTGATAAGGTCAAAGCACTCCAACTGAAGGTCCATGAAAAATCTGAGACAGGCAAGCTCACATCTAGCTCAGGGGAATGAGAAAAGGGTTCTTGGAAGATGAGACAGCAGAAATGGGTCTGGGACCACTAGGGAACAGAGGAAACTGAACAAGGCAAGGGCAAACCTGACTTAAAAGGATTGAAACTTAGTGGAGGTGTGGGCAATTCTTTGTTTTCATTGATTCAGACTTTCAGTATTAGATTCTTGTGTTTCTCCCTCCTTAATGTATTCTTAATCTCATCACATCTAATGGCATCTAATGTCCCAGTAAGGAGAACTGGCTTCCCTCCATGGAGTTTTGTAGGTTTTCAGAAATCCTGCAGGATGGCCAGGGCTGCAGTAATGACAGTGAGTGCTTCAGTTGTATTCACTAGTAAAGCAGGAGCCTTCTAAGGTTCCTAGTACAGCACAAACTCTTCATAGAACTCAGCTTCTAGAATCATGGGAGATTTTCCTCCAGGAGTTTAAAAAAAGTTTTGACATACTGCCAAAGTCCAAAATTGAAAACTACCAGATCTAATGAGTGCAGTTATGGACAAAACATCATGTTAGGTTTCTCAGGACCCTGAGCCAAGGTGCATTTGTACTTTCATTGTTCTATTTTTAGAAAATTTGTCCTTGCCTGCTTCAAGTTTCTTCTCACTACAATTCATTCAGCCATTAAAGTGATTTTCCTAAAATGTAATTCTGATCCTGTCACAAATTCTCCTCCCCCCCAACAACAAACTACAACAGTTTCCTATTTCCTCCAGGAGTCAATAAAAAATACTATTTGGCATTTGAAGCCCTTTATAACCTAGCTCCCTCCTATCTTTCCAGTCATTTTATACCTTATTTTCCAATACATACTTTTTGATCCCATGACACTGACCTTCTAGTTGTTCCACAAACAAGACACTCCATCTCTCAGCTCCTGGAATTTTCCTGGCTGTTCCCCACGCCTTCCAAGTTCTCCCTCTTTTCTTCTAACTACTCTTCATTTTAACTGCCTTGGGCTCCTTTAAATCCCAACCAAAATCCCACCTCCACAGGAAGCTTTCACCAATACCTCTTAATCCCAGTGCCTTCCCTCTGTTAACTACTTCTTATTTATCTTGTATATAGCTTGCTTTGTATATATTTGTTTACACGGCTGCCTTACCCCATTGGATTGTGAGTTCCTTGAGCAAAGGGACTATATTTTGCCTCTTGGCACTTAGTAGGTGCTTAATTAATGTTTATTGAATTTATTTGAATTAATATACAACGCAGATGGAGTTGGTTTTTTATTGTTGTTTTTTTAATTTTTAGGCTTCAGCAGTTCCAGACAAAAAGATTGGAGTGTTTGTAGTGCTCATCTTGGAGTCAGTAAGATCAGAATTCAAATCTGACTTCTAAAATTTACTAACCATGTGATCACAGCCAAGTCATAGAATCTTAGGTTTAGAATTGAAGGAGATCCTAGAGGTCATTTAATCTAACCCTCTTGTTTTAGAGATGAAGAAACTGACATCCAGGTCTGTTAAATGATTTGCTCAAGGTCACAGAAAAAGTAAATGGTAGAACTCAAACCAAAACAAGGTCTTCAGACTCCAAATTCACCTTTCTGTCCACTGTAACACAGTGAACAAACTGGTGACCTTTTCTCAGTCTTACCTTCCTTCACTTTGTTTATTTTTTGCTTTGGATATTGTTCATTATTACTTCTCCTTGTATATTCTTCTTTGATCTCTTAGTTTCTATGATTCTCCTTGTTTTCAAGTTTGTTTGTTTTTTACTTAACCCATCTTACTATTCCTTCTCATTCTCCATTGCTGGATCATCATCCATCTCTCACCTCATAAGCAAGTATATGTCCCAAATTAAATTCAGTAGCATGTATTAAGTATATACAGGCAAGGCATTGTGCAAATTTTTCACTATTTTCGGGATATTTCTCTTTTTGCTATATAATCTCTTAATTAGGGATCTTAGCTGTTTCCAGGGTTCAACTATCAATTTATTCAGTTGTATCACAAATATATGTCCATCTAGTCATACTCTTTCTCTTTCATTCTCATTGCCAACTACCTACTTGACATTTCTAACAAGATATCTCAACAGCAATTCAAATAAAACTTATCCAAAATGAAACTAAACAATTATCTTCTTCCCTAAACCTGGCCCTCCTCAATTCTTCTTAAGAGTACCTCCATTTTCCCAGTTAACTCGGTTTATATCCTTGGAATCTTCTTTGACTCATTCTTTCTATTTCATTCATCCCACATATCCAATCAGTATCCAAATCTTATATGTTCTGCAAATCCAGCGACTCTCAAATTTGGTCCCCTTTCAACACTTGTCAGATTAGTCCCTTTCTCACTCATACAGACTCTACATCCAAAGGGACTCTCATTGCCTGTAACCAGCCTATTGTGATAGCTTTGGCCTCCCTCCCTCCAGTTTCTCACCTCTGGCATTCCTCTTCTATAAATGACCAAATTATTATTTTTAAATTGCAGGTCTGATCATGTTCCTTTCCCCTTCCCTCATGAAGTTTCTCTCGTGGTTCCCTATTACTCTAGGACAAAATATGAACTCTCTACCCCAGCTTTAAGATCCTCTGCATGCTGACTCCAACCTGCCTTTCCAGTCTTATTTTGTGTTGTTGTTGCTCTGCCTTTGCAGTTGTGTCTGACTCTTCACGACCCCATTTGGGGTTTTCTTGGCAGAGATACTGAACTGGTTTGCCATTTCTTTCTCCAGCTCTTCTTACAGATGAAGAAATGGAAGCAAACAGGTTAAGTGACTTGCCCAGGGTCACACAGCTAGTAGGTATCTGAGGCCAGATTTGAATTCTGGAAGATGAGTCTTCCTTACTCAGGGCCTGGCCCTCTACCCATTGAACCACCTAGCTGCCGTATTTTATGTGACTGACCTCATAGACTGTTGCCTTCAAGCTATATGACAAGCTGTTCATTGGACTTGATATTCTGTTTCTGACTCTGAGTATCTTCACAGTCTTCCTTGTCTGGAATACTCTACCTCTTCATCTCCACCTTTTAGAAAGCTTCTTTTAAAATTAAACAAAGGTTGGGTTCCATCTCCTTAATGCCACATTCCTGTACCTCCCCAACTGTTAGTGTTGTCTCCAGAGTCAATTGGTAGGCTGTACAATAAATAGATATTTATGTGTGGAGTCAGGAAACCTGACTCAGATACTTATTATCTCTGTAACCATGGGCTCATCACAATCTCTCTTTGTCTCAGTTTCCTTCCCTGTAAAGTGAAGATTATTAATGGCACCTACCTCCCAGGTTTGTTGTGAGGATCAAATGAGATAATATTAGTATAGCACTCAGCTATGGACACTATATAAATTTCTATTCCCTTCTCCTCAGCTTTGTCCTAGTAGTTTGTTTCTAGACCTTCCCTTTGACTCCTGTATTCCTTCTTCATAGAATATTTATCTGTACACATGTCATTCTTCATGTTTTAGAATATAAGCTCCTTGGAGAGGAGAACCAGGAGAACTTTGTGAACAATTACAGACATATTTAACGTGTGATGACTAGCTTCTATAAACTGGGCTTCTCTCAGCAATACAAGATTAGAAGACAGCTACAAAAGACTCATGATGGACAGGGATATCCATATCCAGAGAAAGAACTACGGAGTCTGAATGTAGATTGAAGCAAACTATTTGCTCTCTATCTTTTGTGTTTTGTTTTGTTTTGTCCCTTCTTTCTCATTGTTCACTCCATTGGTTATAATCCTTAGGACTTGACTAATGTTTACTGTGAAGGTATTGGCAGAACCTATATTTGATTGCATGCCACCATGGAGGGGAAAGGGAAGGAGTGGGAAGAGGAGGAGAAGGAGAAGAAGAAAAATTGAAACTCAAGGAATTGTGGAACTGAATGTTGTAAACCAAAATTAAATAAATGAATTATTTAAAATTTTTTTAAAAAGAAAATAAGCTCCTTGAAAACAGCAACTTTATTTTTTTTTACTTCTGTATCCACAGTAGCTTACAGAACATCTTGTTTTTAAAAATGTTTGTTGAATTTAATTTGATGATCTCTCTCCTGCTCTCTACAATTATACATAGTAGAGAGGAAAAGACATCTAACTATGTAGGTATAAAAAGTAACATCTACAATCAATAGTCTGTGGATTACACTCAATCACTCATCTCTATCCCATGGTTTCAGGAAAACAAGATGTAAAAACTGGAAGAATTTGGACTTTCATTGTTGATAGAAATGTACTGGCCATCTGTTTGTCTCTCTATTTTTCCTATTTTGGAAGGTTTTGAGAGGAACAAGTTACAAGTAATAGGAATAGAAGAGTTACAGTGCCTTCTGTATATGTATGAGTATATGTGCTTGCCTATGTGCCTATAATTGCTACAAATTTTCTTGTAGATCCATTCAGGAGCAAAGACAGTATTCATGCCCTTTGGATTAATAGGTTTGTCTGTCAATCTTCCACTGTTCAGACAAGAATTTGAGTGATGTTGTCCATAGACAACAAATCAGTTTAAAACTCCACGTCTGAATAAGCTTATTCCATTAGCTCTCCAATGTGACATAAACACATTAATCATTTCTCTTTATATTTAGTAATTCAAACAGTTCCAAATCCACTTAACTGAATCATTATCCAGTTCACAATTCTCTCCTTGTCCACAAGGCTATCATGACATCTTTGTCAAAGGCCTTGATGAAAATATCCTTGAAGGAGGCCTCAAATCAAGGACATCCAAAGGACTCAGTCAAATATAGAAGAACAAGAGCCATTCCCTGATTTATAAATAGTTAAAAGATGTGAATATGCAGTTTGCAAAGGAAAAAAAATAATCTAAGTGGTCAACAATATGAAAATGTGCTCAAAATCACTAATGATTAGGAAAATTTAAATTAAAACAACTCTAGTGTTGCATATCATCCCCACAAGATTGCAAAGGAAAATGGCAATTGTTGAAGGAATTGGACTTTGATTGCTGTTGTATTTTTCACGGTGGAGTAAAAGGAGAGAGGGAACTTATGAACAGACTTGTGGAAAAAAAAAGAAAATAGGGTAATTGAAGCAGTTTTAAATGCACAGAAGAGAACAGAAGGAAAGCCAGAAGAAAACAGATAAGTAGGACAGATTTAAAAGTTACAAGTTGAATTTATCATATACATAGAAGGAAAAGCAAACTATATGTAATTGAGATTTTCAGTTTTGTGTACAAAATCAACCCTCTTTTCCTTTTCTACTTTACATATGGAAATGTTCATTTCACTAGGTGCTTAGTAAGTTCAGAATAAAATTAAATAAAATTTGTTAATATTTATTAAATCAAGGAAAAAATGAAATGTCTTGATAATGATTGCTGGGGATCAGTTTTCAATTCAATATCAAGTTATATAGGATTAATAAGAAACAATTCCTCAATACTCTGGAAAACAAAAAATGAATGGGCTTCCAAACCAAGAGTGGCTCAGGCATGAGAAGGATCTGGCTACACCAAAAAAGCTAATTAAAAAATGTCCACAGTATTCCAGCTGGACACATCAACTGGTTTGTACTAAGATGGGAAATGGGCTCCCTCTCCCCTTCTTACAAGTCTGTCTTTTTGTGTTTGGCAAGAGTGGGCAGTTTTTCTTGCAGTTTGCTTGGGTTTGGAAATAATGTGGTTATTTTTTGCTTGAACATAATAACAATGAAAAACTTGAGCTTATACACAATTCAGCCTTATCAAGCCCAGACATATTTGTTTGTGTACAATCAGCATGCCTAAATGATGTCAGAAGAACTCTGAAAACAATATATTCTGAAGCCAGAGTTGTTTAGGGGTGGAATACTCCCAAACAATTAGTGAGTTACAAATGATTAGAACTGGAATAGTCTACTTAGTCTTATGAAGCATGCCTTGGTCCATATGGTATGCCCTAAGGTTCAGAAATAAAATAATTATAGAATTAAATGGTGCAGGTGAAAGGAGTTAGAAGGATTGAGACAGGAAAAGATGAAAGCAGATAAATGCAAATGATTGCTGAAAGGAACAAAATTTTAGGGAGCCTGAGAAATACATCAAAGTGGTTCCAAATCACAGTTACAGTGCAGTTTCTGGCTCTGGGTTGGAGAAATAGGCTAAAATGTTAAACAATTCGAATTTTCACAATGTTCATGTAGAGAGTCAGGAATATACCAAAAAAAAAAAAGTTTGAAAAAAAATCACTCACTTTCTCCTTTTGTCTCTGGTCCTGAGTGTGTATCTGGTCTAAGATAAAGAAGGTGGGCTTACATTTTTATAATGCATAGTGTTTTTTCTTAAGTTTCCTGGTTATTCATTTTTTTCAAGTGTTAACTAGGCTACTACTCTGTGCCCAACCCTGTGCTAGGTGCTATTGGGTGTTTAAAAAAAAAAAATAGAAAAGATGTAGTCCTTTCCCTAAGAAAGCCGCCATTCAATTTGGGGAAATTAAGACATGTGAAATCATTATGGAAACAATTTAGTGATGTATTTCTGTTACTTATTGTATAGGCTACAAGAGAGCAGAGAAAGGAAGTGTTACTATGGCCATGAGAAAGGGGGTTTTCATGGGAAAGGTGGGTCTTGAAAGAAGAATAAAGGTGTGTGGTATAGACAATCTGAGAGCAGAGGAGTGAACATTTTAGCTGGAGGGGATAATATTTGTAGAGGTTTTTGTTAAGTGGAAGTGACAACGGCTTGTGGGGGAGACATTGGTAGTCATAATAGCTGGCATTTATGTAGATCCTAAAGACTTGCCAAGAGCTTTATATAACTTTATCTCATTTGAGCCTGACAAAAGCCATAAGAGGTAGCTACTGTGAGTATGGTTGCTCTCATTTTGCAGATGAAGAATCTGAGGCTCAGTGTGAATCCATGGGGGATTTAGAGTCAAAGGACCCAGGTTTCAGTGTGAATCCATGGGGGATTTAGAGTCAAAGGACCCAGGTTTAAAGTTAAGTTCTGTCACTGACTGCCTATATGACCTTGGGCAAGTCACTTAACCTCTCTGGTCTTCAGTTTCCCCATCCATAAAATGAGAAAGAAGGTAGGCTAAATGACCTTTTTTAGCTCTAAATCTATGATTCTATGACTTGCCCATAGTCACTGAGTTAATAAATAGAGGAAGGATGAGATCTTGGACTTCCCAACACAGAGTCAAACATTCCAGCCACTGTGCAACACTGTCCCTTGCCAAGAAAACAAATCCCAGAAAGCATAAGAATTATCCTATCCCATTATTTATTTGTAAATTTTCATAGCCGTGAATGAAAAAATTTTACACTGGTCCTTTATTTGTTTGACTGATCAACATGGGCAAGAACCAATCAATTAGGAATAAATCTCTTTGGTAGAAACATTTATAGGGATGTAATGCACTGTCTAAGGAAACATTCAAATAAAGACTGAGCTCAAGTACAACCTTATTAACAGCATAGATTTATTGACCTATTGATGTGTTTAAAAGGTCTCCATTGCAAAATTAGAGAATATGTAAATGGTATGGATAGAAAGAAAAGGACAAACCAATATGAAACTCTGCCCTTGCTATAGAATTCTCACGGCTGCTTTTCAACATGCCAAGTTATTTCTACCTAGCTCCATCTCAATATCTGTGAACTAATTTTATATGATAGATCCATGAAAAATGCAATTAGGCACCCCCTAACTCTTTTGTGTGCCCTTGCACCTTATATGGTGGTTCAGAGAGAAGTAAGCCACTCTTTGCAGCATTATGATTTAATGGAATTTTAAAGTATAATGTCAAAACTAAAAGAATCATTTTAGTACAATAGCATAAAACCTAAATGTATAAATCGATTCTCTGCCATCTTGTTTACTCAAAATATATCTGATTTACTTGTTTTGTAAGTGGCTTGTGTAAGCACCTGAATTTATACTGTCTTCTACTTGCCAAGCCAAATACATACAAAGGGTAAGGGTGGAATTTCATTCCCGTCCCAATTAATATAATCCCAGAAGACTTAAATACCTTTATTGAATCAATCAATCTAGCAAATGTGTGAATGAGGTGTGAACAAGCCTTCAATCATTTTGAAAAAATGAAGAGCTTTTGATCATTGAGGAAGACAGATGAAGCCACACTGAAAGGAAACCTGGTATAGTTGGATGAAGGAATAAGACATAGATCATTCCAGCGTGAAGTCCATCATCTAGCTTTTATTAAAAAATGGTAGAAGTGGGAGCAACTGGGTGGTGCAGTGAATAGAGCACTGGCCCTGGAGTCAGGAAGAACTGAGTTCAAATCCTGGCTCACACACTTAACACAAAACCCTTCTGGTCCCTCCTCAAACTTATGCCTTTTCTCTGAGGTTACCTCTCAGTTATCTTATACATATATTTTTTTCTTTTGTATATAATTGTCTGCATGTTGTCTCTCTCATTAGGATGTGAGCTCTTTTAGGGCAGAACCTGCTTTTGCTTTCTACTTATCCCCAGTGCTTAGTACCTGGCACATAATAGGTTGCATGACTTTACAGAGTTGATAGACTACAGTTTGATAACACTACATATGCAATGATACTCTATTGATAACTTGACTAGTATTATTTAATTATTTTTCTCTTTGTTAAAAAGTTTCTTCATTTTAAAATTTGGCTCTCTGGTTAGAAGAGAGGGATTTGGAAATAAAGGTG
>CM053580.1:268805539-268834420 GCA_028627135.1 Pseudochirops cupreus | reverse complement strand
GTAGCATTGGAGTAGTGGAAATTGGGATTTTCTATCCACCATCCCAATGCTGACCTCAGTTCTGTCACTTAATAGACTGTTTCCTTGGGTAATTAGTTTACATCTCTGACCTTCTGTGTCTTCATCTATAAAAGGAAGATAATTTTCAAAGTTTCTTCCTGATTAAAGTTTTCATTATTTTCAGGCCTTTATGAAATCATTGATTTATACAAATTGTTTATAGTCCACAGATAGCTACTCTAATAGTAAATTCTTAATGTGAATGTATGGCTTTCTAGTTTGATTTAATTTTCTGTCTTCATTTGTGTAGACTACACACTATACATGCCTAATTATTAAATTCATGAGCCATTATTATCCAACTAAGCTTTAATCATCCTGAGGGCCAAGAACAATTTTTGTATTATTTTTCTTTTACATATTACACAGCTTATTAGTCTTCTTCTCTAAGAATATTCAATCCTGGGGTCTAACTATATGGAACATTCTTAACAAAAATGTGAAATCAGCAAGGCCTTTCTTTAGCATACTATAGCCTAAAGAGACAGACCTGCATGCAGCTTGATGCTTTAGGGCCACAATAAAAAGTCAATTATTCTATTCATTTAGTCATTGTCAGTCAACAGTACCTTATCTGTGTAAGCCATTGGATTATGGGGGGTACAGGATGAGAAACCTACTTTAACCTGACTCCTTAAAAAAATGTCCTTTGTACCTTCAAGCATGCAAAAGTTTTAGGGTTTCTCACTATCTCTCTATCAAAACATTATCTAATATGAATCATGGGGTGTAGCTTTGTTTTCACTTTAGGAGTGGGCATATGGGACATTAGGCTTTGATTCAGGAGATAGAATTTGACTCTTTGCTCTAAAACTTACTATGTGATCATAGACAAGTCACTTAAGCTCTTTGAGTTTCCTCTTCCATATATTTATGACACTGGAGGGGATGAGAACTGTGACCAATGCCTGATGTTATTCAGTACTAAGGATTTGGGTATGTTTTGTCAAACAAACTCTTATTACTCCTTTCATGTATAATATTCAGCTCCAGAGGATGCCCTAGGTTATAAGCACACTCATTCCTTTCTTAGGTTTTTGAGGAGATAGTGAGAATGTAAATTTCTTGAGAGTAAAGACTATTTCCTTCTTTGCATTTTTATCCCTGGTATATAGGAGATACTTAATAGATACTTGTTGATTGACTGATAGTTACCATTGATCTCTTAATTCTGCTCCTTTGTGAATGGTGCTATTTTTTTCCTCTCATTAGATAGGATTTGGTGTGAATTATAAAATCCAATTTTGCTCTGACTTTCATCCTACTGTAAAAAAACATCTTTTACTCCATCTCCGCTGTATGCCTCTGATTCGTCCCCAATCCAAGAATACATTTAACAGAATTTAAATTTAAATTTAGCAGAAAACATTTAGCAGAATTTAATATACTATACTGAAAATAAAAGCATTACTTATCATTCAACAAAGACATAGATTATCTATTTCTCTACGTCCCTGGACCCAATTCTTCCCAAGCGTAGAAATTTCTTCTGGACTGATGTTCATCTTTCTCTTGTTCTCTTTGGCTCCACAACAAGCATTAATCTGGAAGCTGAGTTTGCCCTCTCCATCCTGCTCACCCCTTCTGCCTTTCAAACACCCCTACAGGGAGCTGGAAAGACATCCACCAAGGTTTTACATCACTAAACCTGTTGGGTCAACTTACCACTTATGTGACAGAGGAACAAATGGTCTTTGCTATCTCCCCAAAACAGCACCATGTGTTGTTGGTTTTTGTTTTTTGTTTTTTTTCAGATGATCCCAGCTTCACTTCAGCTGGGCCAACCGAGTACTAGCTCCTGCTCTGTGCTGCTGACATTCCAATTATTTCCTCACTTGCTATGCATCTGAAACCCCTTGAGTTCTTGTCTGTCCCTACAAATGCAAAGGTGGCACAACTTGGCAATCATAACTCCAGCATCCACTGTGTTAAGGGGACTGCTGTGGCTTAGGTACGATTAGGTCTCTGATTTTCCACTCTCTAGTGTCACAGCACTGGGATGACATGCCCCTCCCCTCAGACATGTCTTCAAGCTCCATGAATTTCAGGATGCAAACCAGGCTGATGATACTAGGACAGAATACTAATGTATAGGAAGGATCCAGAGCCTATCTGGTACCTTTGTAAAGTGAGCATAATAATGTATATCCTGCCCATATTACAAGAAAATACTTGTGTGAAGAAAACATTTTTATACTTTAAAGCGCTATAATGATATAAATTATTGTTATTCCCTGTTGAGCATTGTAGGTATTAAAATCCAGCTCAAACACTTACTAGTTTTGTGACCCTGGGAAAGTCATTTAACTTCCTCTTTGGCTCAGTTTCCTCAGCTATAAAACAGGGATAAAAACAGCACCTACCTTACAGAGTTATTGCAAGGATCAAATGAGATGTTTGTAAAATGCTTAGCATGATGCAAGGTGTGTGGTAGGCTCTGTGTAAATGCTTATTCCCTTCCACTTCTTCCTTACAGAATGAATATTGGTCCCAATCGTCTTACAATTGAATGGTTCTCAAAAACAAAGGAAGTACTACACTTCTACCTTGATCGACACTTCCTATTAATTATTAGAATTAGAGTATGTAAGAGATGAAAGGAACCTTTGACCTCATCTAGTCCAATGTCCAGCTCCCTCCTTTTATAGATAAGGAAAGGAAGACCCAGAAAAGATTAATCAATTTGCCAAAGGTCATTCAGAAAATTCGTGAAGACATACCCTCTTATGGGGTTCTGATTAATCATCCTTGATCAAATGTATAGCAAGGTTAGGAGGGAGTGACTATACCATGATTATGCCTACGATATTCTCGGTGACAATATGGCAAGGAGGCTGGATTTTTCATTCATATTCAGGAAATGAATATTGTCAACAGCTTTAACTAGTCAGGGGCTCTACATAAGGATGCATGATTCCAGTCACAAACAACAAATGACCTAAGTGATGCAACAAGTTATCCTGACATTTCACTTATGTTTTCCAACTCATTTTCTTTGCCAGAAAGGGATGTATGACACGTGCCAGCAACGAAAGACAAAGTCATCTTATTGTTCTGTTTCTTGCAGCATCCCCGGGGAAAAAATGTGTGAAAATGGTCAAAGGTTTGAGCTTCCTGATCAGATGAGAAAAAAAGAAAAGGAAGAAATAGCTCCATGTCTCCCCTGGATGGCAGAATGGGTAAGAGAGGGAAACTCATCATCTAGTGCTTATATTGAAAAACTAGGTAAGTGTGGGAGGAACCCACCCCTGTGCCAGAATAATAAAGGAATAATGTATGACCCTAAACAATGGCATCAACAGTTATGGAGGGTAAAGAGCAGGGAGCTTCCCATGTTCCTTGTCCTTAACTAGATACACAGGTTATGTGTATTTTTAAGCCTCACTAATAGTTAATACCAGAAAAATTCAGATTACATATTTACAGAGAAAGAAAGTTAGTCATTTCAGTCTATGTCTTTGTATATGCCTCATACTAAAGTTAAAAGAATGCTTAAACTATCAGTAAATAAAAAGTGTGTTTGGATTCTTATAAATCTTACATTTCACCATGAATCATATTTTGTTAAACACAACAAAACAAACAAAAACAAACAGGAAAAGCCCACCATTTTATAAGCTGATGCCTTTAGGGAGAGATATGACTTTACTTAAACAAATTAATTAGGGTTTCTTTTTCCTCCATTATTAAATTTTATTTTTAATTTATGGAATATAACAAGCATTTTCATAACAGTACAATAAAAAAGATGATTGCGCATGAACCAGTTCATTAGGATTTCACCAAAACATGGCTCATTGTTATATATGTTCAGATTTAGGGGAAAAGGAAGGTTAGGAGTACCTCACTGTAACAGGGTAAGGAATTTGTCTTGTCAAAATTCCTGTATAAGCCCCCTCTGATGGAAATCAGCAACTCATGTTTCATTGATCATTTTATAGGGTCGCCTAGTTCACTGAGATGTTAAATGGCTATACCCATGATCATATATATAGTTGCTTTGTGCCAGAACTGGCCTTTGAACCCCATGCTCCTGACACATTTCTACAAGACACTTTGCAGAGACATCAGGAAACAGAGAACTGAGGAAAGTCCACTAGTTTTAACCATGAGAATGTTAGAGGTAAACATTAAAAGAGGGATTGTAGTAGACTTTGGAAGAGAACCCAGATTGCAAGGGTTTGAGGAGTGAGTAATAAAAAAGTAGAGGAATTGAATGTAGACTATTTAATAATTTTGGCACTGAAAAGGGGAAGATAGATGGAGATGATAGTTTGAAGGCATCAGAGAGACAAGGGAATTTTTTTTTTTTAAGGATTGGATATTTTTATATTGGAGGCAACTTGTCCAGGGTCGCATAGCTAGTAAGTATCTGAGGCCAGATTTGAATTCAGGGCTAGTGGTCTATCTACCATGACACCTTACTTCATCTCTGTGGGCCTCAGTTTCTTTGTAAATAAAATGAGAGTTACTAAGCATTGATTAAGCACTATATATGCCAGTATACATCAGTACTAAGTGCTGGTGATACAAAAAAAGGGCAAAAATCACTGTAACTGTCCTCAGAGAGCTCACACTCTAATGGGGAAGACAATATGTAAATAACCAAGGGCCTAGAAGGTATATTTAGAGTAGATGGAAAGTGATACCAGAGGGAAAAGCACAAGATCTGAGGGGCCTAGGAAAGGCTTCCTGCCAAAGGTGGAATTTGACCTGTAACTTGAAGAAAGCCAAGGAAAGAAAAAGGCAGAGGTGATAAAGGAGAGTCTTCAAGGGATAGTAGGCAGCCAAACCAAAGGCACAGAGAGGAAAGAGCCTTATGTTCAAGGACTAGCAGGTAGTCAACTATAGCCAAATGGCAGAGTTCATGGAAGGAGTCAAAGGTAAGAAGTCTAGAAAGGTAGCCTCTAGAAAAAATTGGTATATATGTGCAAAATGGATTGAAATGGGAGAAAAGTTGACTGGTAGACCAATTAGAAGGCTATTGCAGTTGTCTAGATGAGACATGATGAGGACCTAAGTGACCATACTTACCATGTGAACCAAAAGGAGGGGTCATATACAAGATGTGTTGCGGTTTTGTTGTTGAATTGTTTCAGTCTTCTCTCTTTGATCCTATTTAGGATTTCTTTGGCAAATGTACTGGAGTGGTTTATCATTTCCTTCTCCAGCTCATTTTACAGATGAGGAAACTGAGGCAAACAGGGTGATGTGGCTTGCTGGGGGTCATATAGTTAGAAAGTGTTTGAGCCCAAATTTGGACTTGGGTCTTCCTGAATCCAGGGCCAGTGCTTGATCTGGCTGCTCATATTGTAGTTAAACTAGCTGATATCTAACGTCTTACCCTATCTAGATCTTATAGTAATCAACACTTTAACCAAGTGCAATCTAAGGCAACTCTGAGTGAGGTAGCACTTATTAGCAGGGCATGCAGCCTAGTAATGAACGGGTCTTCTGGTCTGCCTTTTAGCCCTAGGTGTGTCTTCCTTCTGATTGGCCTGATAGTACATCATTTGGATTTCCCCTGGCAAACATAAGGCAACCCTGATTGGGGAGTATTTTAATGAGGTGGGTCAATAGTTCTCAGCTACTCCATGTTACTTCATTCTTGTGAAGTGAGGGGTACAGGCAGAATCTTCATGTGAAAGGATCTATCTGCAGCTAGGGAAAGGGGGGCTGGCTTTCAGATGTGGCTGAACACCTGCCCTCTGTGACAACTCCAGGAATGCTTGTTGCCCCATGAGATCCAGCTGCCTGCAGCAATCTTGGCCAGAAAAACATAAGCCATTTCAATCACATTTTCACTGGCTTGCTCTTCTCTTTGCACACCAGGTTGCACCAAATTTTAGTCAAGTCAAAAACAAGGATATTAGAGTCATCACCTGTGGAGGGCTTTAGCTCAAACTGCCTTCAGTCAGGGGGTAAACAGAAGCAAGGGGTTGTTTAGGAGCAGCTACTTTGGGGACCAGGAGTGATAGTTTAGTCATTTGTGTCGGGTCCCATTCTTCATGAGCTCCTTTAAGGCTTTCTTGGCAAAGATACTGAAGTGGTTTGGTGTTTCCCTCTCCAGCTCATTTTACAGATGAAAAAACTGAGGCAAATAAGGTTTAGTGACTTGCCCAGGGTCACACAGATAATAAGTAGCTAAGGTCATATTTGAACTCAGGAAGATGAATCTTCCTGACTCCAGGCCTGGCACTGTATCCACTGTGCCACCTAGCTGTCCTTTGGAAAAGATTATCTTACCCCCTTTAGAATCACACTGTTCAGAAACTGCCCATCCTTCAAAAGTGTGGTCCATCCAAAATGGATGGAAATGGATTCACAGAGAGATATCAGTTGTTAAATAAGACAATCCAATATTAATTTTTCTCAACCTATAACCCGATGAATGTGTTTTTAGACAGACAAGAATCACATAGTAGGGAGAAAAAATTAAGGTTGAGAGGAAACACAGTATAATGGAAAGAACAATGGATTCTGAACCATGAAAGCTAAGCGTGAGTTTTACTTCTGACATTTGCTAACCATATGATCATGGACAAGTCACTTATCCACTTGGAGTATCAGTTTTCTCATTTTTTTTAAAGGGGTCAGTTATCAGTTGTGTTACCAACCCATATGACTCTTGTGAGTCAGCAGCCTTATGTTAACTTTAAAGTGCTTCAGCTCTCATCTCTTGAAAATGATCAAAAAGAGAAGGGAAGTTGTGGGATGAAGGACAGAGTTGGAAAAGTTAGCCTTGGCCAAATGAGCCACCTTTCTCAAGAAACAAGCTGAAAGGAAACATGGATAGGTAAAGATACAGAACATTTTGAGTTAAGGCAGAAGAGTGCAATGGGAATTCATTTCATATTGCTCAGATTTTAACAGTAAAGGTCTCTGTTTCCTCATCTGTAAAATGATAGGCTTGGACTACATGACTTCTTATGTACTCTGTACCTCTAAATCTATACACCTATCATCTGTCAAGATAATGGAACTGAACTACAGAAGATAATAAATATTAGATGAACGAATTAAAATTGAATGTATTAATATTGTTTATGTATTCTCCACATTCACAGAGTTTGTTGCCTATGATGGTCAAGGTCCCTTGACCTTGAAATAGACATACCCAATGGGGTAGATATAGAAGAGCTCACAAGGTGCTGGCAAGCTTGAAGATTTGGCTGGTCTGATATCGCCAAGTCATCATAGCCGAATCTCAGGAAGTTTAGCAGTTTGTCCCAGAACACAAAAAGACTCAGGGCAACACTCAGAAAAAAAGGTAGAGTCACCCTGGAAGAAGCAGTTCTGACAACCATACTGCTTTGCAAGGTCCAACTTGTTTTATTTTTGCTGCATCTTCCATGCACAGGCATGATGTGATGATAGTTAGTTTCCAAGTTCAAGCAGTATCAATATTGTTTTCCTCTGCTTTCATGTCTTGGATGCAAGGTGCCCCCAAAAGAAAGAGAAGATAGTATAATTAAGGTGGTAAGCTGCTCTCCTACCTCCCTGACTCAGCTCGTCTAACTTCCTTGTATTTTTCCATAGTACCTAACACAGCAGTAGGCACTTTGAAGGTACTTAATAATTATTCATTGATTATTAGCTGATTAATAGTTCATTATAAGTAAATGACAACTATTCAATGAGTATTGATTGCTTAACAATAGCATTATAAATGTATTCTCATAAAGTAACATAAAACAAGATTTAAACAGAATTGAAATGAAAAATTCAAGGCTTTGTTCAATGTGAATTTCTACTAAAGCATATTAAACAATTTTGATGCTTTTAATAAAATAGATCTAGGAGACAAACTATAAATAACTATCTGCTAGCCAGTTCATATTAATTACAAAAAGCATCAAATGACAAAAATGACAGCCAAGTCCAAACAGTGTATTTTGCATTTCGAAAAAAACAACAACTTAAGTTGACTTTTTTGTAGAGCAATTTGTTTCTTGGCTCTTCACACATCTCTCTTCTTCTGGGCTTTGACCAAGACTGATTAAAAGAAGAAACAAGATAAATATGACTCAAAAAAGTGATGCTCATGATTTCTTAAGGGAATGAGGTAGTGCTTGAAGTCTCACATCAAAAAAACAATGTTTTTGCTAAGTTTCCAACGCATCCTACAGATCAAAAAAATTTCAAGATGATTAAATTTGAAGTAAAATTTGCTCCTATCCTCACACTCACTTCGAGGGCAAGAATTGAATGATTCCCATCCATCAGAGATTCAATAGATCCTTAAACCTTTCCAGAGGACATGTATCTATGACACCATCAAGGTTGTTACTTTCTAGTCAGTAATAGAGAAGGTAGGAAGAGCATTCAAGATGAAACCCAGCAACCTCAGTCATTTCGCCTTCCTCTACCACCATCTATGTGACTGTTAACAAATCATTCACTTTTTAAAATGAAGAATGAGAATAATAATAACTTTTCCTATCTTATAGGCCTGTGGTGAGAGGAAAAATTGAAATTATATATATACACATACACACACAAATATATATTAAATTCTATATGCACATATATACATATAAACACATACCCTAATGTATACATGTATGTATGTTTGAATATGTGTATTATATGTATTATAGCACTTTTCAGAATACAAAGTCTTAAAAAACTGGACCTTTGTTTGTATTGAGATAGGGAACTCCTTTTCAGGAAACCTTATAAATTAAGACTGGCATCTGTTCTAAAAATTATATTCTTAGAGAATTGTCTATGGCAATGACAGGCTAAGTGACTGGGCCAGGGTCAGACAGCCAGTACATGGCCAAGCTGAGTCTTCCTAAATCCAGGTTTCCCACTCCTTCTACTACACCAAGCAGTTGGTCATTCTGCATGGAGTGACTTACTGTTCATTTGGCAGTTTAAATGGTGATCATCCTTTCAATCAAAAAGCTTTGTTTGCTACCAGTTTCTAAATCTTAAGAGGGATTTAAAAGGTCTTTAGGAGTAAATTGAGAAGCCAGATATTTTTGGTAGTCTTGAGTTTAGAATATTTTATAGATAAAATTGGAAATCCGGTGCTAGAAAAAATATTTTGATTTTGATTTTCCTAGTGAGAGTGTAGAACAAAGATAGAGGAGAGAAAGAAACCAAACAAACCAGGAACTAGTTGAAAATATGCTAAACTCTGTGTGTCTTTCTGTCTGTCCCTCTCTTTCTGTCTCTGTATCTCTCTCTCTCTGTCTCTGTCTCTGTCTCTCTATCTCTCTGTCTCTCTCTGTCTCTGTCTCTCTCTCTCTCTCTCTCACACACACACACACACACACACAGAGTTAAGAATGAATAGTGTCTATTGGCAAGGAATTAGTCCATGATATGGTCTAACTGCTTTGGGCATTAAAAAAAGAATAGCGATGCCATATCATTGAAATATTGCACCTTGAAAAGTGGTTACTGACGCACAGCATGAGCAAAAATGATTTTCCACAGGATTTCTCTGACATATTTTAATATGCAGAGCATGTGCCCTAAATCTATGTTTACACGACAGAGGAGAACGGGAGCTGAAGGTAATAGATTTTTCCTTTTAAAAAAATTTGCATTATAAAAAATGTATTTAAGTGGAATAGATCTAACATAATACATAGTTTAAAAAGCTGCTTCCAAATGCCTTTACCTGATAGAGCAACTTGTTCAGGGCTCTTAGGTAAATAATTAAATGTTTTTAAAAACCACATAAATACATATTTACCTGATAGACTGGAACAAATAGAGCCTCTGAGGCCCACTTGAAGGTTTGGGTGATATTTAGATTATTGACCTGTCGGCCCATCATGGATCTGGCCTGGGATGCGGATCTGGTGTCAAACAGCCAGTGATCAGAGCTCACTTACCATTGTCTTTAAGCAAAGTCCTTAATGTAGAAGATAAATAAGCCATAGACATTAACATTATTGGAGAGAAGAACAAGGATGATGGGAAGTATGTGTTACACTTTATTGAACAGAAGCAAGAAAGATCTCATCTTCTATTTGCTTTCAGCCTGGGTATCCAGAAGAGTTAAATGGGGTGGAGAAAGGCAAAAAGGAGTCAACATTGACTCATGAGGATGAAAGGGAATGTAGCCTATGGAGTGTCCACTAGAAAGAGGTTTCATCAGGGATTTTGCCCCTGGGACTAAAGAAGTCAAGGACAAGAGTGAAGGAGGGAGGGCTCACTTGGGATATGTCCCAAGGGAGTTCTAAGTTACCCTATATTTTCTGAGTTGTGAGGACAGGCTGCTACTGGATGTGGAAACAGTCTCTAAGGAGAAGCATATCTTAGGATAAGGCTTTCACTATCAGAGGCAGGCAAGTGTGACCGCTGAGGAGGAGTAAGCAAGCTTTGTTTCTGGTGTAGTTACAGACCAATTACTGAAGGTCTGAGAGTAAAGGCAAGGTGATCTCTCCTTAAGACTGCTGTGGAGAGGTTTCTTTTATAGGTCAATGTTGGACCCTCAGGTCTATTCTAACACTAAAATTCTATGATTCTAATATCTTGAGACAAAATGCTGGTCTCCCTGCTCTGGCACTCATCTAATTGCTGACCAAACCACTGGTGCATTGAATGATTTTTTTTTTCACTTTAAACTAAAAGTCTGTGCAGTGTTCAGCTGTAATGTCAATGTCTGGAACTGCTTATGTATCCCACCAGTGCCTTGCATACAGCCATTGCTCAACCAATCTTGCTGATTGATTCTGTAGACACATGGCCTAAGGACTCGTGCATACTGAATTACAGTGGAACATGGAGAGAAAAGGGCCTTATAGAAGCTCATTCCCCTCCCCCCCAAGTTATACATCTTATTGCCTCCAGAGAAGACTGTACTTAAACTCTCCAGATGCCAATGCATCTATGTCTTATTCTAAAAGATCTCGAAAGGGATTGCTTTACAGAATTTTCTCAATTAGTTGTCCATACTGTCCTATATTTACTGGGTAATTATGTTCTCCTCTCCTGGGCTTTGAGATAAATGGGATATGGAACTGTAGAGGAACTTGGAGATTATTTATCCAAACTCCTTCATTTCACCAGTGAGGAAACTCTAGTCCTACAGAGTTGAAATGATTTGCCCAATTTTGTATACTGTGGATAGTGATGCCTTGCTTTCTGTCTATCTCCCATGGCCATCACTAAAGGGCACTATTGCTGTGGAAAATGGACCTGATCTCCTTGCCATCACCAACACTAACCACAGATCTACTTTTATTGACAGGCAGTTCAGCCTGCAGGATTCTAGCATAATCATTCCTCTAAGACAGCTGGTTTTGCTTCTGGCACAGCCCCCAGAGCTAACATCCAAGGGAGCAATCCCTTTGGAATAGGACCCAGCTACCCCTATGAATTACCAATCAACTACCACCCATAGGGCAGATAAGGCAGCCTGGCTAAAGCAGCAAGTTGATCTGTGGGAGAGACAGAAGGTAGCAGAAACCAAACAAGTCATGCCACTGTTACCATGTTCACTGTCATCTTTCCCAGTTGTTCACCCTTCATTCTCAGAGAGGACTAATAACATCAGGAGGCTAAAGAACCTCCAGATCTCTTAGTCTAAGAGCCTTGAAAGTGGTAGCTCTCCCCAGACCACCAGATCTGCCCTGAAGTTACCATACAAAGAATCAAGCCTTTTGCAGAGTAGACCTGTCCATTTACTCTGTACATGTGGTAGGCATTCAGTAGCCAAAGCTACTGAAAACTAGGCAAAGAAACTTCTTGCCACCAAAGTCACTGGTACTGCTAAATAGTTCAATATCAGAAAAAATGACATTGGAAATAATGCACAACCATTGACTTTGGCACAGTACCTAAGGAAAATGGGCCCTATCTATCTGATTTGCGATTGACTTCCATTATCTCCACCCATCAGAATACTCATTCCTTAAGACCCACCTTCTTTACTTTTCTATTTATATGTCCAATGCTTAGTCTAGTGCTTTGCACACAGTAAGTGCTTAACAAATAGTTTTTTTTCCTTCAATCTATGCATCCATCTATCAGTCTATCCATTCATTTATTAGCACAGTCATAATTTAAACCTGAACTCTCTGATTCCAAATCCACTACTCCAAGAACTAACGTGCATAGACCTCATCTAGATGATATGGAGTTCAGGGAGTCCAGGAACCCCAATAACCAGAGGCCTTGGAAAACAGTCTGGAATGAATTCATGCATTCTCTAAGTCAAAGTGGAAATTATTTATTGTCATACTTTACAGTGGGCAAGGGAACCTGCGACCTTAGAGGGGCACAGTTAAAGTTTTTATAGTATAATCTATAGTAGAACCTGTGCCAAATATGCTAACTAGGTGAGTCAGGGCGAGATTAGGGAAGAGTTAAGGAGTGATCAGTTCTTAAAGGAACATGCACTTTTAATATTTACTTATCAGGAGTATGACCCACAATTCACTAGGAAATAGCCCAAGGGGGGTGCTGCATGGAGGTGTGGTTTTAGGCTTGAATTGTCACTAAGTTGGCTAAGGATCAGGGCTGACTAAGCCACCACCAATCAATGTCATGTTTGACAAGATGGATGTTGGGAGTATATGTATATCCCAAGCTAACAAGGGATTCAAAATGTATATAATGAGCTAGGGAGTATACATGTGACTGAATATAGGATACATATGATAGGTATGACCCAGAACACAGCTGCTTCAGCCAGTATAGAGTCAGGTCAAACTACCAAATTCTATAGGTGCAGCTGGCTACTGCATCAGGAAGAGAGATACATATTTTGTTAGGGCATGCTGCCCTTGGCCTAGAGAGAAACTGCCTGGGACAGTGTTTTGAGGATAGGGAAAAATGTAATTTTGGAATTAGATGGGATTTTACAAACTGTGGTTAGAGCACAGGCACCCAAGCACTCCATCATTTTTTTTTGAGAGGGTAAAGCAGGGTAATTGGGGTTAAGTGACTTGCCTAAGGTGACATGGCAGATTTTGTGTTAAGTGTCTGAGGCCAGATTTGAACTCAGGTCCTCCCGACTCCAGGACTAGTGCTCTATTCACTGTGCCACCTAGCCACCCCCAAGCACCCCTTCATTAATGTACATAGCCCTCATCTAGACAGACAATTGCTTTCCCAACAAAAGCAAACAATATTTCAGGAGACTGAAAAGAGACTCAGATCTCTGTATCCCCTTAGTATATAGTAGGTTCTTAATAAAAGCTAGTTAAAGGGTGGCTATGTGGTGTAGTGAATAGAGCACTAGCCCTGGAGTCAGGAGGACTTGAATTCAAATCTGGCCTCAGACACTTGACACACTTACTAGCCATGTGACCTTGGGCAAATCACTTAACCCCAATTGCCCTGCCTTCCCCCCTCCAAAAACTAAAAATAAAATAAAAATAAGAGCTAGTTAATTGATTGCCTGACTCAGACCAGTTGTGCCTACCTTATTTCCAGGCACATTTTCTAGTGTCAATCAAATGCTTGTTGATTGATTACTAATGAGAAGAACCCTAAACTAAGTTTCAGGAGACCTGGGCTCTAGTCCAAACTCTGCTGCACACTAGCTTTATGAATTTGGCTGATTTACTGCCCCCTCTGGGCCTCAGTTTCTTCATTTTGTAAAATGAGTCAATGGGACTATATTATCTCTAAGATTCTTTCAAGCTTTCAAAGTTCTCAAGAAGTACAGTTTCTTTGTCACTTCCCACTATTGTGATTTCCACATCTTGGAGACCAAGGAACTGATCAGATATCTGTGGCCTTAGGCAAATCAATTAATATCTCTGGGTCCCAATTTCCTCATCTATAAAATGAGAGAATTGCCATGGATAGCTTCTAGGATCCCTTATAGCTGCTAAATCTATGACTTATATCTATCAGTGGCACAAAAAGAGAAAACATCCCCAATAGAAACTCAGTATTTCTGCCCTTCTCCCTTACCTGAGACTTTAGCCAGCCTCAGATGTCCAAGCAAATTCTGTAAGAATTCTAAGTAATTTTTAAAAACAGGCTTTTAAGAGAATAAGTAATAAGAATAATATAGCTGCCTCATGCCATAAAATAATCTGAAGATCAGAGAGATAGAGAGTGAAAGCTATTGATGAGCATGAACAGTTTTCAGGCCACTGTCCGGGAAAAGAGCCTCCACTTCTCAAAGTGACCTATTTTATTTTCACTTCTAGAATGCATGTTACCTACTGGGACAGCTTAGAGAGACACTAAGCTGGCTAGGAGACAGGTATCTTTTGGTATATCATTCCTTTCATTGAAAGCAAGGCTCTTAGGAGAAGTCTAGAGTGTGATAATTGTGCCTCAAAGGAATGGGCAGACTGTGCACAGGGGCAAAGTGAGATGGAGAGTTGAGTAATTATGAAGTGAATTTGATGTAAGAAGACATCCAGGCTGGATCACTTAGGGTACAAAACATCCCCCTCCACCACCCACCCCAGCCCTAATGCACATTATTATATTAAAGAGAAAATGGAGGCAATTAATTATCCAGATTAACTCAGCTCAAGAAAGTTTACTTCAACAATTTGTCAGTTAAAAGAAAAAAAAATTTTATCTGCCCCAAATTACTGGATGGGTTTTTCTTTATTTCATTCTGCTAGCATAGACCTGGTTTCTATAGTAGGTTTCTTCCCATGTCTTTGGAATTACCTGGGTAATGACCACAGCCTCTCTCTGTGTGGATATCACCTTTAGGTCAGGTCTAAAAGACTAAATAATTTTAGACAATAGCAAAGAGGTGCTAGTATTTCAAAAGTCTTTCTGACTGATTGGTATCACCACACAGTCATTCTCAGGGGTCAGGGGTAATCACTTGTAGATTGATTAATATAGTCAAGTCTTCTCCTTAGTACATTTGTGAACTAGGAAAAAAAATTCTTTTGGAACAATAACTTCAATATCGCCATTCACTCTTCCTCTTATCTCTATATCCCCTTCACAGTTGTCTACCCTGTGCCTCATTCCCACAGGGAATTATGCTCTTCATTTTCTTTGGTGGAAAGCATCAGATGAACTAATTTCTTCTAAAGTGTTGCTAACTTAAAGCATAATGTATTAACTCTCATTAGTGTACTTGTACTTTATGAAGAGATTCTAAAGGACCAAAAGACCTTCAAGACTGAGAGGAATGGATTTCTAATGATGGATTTTCAGTCATTATGGAAATTCAATCAGAAAGTATTACTCCTCCTCCTCCTCCTCTTCCTCCTCCTCCTCCTCCTACTACTACTATTACTACTACTACTACTATAGAAAGGAGACTCCAAAAATCATGCCAGGTAAATAATCTGGTTTATTATCTGTTCATAAAACTAGACCATAGGGGAATTTTAGAAGAACACATTGTACCACCTCTAAATTGTCAAAGATGACCCAGAAAAGGGGATAGTCATTGTTGGAGAGTTTGTAGGAAGAAAGATATACAGAATTTATGTCTCAGAGAGAGAGAGAGACAGAGACAGAGAGAGAGAGAGAGAGAGAGAGAGAGAGAGAGAGAGAGAGAGAGAGAGAGATCACAGAGGGCGCTAGGTGAGCTGAATATGAAGGAATGATATATAAAAAATAAAATTAAAGGATGAGAGAGGAATGTATGAAGAGAAGGAGAAGGGGAGAGGTAGAATGGGATAAATTATCTCACATAAAAGAGGTAAGGAAGAGCTTTTACAGGGGAAGGGAAGAGAGAGGAGGTGAAAGGAAATAAGTGAACCTTACTCTCATTATATTTGGCTTAAGGAGAGAATAACATACACACTCAATTCGGTATGGAAATCTATCTTACCCTACAGGAGAGTAGAAGGAAAAGGGATAAGAGAGGGTGGGATAATAGAAGGGAGAGCAGACTAGGGGAAAGGGACAATCAGAAGCAAACCCTTTTGAGGAGGGACAGGGTCAAAGAAGAGGACAGAATAAAGAGGGGGTGGGATAGGTTGGAGGGAAATATCAGTTAGTCTTTTCATCATGACTATTATGAAAGTGTTTTGCATGATACACATGTACAACTTATATTGAATTGCTTGGCCTCTCAATGATGGTGGATAGAGAAGGAGGAAGGGAAAGAATTTAGAACTCAAAGTTTAAAAAGAAAAGAATGTTAAAAAGTGTGATTATGTGCAACTTAAAAATAAGATACACAGGCAATGGGGTATAGAAATCTAGCTTATCCTTCAGGAAAATAGAAAGAGGAGTGGATAAGAAAATGGGAAGGAGTTGATAGAAAGGAAGGCAAATTAGGGGGAAGGGGTAATCAGAATGCACACCATCATGGGGTCGGGGGAAGAGGAGAGAGTGGGAGAAAATTGGGAACTAAAAATCTTGTGGAAGTGAATGTTGCAAACTAAAATAAATACATAAATAAATTGAAATGTGAAAAAAAATGTGAAATAATGGCTATAAAACCCAAATAAATAAATGACTGTAACAGTGACAAAAACTTCAATAAATTTTTCTTTGTTCTTGTTATTGTTTTTGAAAGAATCCATTGAATTACATTTAACTCTGTTAATGAATCAAATAGCATTTATTAAGTGCCTACTCTGTACCAGGCACTGCAAAACAGTATGGATGCAAAGAAAGGCAAAAAACAGGTCTTGGTCTCAAGAAGCTCATAATCTGATGAAGGAAAACAACATGCAGACAATGTGTACAGTCTAAGTTGGGTGAGATCTCAGAGGACAGGAGAACTAAGAAAGTCTGGCAGGAAATGGGGCTTTAACGGAGACTTGAAGGAAGCTAGGGAAGTTAAAAGACAGAGAAATGAGGACAGAGAGCATTTCAGGCATGGGAGAGAGCCAGTGAAAACCTTCAGAGCTTGAGGGATGAATGGTCTTGTGGGAGAAACAGTTAGGAAGCCAGTACAGGGGTAGATTGGTAAATGTTGAACTTGGCTGGGGGAATGTAGGCACACATACTTTTAAATTAAATCGGAATTATTGACACTTTCTAAAGTCTAGACACTGAACAAAACAATAAATTAAATCCCGGATACGTAGAGATTACTGATTTTTTGTAAATACTCATATGGCAGGCTGTGGTAAACCAGTTAGAGTTGGCTCTAGCACACCCTGGATCAGCATCTCTGCCCATAGAGCACAGGAAGAGGAGGAAGGTAGAAGAGGAAGGGTTATAGGAGACTTTGAAAACCAAACAGGATTGTACATTTCATCCTGGTAGAAACAGGGAGTCAGCAGAATTTAGTGAATGGGTTGGGGGGAAGCAAGGAATGGTTAGACCTGCATTTTAGGAAGAGCGCTTTGGTAGCCTGAGTGAATTTTGTATATACAGGTCTGTTTGGGGGCAGCTAAGTGGTGCCAAGCCTAGAGGGAGGAAGACTCCTCTTCCTGAGTTCAAATCTAGCCTCAGACACTTACTACTTGTGTGACTCTGAGCAAGTCACTTAACCCTGCTTGTCTCAGTTTTTTCTTTTTTTTCATGTGTAAAATGAGCTGGAAGAGGCAGCCAATCACTCCAGTATCTTTGACAAGAAAACTCCAAATGGGGGCACAAAGAGTCAGACATTACTGAACAACAATACATTCCATTCAAGATCAATCAATCATAAGATCATAGATTTAGAAGAGGAAGTGACATTAAAAGTCCAATTCTTTCATTTAAAAAAATAGGAAACTGAGGAATAGATCTATAAAGTGATTTGTGATCGCATAGCTACTATGCAAGGGCTAGAATTTGAGCTTAGCTTATCTGATTCCAAATTCAGACCATTTCCACTTTATCATCTTGTCTCCTCCTGATATCAACACAACTGAAAGAAGAGGACCAGGCATAGAATAGAAAAAGATATCTGCAGTCACAAGTACATGTATATCCTTGTCACCTCAAGGCTATAATTTTATATGCTTCATGATGACATCATTGTAAGCAATGTGCTTGGCACATCTAGACAAAAGCCTAACAAGTTATGTGGTAGGCACAAACTCTAAGCCTTCTGCCTCCTGCCAAATATGTCAGTGATATTTCCCCAAATCGATAAACAATAAACATTTATAAAGTGTTACTATATGCCAGGCTCTGTGCTAAGTGCTAGGGGATACAAAGAAAGGAATAAAATAGTGCCCCCCCCCCCGGGGGTTACAATCTAATGGGGAAAGATAACACTTAAAATGAAGCTGGTGGGGGGGAGAGGTAGTGGGTTTATCTGTTCATTTTGCACAACGATGAGTTTTTTGGAGATCTTGAAATCCAGAAGAATAGCCAAGTGGAAAATAAAAAGTTTCCAAAAAGGGAAATGAAAAATGAAAAGAGGGATTTAGGCTTCTTAGACTTTCCCATTCCAACTTGCTGATAGAATGCTGTGGGAGCAATTAAATTAAATCAAATGTCTTAAAACAAAGACTCTCATAATTAATTGGTCTGACTGGTCAGATGCCACCCACTTGCTATGCTTCTCTAAAACGAGACACAGAATCGAATACTCTCTAAGCCTCCCTCCCTCTGCATTAATCTCTATTCCAACCTCCACCACCCACCATTGGAGAGTATACACTTCCCTTGTAGATATGCTCCATGCTTCAGGAAATTCCTGATCGTTGGTGTATCAAATGTCATTCACTCATTTTAGAAGCCAGGTGCCTAGCCCTATGCTTGGGGTTGTGGTGAATATATGTGTATACACACATACATACATACATGTATATATACATACAGATATACACACATATGTATATGTATGTATACCTACATACACATGTAAAAGAGTATGGTATACAAAAGAATAGTGTATGAATTGTCTGCAGACCTTTGTTCTATTCTAGACTTCATCAAAAACAAGCTATGTGATCTTGAGCAAATTTCTGAACCTCTTTGAGGCTCCATTATTCATCTATAAGATGAAAGGGTTGGCTTGACTAGATGATCTACCGCTAGGATTGAGTAAACATGGGCTTATCCTAGTCAATCCTTTGTCTCAGGAATTGTTGAACTTAGAGAGTGCCAAATAAGTCCCATATACATGGAGGTAGTGGCTATGGGCAGACAGTGTAGGATTCTTTCCTCCATTGATTTCCACATCACTCTTTTCTTCTGGTTCTTCTGCTTGGCAGATCATTCCTCATTCCCATCTGTGAAATCATTATCTCTATCCTAACCTCAAAGCATATCCCAAGGTTTGTAGCCCAAGGCTCTGTCTTGGACCTTCTTTTTTGCTCTCCTTATACTTTATTTTTTAGTGATTTCATCAGCTCTGCATATACTTCCCAGATAAAGGTATGTAGCCCTAATCTCTCTTCTAAAGCACAGACATTCATTATCAATTATCTGTTGGACATCGACATATGGATGTTACATAGGCAATTCAAAGTCAACTTGTACAAAACAGAATTCATCATCTCCACTCTTTAAGCCCACTCCAACTCCAAATTTCTCTATTTCTTTGGAAGATACCATCATCTTTCTAGTCATCCAAGTTCATGATCTGAACCTTCTTCAACTCTGTCCTCTCTTTTACCATCCCCATCTCAAAATGGTTGGAAAGTCTTTTCAATTCTACCTCTACAATTTATGTCACACACTTTCCCTTCTCTCCACTCATATGTATCCTATCTTATTTGTGGTTCTGTTCTGTAACAACTTACTACATAATTGGACACCTGAATTCCATCAAGTATCTCCCCTCTCCAATCCATTCTTCACACATATGTCAAGATAATCTTCTGAAAGCACAAAATGAGTTATGTCACTCATAGACTGAAGGATCTCTCATGGTCTTAAGTGTCTGTCTATCTCATCTCTGATAATGCAAATTCCTCAGTGGCATTTGAAGTCCTTCACTATCTGGACCCATCCTACCTTTCTGGGATCATTTGCATCACTCCCCTTCACGTATTCTACATTTTAGCAAAAACTACTGGCTTTCTACTGCCTAAAAATGACAGTCTATCTGTCACCTATAGGTCTTAAATAAGACTTAGGATTCACTCCTTCTTCAAATTTACATGGCAGAATTCATAGCTTCCTTTGAGTCTAAGCGAATCAGCTCCTCATCTACCTTTGGTGTCCTCCTATCACTCAGCTCTCATCTGTGGCACCAAGAAGCTGTAGCAAGCACGAAGGCTTCATTCCAGTAAAACAGTCTTGCTAAATGGTCTAAAACAGGTTGAGGGCAACCAAGGGGCCTCAAAACCATCAGTGAGTTGGGGGGAGTGGGTGTCTATCCCAAGCAAATGAAGACTTCCGCTGGTAGAATGGACGGATGAGAACAATTTGTTCTAGAGGGCATGAAGGTGGCTGAAGCAAGGGCTGTGGAGTATTTGTTTGGACCTTAGTCAGACACTGAAGATGCCGAGGTCACCCACTGCATCCTGGACCATTGCCACTTATTTTGACTTTTGTCTTGCTACTGCACTTTGATGACTCAGGAAGACAGAGTGAGACTGAGGACTTCCAACAACTTTGCCTCATTTAAATCCAATTTACTCATGAGTCAAGATGTCACCCTATGATATCATTGGTCCTCTTTGAAAAATGAAAGATGAGCAACAATCATTTCCTATGTATTGTCCATACAGATAGATAGATATACATCTATCTATCTATCTATCTATCTATCTATCTTGTCCTCAGCTCCCTCAATTAGCATCTCTCCCTCTTCACATTATTTCCTATTTACTTGTCTTAGACGGTCACATGTTACAAGGAATGAAAATTCCTTGAAGACAGTGATGATTTTTGGTGTTGTTTTAGCCTTGAATTTCCAGCTCCTAACAGGACCATTTATAGAACAGGCCCTTAATAGATGCTGGATTGGATTGGATTGAAAGCTCTCAGATGATCTGCAAAGTGAAGTCTTTATAGGCTGTTTTCTCATCTTCTCCACTCTACCCATGGAGGGCACCCTTCTTGCCTCTTTTCCTAGGTGCAAAAATTCTTAGTTACAAATATGATCTCTAAGGTCTGTTTTCTTTCCACTGTTCAGTAGTTTTATTCTAGGTTGAATGTCCACTGAACTCAGGAAATGCTCTGCAAGTTTTATTTTTTTCTCAAAATCTCCAATGTTAGCTTATTCTGTTATTCTGGTCTTAAAAGCTCAGGCAGTCAACAAAGGGGTGAAGGTAGAGGTGGAGGGGACTTACTAATTGAGGGCTCTGACTGCCTAGGTTTTGGTTAATTGAGCTTTAATTTTACTATGGGGAGATGGTTATTAGTTTGCTTTGATAATCTTTATAACAATCAATAGCATCCTATAAACCCATTATTAAATTACCTCTCTAGTTTCCATTCATTATTTGAAGTAATACCAATCTCTTTCACCTTCAGGCTTTGGACTGTCTCCACAACCCTCTCATCATGGCAGCATTGTTGTCTTACTGTCTTGGTGAGGCCACATATCTTCTGAAAATGGTGTGAGGGAAGTGAATCACCTCCTCATCTAACTTTGGTGTCTGTCTTTCACTCCACTCTCATCTGTGGCACCAAGAAGCTGTAGCATGCACAAAGGATGCATTCCAGTAGAACAGTCTTGGTAAATGGTCTAAATTAGGTTAAGGATAACCAAGGAGCCTTAAAACCATCAGTAAGTTAGGAGGATGTCTATTCCAAGCTCATGAAGACTTCCCCTGGTAGAATAGATGGATGAGAACAATTTGTTTCAGTGGCCATTGAGGCTGCTGAAGCAAGGGCTGTGGAGTACTTGTTTAGAGCTTAGTCAGTCATTAAAGATGTGTGTGTGTATGTGTGTGTGTGTGTGTGTGTGTGTGTGTGTGTGTGTGTACTTTTCTAGAAAGAGTCTCAATCAGAAGGACACATATAGGCAATAACCAACACTAGATGATGAATTGTGGGGTGACAGGATTTTCAGCATATAGTTTTTGTGTTTGTTGTCTCAATTTTGACATTCTTGGCTCAAAATTAAAGCCCTGATACTTGAGGGCTACTGGCCCTGCTCACTTCAGCTGTCTGGACCCAGAAAAGAAAAAAATCCTAATAATAATTATACCAACAGTAATAATAATACTCAAAAGAAATTGGTTGGAGCAGCTAGGTGGTGCAGTGAATAGGAATGTCAAGCCTGGAGAGAAGAAGAATCTTCTTCCTGAGTTCAAATCAGGTCTCAGATACTTACTTGCTCTGTGACCATGGGCAAGTCACTTAACCCTGTTTGCCTCAGTTTCCTCATCTGTAAAATGAGCTAGAGAAGGAAACAGCAAACCATTCCAATATCTTTGAAAAGATAACCCGAATGGGATCATGAAGGGTCAAACATAACTGAAATGAAATCACAAACCTTCATTAAGCTCCTACTATGTTCTATGTGGCACAGTGAATAGAGTGTTGGGGTCTTGGAGTCAGGAAGACTTGAGTTCCAAGTTGGCCTCAGACACTTACAAGCTGTATGACAATAGGCAAATCATTTAACCCTGCATGCCTCAGTTTCTTCATCTGTAAAATGACCTAGAGAAAGAAATGGCAAACCACTCCATTATCTTTATTAAGAAAAATCCAAATGTGGTTACAAAGAGTCTGTCATGACTCAAAAGACTGAACAGCAATGAAAAAGAAATTGGTATGAGGAAGAACAACTGGGTAGACAGAAGAGAAAAGAAAATGTGTTAGAGGAGAAAGAACAATGGAGTTAGAATTATAAGATAGGCTATAGCAATGTTATTAAATTCCCCCATGCCTTAGTTTCCTCTGTTGGAAAATGGGAATAAGGAGACCTTTCTCTCTCTCTCGTTTTTTTTTGGAGGGGGAAGGCAGGGAAGTTGGAGTTGAAGGTCACATAGCTAGTTTTTGTGTTAAATGTCTGAGGGTGGATTTGAACTCAGGTCCTCCTGACTCCAGGGCTCGTGCTCCATGCACTGTGCCACCTAGCCACCACATAATGATACCTTTCTAACCAAATAATAGCACACATTTATATGGAGCTTTCTATACGTTATCCCATTTTGATCCATAAACAGCCTCTGAAGTAGGGAAAGAAAGTATAAGAGAATACTAGCAGTAATTAGAGATGGAATTCATTTCAGATATTAGCTAATCTCTCCAAAGTGGGAAAAGAACTTGCTCAAAGTAACGCTAGTAGTAAGGTGGCTGTAGAGATAAACTGTAGGCCTATAATTTTGTTGGTTCAGGGAATTCCTAGGCAAGCTAAATCCCTTTACTCATGCCTTCTCTGCAATTTATATTAGGGAATTTCCTAGAGCACTGAGGTTAAATGACATACCTAAATTCACACAGTCAGTATGTGTCAAAGGTAGGACTTGAACCCGGATTTTCATGCACTTCTCTCCATCCAGCCTTTAGCTTTTGTTGCTCAGTCACTTTTATTCATGTGCTATTCATCATGATGGTATGTGGAGTCTTGGAGAAGATACTGGAGTGGTTTGCCATCTCCTTCTGCAGCTCATTTTACAGGAAACTGGGACAAACAGGGTTAAGTGACTTACCCACGGTCACACAGCTAATATCAGATTTGAACTCAGGAACATGAGTCTTCCTGACCCCAAGCTTTGTGCCATCTAGCTGTCCTTTGGCTAGGGGAAAATAGGTCAGCTGTCTATCTGTACTTTATGATGAAGAAACTGAGTCTCAGAGAGATTAAGCGACTTACCCAATGACATACAGTTAGCAAAAGTAGAAGATGGCAAAGTTTGCTTGAGTTTGAGGTAAGTACTCTATCCACCATATTTCACTGTCCCTTTTAAGTATCTATTATGTGGGGAAGACTGTGTTAGGTGCTGGAGAGAAGTTTAAGATTGTAATAGAACCAACATATAACAGCTCCTAATAGGGATTAGTTTTCTACAAAAGGTGACAAAATTATCTTTGGAACCTGACTGACTACTGTCTCCTTTCCAACACCTTCCTGGTTACAGGCATCCAAAGTTCTACCCAAGCATGTGGAGTTTGACTTGGTAGATGTTTGAAGATCACCCAAGTCTCCACATCTAGCCCTAATAGATGAATAAATGCTATTAGATGAGTTTCCATACGGAGACCAGGGTGTCAGTCTATAAAATTTAAATGTCACTGTATCTTTGTTGTACATCCTACATTAGGGCTGAGTGAACTATTTGTTAACTTTTCGTTGATTTTTAAGGGCCTCAATTTACCCCAAACTCAAACCTAAACTAAAAGTGTGCCAGCACTAGGTCTGCCCCAACAGGATAATATTTAACTTTCTCTTCAAACCTACATGGCAGAATTCCAAACTTCCTTCAAGGTCCAGATAATTACCTCCTGCAAGAAAACTTTGCTGATGCACCCTAGATCAAGATTCCTGTCTTCTCATATTATCTTGTAACTTACTTAGATGTTTCCATGTTGTCTCCTTTAGAGAATTTAAGCTCATTGAAGACAGAGACTGTATCCTTGTTTCCTCTTGATGGAAACTGTTTCCTTTCAAACCCCTAACAAATGGCCTTTTAGAGAACAGAAAATTAAAAAATAAGTCCTCATTGGATTGGAACTGTAGGATGATCTATAGGAGTAAGGTCTTTAGGAGCTACATTCCATCTACCTTCTGCCAATGGAGAGTACCCCTATAGTTTCTTTCCTTGGGTACAAAAATTCTTACTTACAGCTCTGATCTTTAAAGTCCATTTTCACTTAGATTTAGGTAAAATGCTGCCTGTTTTAACAGAGATTATAGACTGGTATGGGGTTGTAACGTAATCTCACAGATTTGTTTTAAGAAACGCATGTTGTTTCCCTTAAAGGACTATGAAAGTGTGAGCTGGCATTTTTCTAGGAGTAATATTGTGGCAAAGGTGACAGTCTTTTTCTTGTATGCTCTTAGAGTATTTTCAGGGAAACCTGTGGTGATGAATGGATCATTCATTTCCAACTGGTAAAAATGTCCTCTTTGTCTTATTTCTCTCCAAGAAAATCTCTACAACCAATCTTATAAGGCAGCTCTAGACTTGATGAGTGCTCTAGGAGGCAGCTTAATCATGAAATTGTCCTCACAGAACAACATTTTTAGCATTTAGATGGAACAGAATCATAAGCATATGGACCTGTCATCAAACTGCTTCTTGGAATGATTGAGTGATTGGTGGCAAATTAAGTTCAACATCTAAGTTGAGTATGAATCTTTACCACAAGTATGAGAACATTTGAAAGATGTAGGCTGGAGAGCACTTCCTGTCCTAGCTGATCACACACTTAGAATAGGCAACTGCTAGTGCAATTCCAAAGAGCACAAAGAAGGGTCATGCCTTCTTCCCAGATCTTTAAGGCCCACTCACAGTTGTCCGAAATTCCTTTTATCTGAAAGTAGACTTAAACACCATCTTGAACACAAAGATAAACGTGTGAGTGCCTCTGAGAGAAAATCTTAGAGCTGTACTAAGTCCTAAATGGATGCTAGCCATGAATTCCTAATTGGGAGGTCACTGGGAATCTGGAACCTGTCATGGATGTCAAGACTTAGTAATGGGGAAAAGATGAAGAAAGGGGAGGCTTGGAAAGCTGAAAGCAAGCTTTACGTCCTATGCAATTTTGCTGAGCAATAGAAAGCCCTGGCTTCTTTACTTGAACTTCAAATCTTTCTCCATCCCCAAATTTTCCTTTCTCCATACACCTCTCTTGGATGAATGATGGCAACAAAGCTTGCAGTATGTGAATAATTGTTTGGTCCTTCCTGTAAAAGCCATGCTCCACAGTTTAAAAAAATCCAAAGAAGATTGACAGACCCTTTGCATTATAAGTTTTTGATCACAGGAACTGCATAGAACCAAGACGCACCATGATCAAAT
Organism: Pseudochirops cupreus; assembly: GCA_028627135.1. Lineage (NCBI taxonomy): Eukaryota > Metazoa > Chordata > Mammalia > Diprotodontia > Pseudocheiridae > Pseudochirops > Pseudochirops cupreus. Next base: position 268,808,693 of record CM053580.1, on the reverse strand, counting down.
CAACAAAGCAAAAGTTTTCTTGGTTAACACCTAATCCACCCCCAAAACAAATTCCTAAGTAGGACTGGAAAGAGTTTAATCAGAATAGTCAAAGGAAGGGCTATGTTCTTGGTATAAGTAGAGAAAAGGAGAGAAATGTCACCCCAGGTCAAATAAGGGGAAACGCACTTTTCCTAGACAATAGACTCTATTTAAATATCTCATTCATTCATTCATTCATTCTGAGTTAATCATTCAACAAAATACAAGGATACAGTGGCATTAACAAGATGAAAATAAGAAATCGGTGGTGCTCCTTAGGAACTTTTAATCGATATGGAGAGAGATGTCCTACTACACATAGGAAAAATCAAAGAGAACCAGTGAGTTAGTCAGTAAGCTCTTATTAAGGATCTGCTATGTTCCAGACACTGTACTAAGTGATAGAGGTACAAGTAAAAGCGAAAGACAGTCCCTAACTAGAAATCACAGGGACCAAAGGTATAAAGAGTTCAAGAGACTGGCCCAGCATTCTTTCTATTCATAAACTAATGGCAGAGATGAGACTAGAAATTCTCAGACAAAGGGTCCTAAACTATTCATTTTTCCACTGTGGCATACTGCCTCTCAGGTAATGGTAAGGGTAATGGTAACATTCAATGAAGGTCAGAAATTGTAGAGATTTCCATATGCTTTCAGAGAGTGGAGAGAAGGTGGGGAAAACACACACACACACACACACACACACACACACACACACACACACACATTGGGTGGAATGGGGCAGAAGATATTTCAAGTATAGTTGAATACAGATTTTTGATTAATGGAATACATTTCTAATGAAATTAACTGAAGGAGAGAAATGAGAACAGGCACTGAATTCAGTGGCCTTTTTCAATCAATTGATGCATCAACAAGTATTTTTATTATTTTCTATATGCAAGGCATTGTGGTAAGTGCTGGGAATACAAAGATAAAGCAAATATATTCCCTGTCCTCAAGGACCTTATAATGGAGGAGACAATATGCACATACATGCACACATATATACATTTTATATGTATATGTGTATATGTATATATATATATGATACATATATATACACACACACACACACACACACACATATAATTTCCATTCAAAGAGCAGATTAAACAAACACTTGTACAATTCCAAGTAGATTTGATTGTGTGACCTTTTAAGGTCAAAAGGGGCACACACAAGCATGTATCTCTACTCATACATATTTCAGGCAGTCCAAATTTTTATTAGCCACTCTTTTCCTTCCATGGACATATGACACTGAAATCATACTACTCCTCAAATTTTGATGTAAATATTTTCTCACAATATAAAGGAAACTTGGTTGTGCATATTAAATACTGAAATGTTTATTTTAACTTTGTTTTTTAAAGAAAGATTGTAAATCAATAAACACCATTTTTCTTATTGGTGGATAATTTTTATAGCTTGAGATAATGTGGTGGAGACCTTTTTTTAACACTACTGGTCAAGGATATTGCCACCTGCATGGCTGGAGGCTGGCTGGCTCCTCTGACTAAGATGAGAAAATACCAAACTGAAGGGTGTATTTTGGAGCCTTACATAATCTTCCTTCATTAACTTGTCCCTGTAGCATTGAAATTGTGGCAGAAGGAGAAATCCCACAAAGTACAGAAATGTTAAATGGCTTGATTGTAAAAAGAATCGATGACTACTTATTCAGTATGATTTCAGGGGCACCTGGAAGGACCCTTTTCCTTCCTCCCTCAAATAGCTTCCCAACAAGTACCTGATGTTTGAAATTCTTTTAACTGGTGGGACAAAGCATTTTCTTTCACAAAAGCAAATACCCTTGAGAAAGAACTGGCTGGTGATTGATATCAGAGACTTTCCCAAGAGCTAATCTTCATTTGAGGTACTGGATGTCTGAAATGTTGGGGGTTAGAGAGAGACAGAGAGAAAGCAAAAAAAGGGTAACCTGGGGTATCTGAAAACAAACTCTCTGACAGTATGGAAAAGAGCATTAACCAGGACAGCTACTAATTACTAGAGGTAAGTCCTTGGGCAAGTCATCTCACTTGCCCAGTTTCAGTTAAGTTACTTCATTTGTAAAACAATCAGAATTAGGAACAGATCCCAACAAACGTCCTTCCTTTACAACTGCTAGGCTGCATTTCGGGACTGCTACTAATTGAAACCACTCTGGTGCTCACATCTCCATTTTAGATTCTCCTTCAGTTTTTGCTTTGTTTGTTTTCAAACCACTGGGTGCAAAAGAGAGAATGGCTGGCTGGCTGGCTGGTATGGTTGATGATACATAATCACATTAATACTTTATCGCCTGCATTTGTCAATATATTAGTGCGATGTGTTATCATATACATTATTAACTGTTGCTGCTAAATGTTTTATATGGGTCTTTTACATTTTTTATTTCGATTGTGATAAATTTGAATTCTGGGGACCTTTTTCTTTCTGAACAAGAAGAAGCAAAAACATTGCATTAAAGGAGACTTATGAGGATGAAGCCAAGCCTCCTGAACAGGGAACACTGATGATTTCTTCACTTTGCCTTTCTGTGCTGAAAGTTATGACGGGGAGTGGGGAGAGAAAAGGCAAAGGGAAGTCATGAAGGGAGGAAAGGAGAGAGTGGAGATAGAACATGGAGGTGCATAGAAGAAATTAAGTAATTTCCCATCAGTGTGCATTTCTCCATAGATCCTCAGCACATAACTTGTGTGATAGCTATGGAGTAGTCCTCAATAAAAGCAGCCAACAGCCAAGACTTCCTATTCAAGTCAAATATCATTACTAAATGTTATCTCTTGATGTTGGGATTATGTTCTTACCTCTAATTATATTTTTTTAATTAAATTTTTTATTTTATTTTTGTTTCCATCATTCATTTCCACAAAATTTTGAGTTACAAATTTTCTCCCCATCTTTCCCCTACCCACCGCCCCAAAACAGCCATCCCAGTGTATCCCCCCTCCCCCATTCTATTCTCTCCTATGCCTTCCCCCCTCACCCCTCTGACTTTCCGGTAGGGCAGGATGGATCTCCCAACCACAGTGCCTGTGTATGTCAAGTTCCAGTTGGATGAAGTTAATAATAATAATTATTATTTTATGTACATATATATATATATATATATATATATATATTTAAC
>CM053580.1:268772123-268805039 GCA_028627135.1 Pseudochirops cupreus | reverse complement strand
TCCATCCATCCATCCATCCATCCATCCATCCATCCATCTATTCAATAAACATTTATCAAGCCCCTTCTATGTGACAAGCATTGTATTAAGCATTGGAGAATAAAAAAGAAAAACCGGTAAAAATGATCTTTGCTCTCAAGGAGTTTACAAGTCTAATGGAGACAGCAACATGCAAACAAATACATAGAAAGCAAGCTATAAACAGAATAAATAGAAAAATTGGAAAATAATTAAGGGAGGGAAGACATTGGGATTAAGAGAATTTGGGGAAGGATTCCTACAAAAGGTGGGATTGTAGTTGGAATTTAAAGGAAGCCAGGGAGAGGTGGGAGAGAATTCCAGGGTTCTGGGACTGGCCAGAGAAAAAGCCTCCAGTCAAGAGATGGACTGTCTTATTTGTGCAACAGCCAGGAGGGAGGCCAGTGAATCCTAGAGTACCTAGTGCAGGCCTCCATTGTCTCTCTAAGCCTGAAGCCTCCATTATCTATCTCCCTAGTCAGTGTTAAAGTATTTCTTTTATTTCAAAGGAAATAACTCTATGAAAGTAGTTTTGCATCTGTAAAGGGCTGTAGAACTGTCATTCTGTAGGACTACTTACCCCAACCCCTCAACTTCATTTCCATAATTATCTCGGCTTTACTCTGCCCTTGGAAACCTACCCTTTGCAAAGCTGTTCTGGTGTTTGTCACCAACCCCCTTTCCATTTCCCTATTTCTCTCTCACTCTCACTTTCCCTCTCTCTCTTTTATTATTATTATTTAAGGATCATAAAGTGGAAGTCAGCTTGCTGCATTTTCGGAGACAGATGAGGCCAAGTGGCCCACGGGGAGCACTCGGCACCAGCTCCTTGCTGTATGCCAGCATATGGAGTTGAGTCTCCAGGCACTGACATTAACACTCCTGCTTCAGGTAACTCATTTAGCTTTGGTGCCATCTCACAATAAACATACCATCCACCGACACAAATTAGACAGCTATTGAGATTAATTTTGAGGCACTATCGGCAGCATCTTAAATCAAAAATCATTCTTTATTAGCATGCTTGGCAGTATAGCATGCCTGCCCCCCCACCCCATTCCTGCCACAAGAATAAATGAGGCCCCATGGTTGACATAGTGCATCAAGTGTTTTATAATAGTCTAATTGTAGCTAATGGTTTGTGGAGCTAATTAAGGCCCTATGAATTACAGTAATCAGTCAGGCTCATCCTTTAAACCAGATAGTTCTATTCAACCATTTCTTTAGTAAGAAACAATAGTATATGTGTATATATGTATAATATAATAGATGTGTATACTCACATATATCCACATATATGCTATATATATACCCTGATGAGCCACAGGGCTTAGTAGAGCACAAAGAAATTAATAGAACTTATTTTTCCCTCTTTTGATAAAAATGTTTTTTTCTGAAGTAGCACAGGTTCTCTATACTGAGCTAGCTATAGCCAACATTGTGGGATGTAAGGGAAAGGAACAGAGAGAGAAAGACAGGTATCCAAGTGAGGGCCTTGCTAATAGATCAGGATTCTTAGTTGATAACAGGTGTACTTCTCTTGGCCACAGCCCCAGAGATACATCTTACCTTCCATGGCATTCAGACCCCCAAGGAAAGCTAAAAAATAAGTAAATATGAATGCTTCAGTCAGAGGATGACAAAGGAGGCTCACGAACAGCAGCTAGAGGATTTGGAAGGCTATAAACTTGATTTGGGTGAGGTAAAAAGGTGCCCTGAAAGTGAGCCTAAAGAGATGTTAGTATATGATACACAGAACATAAGTGAGAGAAATGGGATGATTTTCTTCTCAAATAGGCTTGCTATGAGGGAAATATCCTAAACAGAAGATCTATTGAATTGCAGAGGAGCTTCCCAAGGGCCCTGGCAGAAGCTTCATTGCTTGGGTTATTTAAAACTTGACTGGACAAAACAAGAGAGAACTCTGGGAGTAATTTTGCTGAGGCTTTTGGGAAATGGAAGAAAGAAAAAAAAAGGTCTTCCAGCTCTTACATCTCTGATTCTCTGTAAGAAAGGGAAAAAAGAAATCTATAGAAATATCATCAGCATGGTCTATATTGGAACCACATCTACCTCTGCTTTCACTGAGTCCCACAGAGAATCAGAGAGGAGAAAAGAGAATAAGATTTTGGTAATGCTCATGTGTTATTATTTCTTGTCATCTCACAACATCAGAGAGGTTAGACAGGACCTCTAGAGGTCAACCAGTTCCCCACCCAATTTTTGAACAAGTTTATACTCAACCCATCCCCCAGATAGATGAGAACCCGTCTAATCTTGAAGTGCTCAAAACTCCTTACCAGTGTGAGTCCCAGTTGTGTACTCAAATGCTAAAAAAACAAAAACTAAAAGCTCTTATGGGTGGGAAATCATTCAATCATTTCTTAGTCTCGTAAACTTCCCTGCCTCTATTTTTTCTGAACTCTCATCTAGTCTAAAACTTCTTCCTCATATGAACAACTATTCCCTGATCACAAATCTTCCATGGCAATACATTCTTTCATTCATACATACATTTATTTATTTGTTTATTCAATGGAAGGAAGTTGAAATTTTTGGTATTCAAATCAACACTAAGCTAACTTTTCAGCTGCAAATTGTACCCTTCAACTTCATCTACTCAATGCTACAGCCAGATTGGACTATTTACTCTTCCAATAACTCATCCTTCCTTTCTTAATTCTATATCTTTCTTCATACTTCATCCACTTTCATGTGGAAAGAGTCTCGGACTTGTTGCATGAAGAGAAATAGGTTCAATTCCTACTTTAACTTTTTATCAGGTATATGAGGAGAAGCCATATAGTATACTCAGCCTTAGTTTCTTCATCTCTAAAATGAGAATAACTTTGTATTATTTACCTCATAGGACTGATGTCAGGATCAAGTGAGATTAACATGCATGAAGTGCTCTGAAAACTTTAAAGTATGTTAGAAATGTTCATTCTTTGTTTTATTATTCATCCAGTCCTATTTTAGGCATCCCCTCTTTTATTAGTCTTTCTTTGTTACCTCAAATGAGTTTCCCCTCCTCAAATCCAGGAAGCCTTCAGTACCACCTCAACTATTCACTGAGCATATCATAAGGAATTTTAATTATTCATGCACATATCTCAGTACTTATACTATGGCTTAAGCTTTTTGAAAGCAAATATATTGTCCCATTTTTTTTATTCATACCCTCGGGGTCTAGCACAATCTCCTACACATATTAGGTGCCTAATGAATATTAATTGCCTTTAGTATAGAATTATCTCTCCCAAAATCCTTTTATTGCAGCTTAAGCCCATTTTCTCTTATTTGATCGTCTATGGATATAAAGAACATCTGGTCACCATCCTCTGTATAATAACTTTTCATATTCCTGAAAACTGTTATGAAACCTTCCTTCTACCACTCAGCCACTAGACTGAAATATTCCTGTTCCTTTAACCTTTCCTTGAGGGTCTTATTTGCTGACTATTTGGTCTTGTAAAATGAACTGACACAGAAGTCAGAAAGCCTGAAGTTTTACTGCCTCTGACTAGTTTTGTGACCTTGGTCAAGTCACTTAATTTCTTTCAGTTTCCCTAACTATCAAGTGGGTATAATAGTACCTGCCTAACATAACTCACAGGATATTTTAAAGGTACAATGAGATAAGAGATATAAATGGGTTTTGACAAAATAGAATGTGCTACAGTAATATAAGATATTTTAAAATTATGTTTTCCATTGCTCTATAAAACCTTGCAGTCTTCAACATTCCTTCTTAGTCCTGGACCCAATGCTCTAAGAACCTGAAAAGGAAATGTCAGTATCCTTTTTCCTGTTTGCTAAGTTCCTATTTATACAAGCCAGTATCACTGTACTTTTCAGCTGTAATCCTATATAGATGCTACGTAGGCAGCTTGTTATTTACTGTCTTAAAGATTTTTGCCACTTCAGGAGACTGTTTTCCTTCTTATTTTAGAAGCAAAATATATGATTAAAATAAATTAGTGTTGGTTTTACTTAGAAAAGAGTGAGATTCAGTTTGGATTTTTTTCCTATTTTTTTTCTTATTAGAAAAAAATTTTTAAAGCATCATGAGTTCAACAGAGACTTAAAGATATTAATTTCACTCATTTCTAAGAGATATTTATTCATTGATTCATTCATCTTTTTTTAATTGTCTATGCATGTTCTTTTCATAGTCTTCCACAATGACATTAAATGAATTTGTTTTTATTCAATAAAACTATGAAAAGTAGATGCTGAAAATTGTTGTTTGATTGAATTCCCTACAAAGTCAAGTTAATTTTCATAGGAATATTAGATTTCAACCTGGAAACAACATTGGAGGTCATTTAGTCCAATGCCTTCATTTAATAAGAAAGTCACTGAGAAGTTAAGTGATTTCCAAGAGGCCTCAAAAGTAGGAAGAAGAAATCCCAGGCCACATTCTTCTCCAGGTTCCACTCCTGGTTCTCCAGAATTTTTCTGTTGTGTCCTACAAACCTCTCCACCCTGGAATCTCATTTCACCCTTGGACTTCATAGACCCCAGTGGCCTTTCTCTCTGATTAGCTTCCTTCCTAAACCTCCATTTTAGGCAAAATAACCAAACTAGCCAAATCTTCATTTCCATCAAGACTACACTCCTTCTTCTGGAGACTTTTTCTATCATTGCCTCTGTCTGGATATGTTTATTTCTTCCAACTAAGTGGGTTTTGGTGACCCCAAAAATACCCTACTTCCAAAAAATTAAAAGTCAGAGGTATCTTAAGGAAAGAAAAGGAAGTTTTATTCACTTCTTGCAAGAAGAGGGTGTCTCTTCCACCAGTATGAATCAGCAGAATAAGAGGGTGTTACAGAAGATGGAACAAGAATTTATACCCTAATGCAATCAGAGCCCCTCCCACCACCGTCCCTTCTCCCATTGGCTGGGAGGTGGGTTTACAATCAGAGAGTGAAATCTTCTCCAATGATAAGGAACAAAGAAGCCTGCCACTATCTCTCAGTGGCTGGGAGGCTGGCTTACAAAGAACAAGGAAACAGGGATAGCAAATCCAAATATACCTACCCTTATTTGGCAAACACCAAAGTGAAGGAGGAAGGGCTTTAAGAGATTCCTAAAATTCCTGAAAGGCTTAAGGCTTATTGACAGCAAGGGAAGGGGTGAAGGGTCCTGGATTGTGTAATTTCTTAGGAAACCAAGGACTCATCTGTCCAGTCTTACAAAAGTCTGTCTCTGCTTTCAAGATAGTTTCTCTCCCTTCTCCTCATTATGAGGAGTCTTCACAGAGGTACAGAGAGAGAGTGTACCCCACTCACAACCAAATCCTTTCTTAGTTCAACTTCTTTTTATGTGTTCTCCCATTAGAATGTAAGCTCCTTGAGGGTAGGAATTGTCTTTCATTCTTCTTGCATTTATTTTCTCACTGTCTGGCACCCTTAGTAAATCTTCTTAAATGCTTGTTGATTTGTTAGCTTTTTGTGATTGTTACTATTTTACCCTTCCAAGATCACTAATAATCAAGTTCTAAGGCAATGGTTCTCAACCTGTGGGTCGCAACCCCTTTGGGGGTCGAACAGGGTCACCTAAGGCTATTGGAAAACATATATTTCCCATGATCTTAGGAACCAAGACACTGCTTCTCAATCCATTTCCAGGTGGGTCTGCCCACATGCAGATATGCCCACATACAAGTATTAAAGGGTCGCGGCATCAGGAATGTTGAGAACCACTGATCTAAGGTCTTCAAGTAGGTCATAGAGAACCATTTGTCAGAACTGCTATGGACACTCATTTGTTTTAAGGGAGGACTTGAATTGAATTTGATGTTCTCTGAAGTCCAAAGTTTAGTCTGAATATTGGCCTGGTGCATGAATGGAAAGAGTTATAGTCAACAAGTAATCTCTCAGAAAAAGTTTATGCTCAAATATACTGAGATCACAAATACGAACCTATCAGAGACATCAACAAACTATTAGCAGAGAAATTAACTAGAAATATTTTTTTAGCAGTCAGACCACAATTTCATACAAACAAAAGAGTCTCTCCTCTGTCTCACTTCAGATATATACCTATAGAATGATCTGGGAGAGATAGCCCACAGCCACTTACATTGCTTTTTATAGGACTTCAATGGAAGGAATTGTCTCTAGTTTTTTAGACACTTGATTTTATTTTTCTTTTGGCAAGTCTGTGAATGGTATTCCACAATAACATTAAATGAATTACTAGGAGGCACTGTTTTGAAAAGGGAAGATTTATAAGAAATACTGTTTTCCTTAAAAAGTTTAGAAACTAGTTGGAGAGAGAAGACAAGTACCACATTATAATTTAAGATAATGTAAGTGTTGTGGCAGTTTTAAAAACAAAGCTCTATAGAGGTTGAAAGTCAAAAGAGATCTCTTTTTGTTGAAGTGTTTAGAAGTCAAGGTAACATGGAGGAGATGCCTTAGAATGGTCTATGGCAAAACTTGGGTGCAAGTCTTATTTTGGCCATTTCTTCTAATGCTCTATTCTTTCACATATAATAAGGAACTAATACTGTATTTTTCCATTACAGAAGTGTTGATGAGGAAGAAGAGATTCTCTCTACCCAGAAACTTGGCACCTTCTTTGCAATTGTAGTCTTAGCAAGTCTTCTATTGTATTGAGAGATTAAGTTACTTACCCAGTTTCACAGTCACTTTGTATCAGACATGGGAAGTGAATGATGGCTGACTGTCAACCCACTATACTATGCTGCCTTTTCAGGTTAGTTATTATTAAAATTTTTTGAGAAAATTGGAGTTGTGACTTGACCAGTATCACATAGCTAATAAGTGTCTGAGACCAGATTTGAACTCAGGTTCTCCTGACTCCAGGGCCAGTGCTCTATCTATTGCACCACCTAGTTGCCTCCCAGGCTAGTTATTATTAAAAAAAAAAACAAAAAAACCAAACGTGTAGCAGAAACCGTGTGAATTCATTTGTTCTTCTTGTTCTCTTTCTTCAACTTCTATTAGTCTGATTTCACTTCCCTTTCCCCTTTCCTCTTCCTTCCTTCTCTCCTCTCTTCCTTTCTTTTCCTTTTCTTTCTTCTCTTTTCTCTCAAATCTTCCCCTATCTGTGCTTCCCTTTATTTAGGGAACTCCTAGTATAAAAATTCCCTTAATCAATGTAAATCTGTATCAGGCCTGAAATTCATAGTCCCAAATAATTGCTTGGATGCACTAGAGGGATTCAATGTCTCGCCTAGAGGGACACAGTCAAGTGAGAATCAAGACTTGAATCTGAATCTCCCTCAGTTCAAGGTTGTTTTTCCACTCACAAGACTAGACCATATTACTCTTCTTCAGGAGATAGAGGTAAAGGACATACATATACATATCTATATATACATATATGTATATATATACATACACACATATATGTGTGTATATAGAGAGACAGAGACAGATACAGAGTATATGTAATTAATAGAGACTTTTAGTGATCCTACACAACTTTAAACATCTTAAAATAGTTTAAAAATCTAAACTGTTATTATTGTGGTTGCTTTGAAAATGAAGACAATAAAAGAGTCCCTGAACTCTAAAAATATATAATCTATTCAAAACTATTAGATAGACTTTTTCTTTTTACCTCTTATTCAGGTTACAGAAAAGATTAAGACCTGAAAAAGTAAATAATGACAACCAAAGGCCATTGAAAGAAGAACAGTTAAAGCGGTGTTGATACCTAAACAGAATGAGAAGAGTAGAAAATAGTGGAGACCAACATATATAGGGATCTAAGACATCATTGATGTTGGATGAAAGTATGCATATTAAAACCCTCCATCCAATGCTACTTTCTGACAGTATTCTCACCAAAATTTCCAAGGAGTCCACTCAATGTATTTAAGATCTTCCTTGCGATCTCCTGGTATTGTAACAACATTATTGATTGTCCTTTGTTTTGTTGGAATGGTCCTCTCTAATGACCTGCTTCCTGTCACTTCTGAATACTTCTTCATTTGTAATGTGCCACATACTTATCACAATCACTGTGCACCCATCTTTCCATTGCCCTTAGGGAGTGGTTCTCAATCTGTTGGTCCTGACCCCTTTGGAGCTTGAACGATCCTTCCACAGGGGTCACAGGAGTTACCTAAGACCATCGGAAAACACATATTTCTGATAGTCTTAGGAACTGAGACACCGCTCCTCTGTCTGTCTCCAGAAGGGTCCATCCACATCCAGATATGCCCACATATGAGTATTAAAGGGTCGCGGCATTAGGAAGGTTGAAAACCACTACCTTAGGGTGACCAATAATTATAATTCTTGTACAATGACCAGATAAAATGCTGAGGATTGAAGAGGAGAAAATATTGGGGATGAGATTAGAGCTACAGTTATAAGGGATGGAAAGGCAGTAGGGGAAGAAAAGCAGGGGAAAAAAATCACGGGAAAACTAAGCCCATTTTTAGAGGCAAAGAAACAAGGACATTTCATTAAGAGAAATATAGGATATCAATGAAAGCCCTGCCATTGTTTTCATTAGTTATATAAAGCGAAGCCAATCAAGCCCATGGCTTCGAAAATAGGCATGATGTTCTTTTGTCCAGAAATGGAGTGCATTTAATGAGAACAGGGGAAGACATTTACCTAGACTATTGAAAATCTGGTTAAGAGAAATTTAAGTACAAAATAGAAGAGAGAAACCTATCCATTTATACATACAAATGACATATAGAGTAGCAGCAACAACATAGAAGGAAGTATAGTAAAGATTCCAAACAATTCATAGGGGACAAAATCCAGGAAAGGACTCAAATTTGAACAAAATAAAACAAAGTCTAATATATTTATACATAAATGGACAAAATACCTTTATGAAGTAGGATGCACTACAGATCCTGGAACAAGGGAGCTAATTTACTTATGAGTCTCCTTGGGATTTGCTAAAATGGGAATCATAACTAAGACATAACTCTGGAATAGCAAACATTAATCAAAAGATGGAGAACAGATAAGGGGCCAGAGTAATGTGTTAAGAGGATATATTGATGCAAGAAAATCCTGGAGTCAGAGGCGAGTATCATGATGGAAAAACATTTGAGTGATGGTCAATGGAGGGAGAAACAGAAATGGTATCACAGTTGGAGTATCATTTGGAGCACCTGGGCAGAAGGAGGAATTAGATGAAGAGTTTGGGAAAGATAACACAAATCTGGCAATGCAAACATGATATTGTAGCAACAGGGGACTTCAACTATCTGGACATCTGCTAAGCTCTTGTTTTGCCAAAAGCTTAGCAACTGAAAAATATGTGACTTTTCTTGATCTTTTTCTCCCTTAAATGAGAGAGGACACCAAAAGGAAAGTATACACATTCATCCTTCAAAGTCTCATTGTGATGTGTAGGTGACCTAGAGTTCTTAAAGACTGACTCTATCAGTAAAACACAAGCTCTGGTAATGGGACAGGATTGGAGATGCCCCAAGTATGGTCCTAACAACCAGTTGAGCCTGTTTTTTTTATGGTTAGACTTGCCAAGTACAAAAAAGACATATCACCAGCAGGCTAGGCATTTGGTAAGAAATTCTTTGGCCAAGACAACTCATGCAATAAAGAAAAAAAATGTGAAAAGGATTCAGTACTGTGTGATTCCATTCCACTTATGTAGTGACAAGAACAGAATGATAGAAGAGAGGAAGAAGGCTCTAAAAAATAGTTCTTCGTTTCTCACTTAGACTATAACTTAGCCACTGGCATTGTAAAGGGGTCATCTTTGTTCAATGACCAATAAGTGGGCGTACTATTATAAGAACTGAATTGCAACAATGTATTATTCTCATTATAAACAAAACCAGAAGGAAGGAAGTTATAGCCACATAGGAAGATGCCTCATCTGTATTCTTTGAAAAGCAAATGAAGGATTTGGAGAAGGTGATTTTATTGCGTGCTTCAAAAGAAGAAACATAACAATTTCATGGGACTTTTGGTCATAGCATATTATAGTACTCATACTAAATATTTGGGAAAAAAGACTAACATGAAAATAATTTCAGCAAGTACACAATCTGTTGCTGAAGATGAAGAGGAAGAGAGAATTTATGAAGAACTTAATGGGACCCTCCTGTTAAATCAGCATAACCTTGAATGATTGGAAACTTTAATGCAATGTTAAGATGAGGGGAGAAAGATAGGAATGTTTTTTGTAAAATATAGATCAGGTAAAAGGAATGAGCAGAAGATTTGTAGACTATACAGAAGTCTCATTCTTACAGGGCATAAAAACTTTCTTTTAGAAATGAATTAGAAAGTACTAGGCATGACTCATATTCAATAACATTACAAAAAAAATTAATTTGATTTGAAAAGATAGGAAATATCAATTGCAAAAGCCTTCTAAATGGTCTCCTTTCCCATATCTCTTATCTTGATCTCTCTAATTTGTCTTTCATACCAATAACAAATTAAAATTTCACCATTGAAGATCTTTGAGAGATCATGGAGAATGAAATGGATCCTAGTTAAATGGAGACAAGAAAATGTTTCAATTTTTTTTTTTTTTAAGGAGGAAGGGGAATTAGTCTATAATTTGTAGACTAGGAAATTGACAATATGACAAGATAGAAAGGGCACTGGAGCCAAGATGACCTGGATTCAATTCCTACCTCAGATACTAGTTGAGTGAGTCTGAGTAAGTAATTTTATTTCTCTGTGCCTCCGTTTCCTCTCCTCTAAAATGAGGGGATTAGATTGAATGTACCCTATAGCCCTTTCACCTCCAAACCTTTGACCCTTTGAGTTACACCTCTATTCCTGGGAAAATTCTAGAATATCAACAAGTTAGATTGTGATGATCATTTGAAAACACTGTGGTTTCATCAAGAGCAGGTTGTATCAGACCAACTACAATGTCTTTTCTAACAGGATAACTAGACTGGCAGAGCAGAGAAATGTTGGAGACATAATGATGGGGTACAGGCTCTGAAAATCCCCTTGAACTCTAATTGAATCTTCCCATTTGATGAGGCATTTGCCTGAGGCCATAAGCCTCTGTTAAGAGCCTAGCCCCACTTTGTCCAGCTAGCTCCCACCCTTGATCCTCTCAAACCCTCCATTGTCTCATCTCCAGGTAGCCTCCAGCAACTTTCCCCCCTTAATCATTCATTTACTGGGTTCTGAACTCATTAACTCCTCCTGAAGACCCTCCCCAAAATCATTACTGGAGTCTGACCTCATCTGACTCCTTCTGAAGACCCTCCCCAAACTCCTCCTCCAGACCACACCTAGATTCCTCCCGCAATCTTTCTGTATATAAGACCCTGTCTTGCCTCCATGTGGTATGAGAGCGCCATAGAAAGCATAGACTTGCTCTGTGTCAGAGGATTCTGGCTCACTGTTCAATACAAGCCTTACAGATACCGAGGCTCCTTAAGAGTCTACCCAATGTGGCAAACTTTTAATAAACTTTGCTTTTCTTTGGCTGAGAGAGGACTTGAATCAAATTCATTCAGCAGGACCCAGTGTGTTGCTATTTTGGGGTCTCCAGCACCCCTAACCCTATACCTCTTCATTTTATGGTTAACCTCATTAATAATATCCTTAGATTTTTGCCAAGCATGAGCATAGCTTCTCATCCTGTACTTGTCGGCAAGATTAAAAGCTAGATCATGGCACAGTTAGTGGAATTCCAAAATGGTTGACTGGCCAGAAGGCTGATGGTGTAGTTGATAGAGAACAGGGCCCAGAGTCAGGAAGACTTGAGTTCAAATCTGGACTTCACACACTTATTAGCTGCATGAACCTGGGCAAATGACTTCACCTCTGTTTGCCTCAGTTTCTTCACATGCTAAATGGAGATAATAATAGCAGCTACCTTTCAAGGTTGTTGTGAGAATCAAGTGAGAAAATATTTTTACAAATTTCTTAGCATAATTCCTCACATATGGTAGATACTGTATAACAGCTCATTCATTCTTTACCTTTCTTCCCTCAACCATGAAATGTAAGAGTACCTACACCCCAGGACTGTTTTGTAGATAAAATGATATAATATTTATAAAGCACTTAGCATGCTGCCTGGCAGAAACACCAACTTCCTTCATTTCTTTGTTTTTACCTCCTTACAAAGTTATTAATGGGATGATATTAACTTGCAATGGGTGGTTTTTTTTTTAATATAGCATCCCAGACATCTGTTTTGGATTTATGTCATTTACTATTCTTATCAATTGTTTGAACAAAATCAGATTTTTTTTTTAATCTGCAGACAGAATATGTATCAGCAAGATAGCTGATGTATTGGAGAAGAGAATCAGGTACTCAAAAGATCCTGACAGGCTATAATAAAATAGGGTGAAAGTTAATGGATAAATGTAAATTTCTACATTGGGAATCAGAAGAAAAAAAATCATAGGGCATGATATGTATGAAGAAATGCTGGATAATTGATCACCCTTTTTGGAAAAGATAGAGAATTTTGGTCAACCTAAAACTTAATAAGAGCTAAAAATCTTAAACAACAGCCCCCCCCCAAAAAAAAATCAGTGCTAAATTGTATGAAAATACATTGTATGCACAAACAGGAGAATGATGATCTTGTGCTCTGCTCTAGTGAGAACACATTTGGAGGCATATATTAGGTCAATTCTAAAGGCCACATTTTAGGAAAGATTCTGACAAACTTGACCTTAGTCAAGAGAGAGTGACTGCAATATTTGAGTGCCTAGAAACTAGAAAAATATCATATGAAGAAAAATTGAATGAAGCTGTGTAAGGAAGTCATGGAGGGAGCAAGTGGAGGTACAAGATCAGTCTGTATGTTTGTCAAGAGGTGTTATGGTAATAAGCATTTATAAAGTGCTTACTCTGTGCCAGGCACTTTGCTGAGTATGATTAGACTTATTCTGCTTGATTCAAGAGGACAGAACTAGGGGTGATAGGCAGAAGGTGCATAAAGGCAGATTTGTGCTTGATATAAGAGGAAAAAGTAGTTCCTAACAATCAGATCTATCCAAGAATAGGATAAAACATTTTATCTAGGAAGCTAGTGGATACCTCCTCTGTAGAAGTCTTCAAGTAGAGACTGGCTGGCTATCTATCTGACAAATTGTAGAGAGGAATTTTGTTCAAGTATAGGTTTGTCCTGAGTTTTCTCACAACTCCTGTCCTTTTGGGAGACATAAAATGAAATGATTGACCAAAGCAAATGTCGATCATTCAATATGGTGCGAGGTGGCTGATTCCAGTGGCTTATAATTTAATAATAATGGTCAGAATCCTCCCTGGACCCACTCTCCTTGACTCCCATTGGTCTAGGAGTTTAGGTTCCCAGAGATAAGAATAGTTTTCCTACCCTCAGTGTCCTAGGAATGACTTTAAGGGCTTAGATTTTGTAGCACTCTTCATCATGAACACCCAACTAAAGTGAATTTCAATTAGCCTCAATTAAATATTTAAAGTGGTTATGTACAGAAAATAGGTAGAACACACCCCTCAGGAAAAAATAAAAGACTGGAAGGTACACACACTCACGTGTGGGTTGAGGAGAGTAAACTAGAATTTGAAGAAAAAAGGTTGTGAAGGCCATATGTGAGAATTCATGGCACAGAAGGGTATCTTATGTGCTATGGTCCTGGTAGCTGTTTTCACCCTTTGTTGAATCCCTACCATATTTATTTTGTTGCATGGAATCCACACTGGATGATTAGCTGGACAGGTTCCTTGCAGCATAGAGGATCTTAAATTGTTTGGCTGCCTTCATCACCTTGGCTACTATTGCTACTGGAGAAAGTGAATAATACTAGTTATCTTCAGCTGTTGGTGTATCCTCACCACTGCTTTGATGGACTTCTAGCTCTTAGTAGTTGCCTAAGCACTCTTAGGATACTCCTTTACCTCTGGTCAGGGAAACACACACACACACACACACACACACACACAGGTACCACTGGCAAGTTGGGTGGGAGCTGATTTCTCAGCACATTCTTTCTTACCAGTTGCTAGGAAAGAGACTGAAAGATAATTCGCTCCTTTTTTTTTTTTTTGGTATCCTAAGTCATTAGTCCTTTCTGCTCTAGAAATAAGTGGAAGACTCTTATGACCTCACAATAACAATACTTCAATTACTCATAGTCACCAAACCTTCATTTTTTTTTTGGATAGGAATCAGTCAGGGAATACTATGTGTATAGCCCAAGAAGAAAAGGAAAAACTGAACACAGAGCACATGAAGTATTCATTGACCAGTATCCCTATTACATAACGTTCCCCATAAGAAACTCCGAAACTAGCCTTTATGACTTTAGGGAATGTTTATAAGTAAGAAGATGGGCAATTTTTCTCCTTACTTGAAGAGTTGATGAAAGGATATGTATTTACATTCTAGCAAGAGAGGTTTTTATTAGATATAGGAGTGACTCTCAAGAGCCAACATGCTAAGCTCTGTGCTCTATGCAAACTGGCTTTCTTACTTTTTTCCAAAGATCATTACATTTTCTGCACCTCTGACAGAATACCTGTCCTCTCCCATCTTCACCGATTCTTTAAGGCTTAGTTCAAGTCTTGGGCACAGGTTTAGTGTAGTATAATGAAGCGTGAGAGAAAGAACTTTTGACTTTGAACCAGGTGACCCAAGTTGCCCTCTTAGTTCTGTTTTACCTTTGGCAAATTGTTTGAGTTCTCTGAGACTCAATTTTGTCATCTATGAAATGGACATAATACTTACATTCCCTACTTCATGAAGTTATTGTGAGGAAATCACTTTGTAAACTCTAAAATGCTATATGAATATTTACTATTATTATCAATAAACCTTCTTATGAACATATATGTTTTACTGTCCTAGCTAGAATATAAGCTACTTGGGAACAAAGACAGTACCTTATACTTTCCTACAACTCTCAACGTGAAAAGCATAGCATATAGTATAGTATATAATAAACAAACATTTTCTGGGGTAATAAAAAACAACAGGTTACATTCTTCTTATTTTTTTTTTTGCAAAGAAGTAACTTTAAAAAATTTACTATTAGTTTACAACATTCAGTTCCACAAGTTTTTGAGTTCCAAATTTTCTCCACCCTCCCATGCCTGCCCTCCCCTGCTATGGCAGCATGCAATTTGACATAGGTTCTACTTATACCTTCAGAGTAAACATTAGTCAAGTTGTAAAAAAGAATTATAATCAATGGAATGAATAATGAAGAAGAAAAAAGAAAACCAAACAAAACGAAAAAGAGAGAGAACAAAAAGAGAGTTAGCTTAAATCTGCATTCAGACTTCATAATTCCTTCTCTGGATGTGGACAGCCTTTTCCATCATGTGTCCTTTGGAGATGTCTTATATAACCTTGCATTGCTGAGATGAGCCCAGTAGATCAAAGTCATTCATCACAGATATGATGTGTCTGTAATTGTGTACAATGTTCTCCTTGTTCTGCTCCCCTTGCTCAACATCAGTTTATATAATATTTCCAGGTTATTATGGAGTCTGTCTGCTCCTCATTTCTTATAGCACAGTAATATTCTATTACATTCATATACCACAACCTGTTTGGCCATTCCCCAATTGATAGGCATCCCCTTGATTTCCAATTCTTTGCCACCATAAAAAGAGCTGCTACAAATATTTTTATACATATAGGCCCTTTCCCTACTTTGGGATACAGACCTAGAAGTGGTATTGCTGGGTCTAAAGGTATGTACATTTTTTATAGCCCTTCGGCTATAGCTCCAAATTGCTCTCCAGAATGAATGAATCAGTTCACAACTCCACCAACAATGCATTAGTGTTCTAATTTTCCCACATCTTCTCCAACATTTATCATTTTCCTGTTTTGTCATGTCAGCCATTCTGACTGGTGAGATGTGGTGCCTGAGTTGTTTTAATTTGCATTTCTCTGATCAATAGTAATTTAGAGCATTTTTTCATATGTTTATGGATATCTTTAATTTCTTCCTCTGAAAACTGCCTGTTTATATCCTTTGACCATTTATCAATTGGGGAATGATGTGTATTCTTATGAATTTGACTCAGTTCTCTGTATGTTTTAGAAATGAGGCCTTTATCAGAAATACTGGTTGTAAAAATTCTTTCCCAATTTTCTGTTTCTCTCCTAATCTTGGTTACATTGGATTTGTTTGTACAAAAACTTTTCAATTTAATGTAATCAAAATTATCCATTTTGCATTTCATAATGCTCTATGTCTCTTGTTTAGTCATAAATTCTTCCCTTCTCCATAAATATGACAGGCAAACTAGTCTTTGCTCTCCCAGATGGCTTACAGTATCAGTCTTTATATCTAAATTGTCAACCCATTTAGACTTTTTTTTGGTATACAGTGTAAGATACTGGTCTATGCCCAGTTTCTGTCATACTATTTTCCAGTTTTCCCAACAGTTTTTGTCAAAAAGCTGAAGACTTCGGGTTTATCAAAAAGTAGATTACTATAGTCATTGACCACCTTGTCTTGAGTACCTATTCTATTCCACTGATCTACAACTCTATTCCTTAACCAGTACCAAGTAGTTCTGATGATCTGCTGCTTTGTAATACAGTTTAAAATCTGGTATGGCTAAGCCACCTTCCCTAGCATTTCTTTTCATTAGTTGCCTTGATATTCGGGAGATTTTATTCTTCCAGATGAATTGTGTTGCTATTTTTTCTAGTTCTATAAAATAATATTTTGGTAGTTTGACTGGTATGGCAGTCAATAAATAGGTAAACCGATTTAGGTAAAATGGTCATTTTTATTATATTAGCTTGGCCTAACCATGAGCAACTGATGAGATCATGTTATTTTTGTTACTCATTTTTATATCTCTTTATAATTGTTAAGTGTTTATTTTTAAGAATACTTAGAGGATTCATATATTTTGCAGTGAAGATGATGCAGATCTCAAGCCCTCTGTATCTAAAAAAAAAAATCCATAGTTAATACTATGGAAAAAAAGCAAAATTAGCACTGGGTTAGCCAATTGTGATAGAATGAATGTGCAAATGAATAATAAGAAAAACAGTGATCAAATGAATGAGTGAATGAACAAATGAATGAAAGGGTAAAATGTCAAAAGCCTCATGAAATCTCCATTCCCCTTGAATCTCTGAAAAAAGAGTAACCGTATACTCTGAACAGGCATTCATCTGCTTGGCAGCAAGAGACTGAACCAGCCAATGGTTCAAGGCCTCATCCATCGATAGAAAGTTATGATTTTCCAAATTCATATTTCTACTGCATGGGGCCAATTTAGCT
This sequence comes from Pseudochirops cupreus, assembly GCA_028627135.1. Classification (NCBI taxonomy): domain Eukaryota; kingdom Metazoa; phylum Chordata; class Mammalia; order Diprotodontia; family Pseudocheiridae; genus Pseudochirops; species Pseudochirops cupreus. The sequence continues at coordinate 268,787,818 of CM053580.1, read as the reverse complement.
CAGATTGCTCAAAAACAACTGAGCATAGACTCTGGCTAGCAGCTTTTGGTCGACTTAATGCTGCTTTTTCTCATTTTGTTGTGATCTCATTCCTGGAAGTGGACACAATATTAATCGTATTTATAAATACTGTATGCACCAGTTGTATAGCCACAGAGCTCATTTACAAAAAAAAAAAAAAAAAGAAAGAAAGAAAAAAAAAGGAGAGATTAAACACATGCATTATTGTAATGAATTAAATTGCCTCCTCTTCTGCTCCTGCTGCCCGAAGCCATTGAAGGTACCCCACAGAGATACTACCCCTCTTTCAAGCCTGGGGAAAATTGCTGAGAAGAGAAAAGATGCCCATGTGAAAACATGTGCATTACATGAAAATGTTTCAGCAAGCAGATGGACCTAGCTATCTATTAAAAAACGACAAAAAACCTCAACAACTGAGGCTCTCTCTGTCCGACAGAAAGCATAGTTCTTTCCTGAAAGCCTACCATGAGGGCCTTGTTTATACAGTTACAGTGATCTGTATAATTCCTACACCAAATTCATACTTTTGCCAAAACATGTTTGGACTATCAATTGTCCAAAAAGGACATTTACATTGCCCATATCCTCTAATGATGCAAAAGAAAAAAAAATCTTGATTTCTATAACTATACTGTAATATTCTCTACTTCTAGTTTTTCATAACAAATTTATTTTTAAAGAAATGTAGGCAATTCCCTCTTTTATCAGTTCCCACCCACACCCTTACCCCTGCAGTCTAGCTCAATATGAGTATGCTCTAGACCAGTGGTCCCAGATTCGTATTTTACTTTCTTTTGTGTTTATATCATTAATCTACAAGAACATTATGACACTCATTTCCCTTTCTTAAGACTTGCTATCTAAGCATTTATTTATCTAAGCACAGGGACAGAGTAGACCTGAATAATATGAGTTTAGGGAAGGCCCATGTTAGGTTGAAACAACTCTAAGAGGTATGGTGAAAGTTTGAGGCATTTTTGAGACTGGTCTTTCATAACCCTTTCCAGACCTCCATTTGAATTTCACTTATATCTATAAATGGTGGGGATTGAACCAGAGAATAAATGTATAAGGAAAATGTGGATCCTTTCTCATCCATCATCCAAGCATTATGTGTTTTTTGAACAATGACCGTCCATCTAAATTTGCATTAAACTCTGTGAGGATGACAAAGAACGTAGGAAATATAGGGCAACATTTTTGCCCTTAGGAAATGAGAAAGGCCTCCATCATGTTTAATAGAGTCAGTGTGGTCAGTTTATGGAAGGATATTAATTAGAGTTGCAGACACAGGTGTGGATAGACATCTACATCTATCTGGATGCTCCCTCTGGTGAGTCTATGTCAGAATAACCCAGTAGGATAGGTACTTTGTTTATTATTGAGGCCATCTTAAAGATGAGGAAACAGCCTACCACCATCTTCTATTTCCACTGGTGCCATCTTAATATCAGGAGAAATTGAGGAAGCTCTCCAGCATATGGAGAGGACTCATGTGGTAACTTATGGGAGGACATAGATAAGACTGCCAAGGGATAAAGAAGCACAGATGAATTTCAATCTCATCATTGGAGGGAACTTCCTAATTGGTAAGATCATATATCCATTTATATGAGTATCTCTAATACTAAATATCTCTAACAGCACAGTCCTTGGCATATAGGTGCTTAATAAATGTTTGCTGAATGAATGTATGTATGATCATGTGAATGAAAGCAGTACCTAGATGGCCACCTTTCATGCACATTGTAGAGGGTTATTTATTGAACTAAATCTGATTAAGTTTGGCCAAACTGAATTCATCATATGTCTGGTCCCTTCTAGTTAAAATTGATGTCTCTTTTATGAAATCCTATAGCTCAGGGGTGAGGAACCTGCGGCCTCAAGGTTGGCTCTATGGGGCCCTCATCATTCAGTTTAGCATGGAAGTCATTCCTGCCCAGTCGGCAATAGTGCTTCAAGTTTTACAAAGTCCTTTCCTCATAATGATATCACAGGCAGTATTAAATATTGTTATCAATCCCTTGTAGACCTGGAAATTGAGGCTGAGAGAAGTAAGTGATTTTTTCCACACTAATACAAACAGTAAGAGTTGTAACAGGACTGAAATTCAGATCTCTTGATTCTAAATCTAGTGCTGTTTTCACTATACCGTATTTTTCTCTCTAAGTACATACCGGTAAGTTCTGGAGGACAGACACTTTTTTTTCTTTCTATCTCTGATACCATGGAGCATAGATCCAAGATCATGAGTATTCATTAAAGCTGAATGGTTGATCTCTCCTCTACCTAGTCAATCAACAAACATTTATTAAATCCTGATTACATACCAGGTATGATGTTAAAGGGGCAATAAAGTGGTTCAGTGGCTGCAGTGCTGGGCCTGGAGTCAGGAAGACTCATCTTCCTGTGTTCAAATCTGGCCTCAGACACATTCTAACTGTGTGACCCTGGACAATTCAAATAACTCTGGTTTAGTTTCTTCATCTATAAAATGATCTGGAGAAGTAAATGGCAAATCACTCCAGCATCTTTGTGAAGAAAATCCCAAACAGGGTCATGAAGAGTTGACCATGACTGAACAACTGCACTAAAAGCTGAGAATGCAAATGTGAGTGGAAAGAAAGACAGTTCCTGTCTTCAATGAGCTTACATTGGAATAGGTGAAGACAAAGGAAGCTATGGAAATAATGGGTCATGTTAGAGAAACTGGTGTAGCCTGGAAAGGAGTGAGATGTGGCTGTTCTGAGTTCCCTTCATAAATGGCAGTTCTGGGAGGTTCTGACATCCTCCTAGAGGGAGAATGCACAGCAGTGGAAGTTCTTTCCAATATTGTGAATTCCAGGGCTGGAGTGAGTCTTCCTTCAGCATGAAGAACTAGGGCATGATAGGTCTACAATGTGGAGACTCCAATTTTCCAATATCCAACAACCCAGATATAACAGTGGCTTGTGGGTACGGGGTCATTTTTTGTTATCATTGAGGAAAAGGATCTGAAAATCTGAAAATTCAAAGTATTTCTCCCCTTTAAAGTTACATTTTCATGTTTTATATAGTAAAGTTTTTAATTAAAGTTGAAACCCCTTAATAGTTCTCCAGCACACAGCACACATTTCATATTAACAAAGAAAGCCCCAGGCTCTTGCACTGATGCCAGCAGCTCAGCTTGGGACTCTGAAACACAAATGGGGAATTGCCTGTGATGCTCAGGCCTATCTGTTATCTCTAGGCTGAAACAGGACTGTAGGTGGTGAACTAACTAATTCAGGGAAATGTTAAATAGATAGATAGATAGATAGATAGATAGATAGATAGATAGATAGATAGATTGATAGATGATAGATAGATAGATGAATAAATGAATGAATGAATAGAAAGTGACTACCAGACATAAGGACCAAAATGGTTTCACCCACATTGAAAAACATAATAATAGATTTTTCTCCAGATTAAAACAGAAACAAACAAAACAAATCCCCGGTGTCATCCTTCTTTGAATTTCCATGGCACTTACCATTTAAGTTGTGTACTCTTGATCTTAAGAGGAATATGTCTCTTCCTTTCCTTTTATTTGACATAGCACCTACCAGAAGAGTGAGTCCATAACAACCTCAATGAAGACTCGTTTAATGCCTTATCCGCAGATTCCAGGCAGGTGTTCCCATTCTGTTGTTGATTTCTAACATGGAGATGGTATTTCATAGTCCAACAGTCTCCCCTAGCCATGCACTCTTGGTGAGCTACTCATAGATCTATATCCTATCTAAAGTTTTGTTCCATTTTCCCTGAAGAAAGTGACATTTTCCCAAGAGATCGAAGAAACAGCAACGGGATCCATGTATGTAGGAAGTATTTATAGCATCTTTTTTTACAGTAACTCCAAATTGAAAACTACCAGGGTAACCTGACTATTTGGGAGTAACTAAACTAATTACAGTAAGGGGTAGGAATGGGAGATTATTGTATTAAGGGAAATGACGAAATGGACGGTTTCAGAGGAAAATGGTAAAACATCTATTAACTGATGCACAGTGAAGTCAGCAGAACTAGGGGAACAATTTATATGGTGATTATATTATAAAGACAAGACAACTTTGAAAGACTTTGGAATTCTCATAAATGTCAGGACAAACTACAAACTCAGATGACTGAAGAGGAAGTTGTCTACTTACCACCTCTTGCCAGAGAAACAATGAACTTCACGTGCAGAACAACATGAATCTTCAGGCATGGCCTATAGGGGAGTTTGTTTTGATGGATGGTGTATATCTGTTATGTGGATTTTGTTTTTCTTTTCTTATTGTTCAACTTGGGGGAGGGTACAGTGGAAAGGAGAGAGAATAAATACTTGTAAAATTAAATTGAAAAAAGAGGAAGGTAGAAAAAGAGGAAGTAGAAAAAGAGAAAGGTAGAGAGAAGGTAGCACAGGATCCTTCTCAGCACAAAGGGAGATAATTGGGTTCATTTTTCACATTGTGATTATTTCATAAAGATCATGGATATGACACTAGTTAGGTAAGTGAGAGGAAGAAGAAAAAAATGAGAACTCATATGTCTAATTTTAAGGACACTTGCATTGAGATATTCAGAATTGTTATTATAGGGACACTGAGTCAAGGAAATGTCTTTATGAGGACTAGATGCATGGATCTGATCACATTCCTCCTCTGGTCAGCAACTTCATAGCTTCCTTATTGTCTGCTAAATAAAATGTCAATGCCTTTGCCTGTCAGTCAAAGCTCTCTGCCACCTGAAACTATACCACCTTACCAACTTTATACTTCATTTCATTTCCCTCACCACCATTTATGCTTTGAAGTGACATTTTATTCTTACTCCCTAACACATCTATCACTCTTCCAAATGAGGCTTCAGTTGATATTGTTCCTTAGATAAGGAAAGTTTTCCTTCTTCACCTGTTTCAATTTTATCTATTCTTTAATCCCAAATTAATGTCTTCCTTTTTTCCCACCCCACCTCCAAATTAGATGCCCTCCTCCTAAGCTCACATAGAAATTGATTTCACCATTCTCTAATATATTTTTTTTTACTGATAACATTGTATTCTATAGCTACTTGTGTCACCTTCATGAAGGCAAGAAGCCATAGTTCTTGAAATGCTTGATGATATTTCCCAACATGTAGCATAATGCCCTATACATAATAGGCAATTAGTAAGTGTTTATTTCTGGATTTGTTTGTATATGTTGTTTGAAGTCAGGGTTAAGGAAATATAGAAAGGATAACTGAGAAAGGGCTCTTGCCCTGAGTGTTTCTATAAAGTAGGAAGGAAAGGAAGGAATGAGAGTAGAACAGTTAGTGGTAGATGGATGCTCAATGGGGAATTGCTACTGGGGAATGATTGATAGTGATATATAGCAGTAATACTTAAAACGATAAAAGCGTAGGATAGATACTAATTTATGCCTTTTCACATCATTACTAATAAGTCTCTATCATTCTTTTCTCTTATTCTCTCTCTCTCTCTCTCTCTCTCTCTGTGTCTTTCTCTCTCCTCTTCTTTTTCACCATTGTTGCTTTGTCCTTTGACTGCCTATCTTTTTCTCTGTCTCTATCTCTTCTTTCTTTTTTTTCCTGTATGTCTTTTCTACCTTCCCCATTGGTGCTCACCTCCCCCTTTCAATTCCTCTCTTCTTTTCTCTCTTCCATTTTTTCCCCCTTCTCTCTCTTTTTCCCTGTCTCAACAATATTTCTTTCTTTCATTTTTAAATGTTGTTGTACTGTACTTTTCCTGTTATCAGGTCAACTGAGTTAATTAAAATTTTTGTTTCCCAAGCCATAAATTCCCTGTGATAAGTGCAGAGTGGGCTAGAGTTCATTGTTCTGTCCACTGATAAACAGGAAGCTAGAAAGTTGGTCTGAGGGAGGACAGGGAAACTAGGAATCTTGTCCCCTTCTGATAGGAAGATAAACTATCTAGATTGTCAGGAGTCCTAACTCAGGGGGAAGAAATGTGTTCCCATTACAGGTTTAAAGGGCATGGTGACTCTAAGAGCTATTATTTAAAATTAAGGAAATGTTAATAAGACAAATTCTATTCCTAGAACCAGCCCCTCTGGTTAACATGACAAGATCCCATGTTAAATTAGAACTGTACCCAATTCCTTGATAAATTATTCCTGGAAAAATAATGAAATTTCCTCCTTGTTTAATTCCAGAAGATTTTCATCTGTTGAATGGCTGTAACTTTTTTGAAAAGTGAATATGCCAAGCTAACTCAGAGAATGTTCTCTCTAACATATTGCTTCCCTCTCCTCCCTTTTACACAACATCCTTTCAACAGCATTTCGTCACTAGCAATTATGTATTTATCGTCTGTAGACTGGGTTTGCACTTTTAAAGTTGCTGCCCAATTTCTGCTCAGGAAGATCAAACCTGGGCTAAAAATATGGTGTTCTTCCCCCTACCACGCTCCACCTTCCTTTTCCATTTCCTTAATATATTGAATGTTACTGTTCAGAACTCCTGCTGATAGTTTAGGTGGGACATTGCCCGGGAGGCCCATAGGATCATAGATCCAGACTTGGAAGGGATCTCATAGACTGTGTCATTCAACCCCCTTGTTAAATAGATGAGGAAACTCAGAACTAGGGAAGTCAAGGGAGTTGCCCTAGGATAAACCGATACTAAATATCCTTGGGACAATTTGAATCCAGGTCCACTATATCATCCCACCTTCTACTCATTCCTAACCTCTGTCCTACCAATATAACCAGTAATTTGGTGGAGAAGAGAAGCCTAGACTGAGAATGGATGTCTGTATTAGAGTATTAGAACTCATCCTATAGAAGAAGGCTTAGACTTGTTGTTCTAGGCCCTAGAGGGTAAAGAAAGGAGGAAAGGATGGATTTAGAAAAAAGGCAGATTTTGTCTGTGTGTGAACAAATTCCAAACAATTCAATTTGACTCCCCCCAAAGTAGAACTAGCTGCCTGTGGATTCTTCATTACATGAGTTCTTCTTGTGAAGGGTGAATGACCATTCTTAGAGATACTATAGAAAGAATTCTTATGAGATGGGTTGAACTTATCTTCTGAGATCATCTCCCAGTCTGAAATTCTGGGGATAAATAGGACATTTCATCCCGTTGGGATAACTCATTTGCTCTGTACTTAAATTACTGTCTACATCTATGAAATAACAAGAATCATAGTGCCTACAGATGCAATGAGGAAATTCCTGAAGGGAGAATGGGCAACATTTTAGAACTAGAAAGACAAATCTCTGTTGTTTTGAGTTCTTTTTGCTCTTGATAGCTATTATTATCCCACCTCCCCAAGGCAATGAATTTGGATCTGCCCTCCCTTCTGCTCCACCCCCTCCAGACCTTTCCTTATTTTAATATCTGTCTAGCAAAGACAAAGAGAGGGCAGCTAAGTGGCCCGGTGCTGGGCCTGCAGTCAGGAAGACTCATCTTTCTGAGTTCAATTCTGGCCTCAGCCACTTACTTGCAGTGTGACCCTGGGCAAATCACTTAACCCTGTTTGCCTTTATTTCCTCATCTGCAAAAAGAGCTAGAGAAGGAAATGGCAAACCACTCTAATACTCTTGCCATGAAGACCTCAAAAGGGATTTTGGAAAGATAGACACTACTGAACAACAACATTAACAAAAAAGAAAAAGATCTGGAAGATGTAGATAAGACCTCACAAAATATAGATAATATTGCTGGGTATTGGGTGGACAACGATGAAGGAAATAATCTCCTGACTCCAGGCATTATCACTACCTGTCCTCCATGATTTGAACACTCTCCCTCCTCTTTTCTGACTCCTAGTTTCCCCAGGTTCAAGTCCTAGATAAACTCTTTCTGTCTGCCAGAAAAATTTCCAAATTTTCTTAACTCTAGTATATTCCCTGTTTCGATTATTTCTTATCTACCACATAAATACTTTGTTTATATAGAGTCATGTCATCACTTCTATTAGACTGTGAGCTCTAGAAGGATAAGGAATGTCTTTTGACTTCCTCTGTATCCCTAGGACTTAGCGTATTTTGTGCTTACTATGTGTCTTAAGCCTGGCACATATTAGGCAGTTAAATATCCTTAATGACTATCTGGAATTTGGGGGAACATGAAGACAAACATGAAACACATACTCCGTGCCCTCACGGAGCTTACATCACATTGGAAGGTACCTTTGTGCTTGGTACTTAGAACCATCTCCCATTCAATTTCATGGCACATGAGTCATAGGTTTTCAAACCCAGGAATGCAGTAACTTCATATCAGTAGGCAGCTTGATATGCAGAATATGTGTATATGTATGTGTATATGCATATATACTTGTAAATCTGAATGTACATGCATATATCTGTATATATGTCTCTGTTTGTGCTGTTTCTGTGCCTTTTATCTCCCAACTCACTTTTTCAACATTCCTGAAAAAAAAAAAAGATTTTCCAGTAAATCTGCAGGGAAAATTTCATTTACCAGAAAAAATTTCATTCAACACTCCACCCCCCACCCTGCCTTCTTCATTGATTTTATTTTGCCTTTTAATTCACTAAAGTGAAGTTCTGGGTCTCTCACTTCTATTTCAGCTGACCTGTGTGTGAACCAGCTTTGTAAATGGATCTGGCCTGGATTCCATCTTCCAGTGGGACTTTAAACATCCCTACCATCCAGAACTTTCCTCTTTGTCCCAATGGATAAGTATTAACTTTGTTAACTCTTTGTGTGTTTCCTAAGGTCAGTCTTTTATTTATTTATTTTTTTTAGCCTCCTGGTTCCTATCTCCATACAACGTATAGCTCATGTTTCATCCAGGACTGGTATAGTTACTTCCCCATCTCAACTCCTTATCATATTCAAGGCTTAGTCCTATCTCATATTTGGGTCTTCATTGATGCTTTTCCTCAAACTTCTCATTCATCTTATTGCTTATATGCATTATTTATCACCTGAGAAGGGCCATTTCCAAACTGTGAATTCCCCAATCATTATTTAGGGGCATTCTTAGCCTCTGCTTTCTTTTCCTTTTACCTCTTTTTCTTTACGTTACTTCCTATTTCTTTCTTATTTTCCTCTGGACCTTCTCCAAGTTCTATTTGACCTAACTAACTGATCATTCAAACAGGCACTCTTTGAATACCTCCTCTAGGGTCAGTCCTCTGCTGAGTGTTCTGCCCGAGACAGAAAAGCATAAGATAGGGTTCTGTCCTCAAGAACTGACAGCATCGTTGAGGAAACAAGACAGAATCTCTGGAATAGTCAGGAAGCCACAGCCCAGCACACTATAGAATTAAAGCCTCTTTTACAGTCTCTGTAATGCCTCATTGTAGTGAGGTGCAAATGTAACCCTATATTCTCCAAACACAAGTACAACTTGAACTCTTGAAAATATTACCAAGCTGGAAAAGCTTTGAATGCAAGACCAAGAACACAATGTGTCTATCATTAGTCTACCAAAGTAGGAAAGGTTGGCTTATCACTAGATGATGAATACTTTTGAATATCAATGCATAATGAGCTTCTGTTAAGGAATGCTAAGGTCACCTGGAGGATGTGGGGAGAGGGTGCACAGAGTATACTCATTGGTCTTTCTAGAGTGTACTCTAGATCTTTCCAAGAAATTAATATATCATTAAAATGTGTGGTTAATTGTTGAAGGAGGTTGGAGAGGGGCAGGTAAGGGGGAGCTGGAGTTCTCAAGGAAGCCTGAAGAGGATACCTTTTCTTCTCTCCTGCTATCATCTATAGTTTACACCGGGGTTGGGGAGCCTGGGACCTCAAGGCCACATGTGGTTCTCTAGGTCCTCAAATGTGGCCCTTTGACTGAATCCAAACTTTACAGAACAAATCCACTTTATTAAAGGATTTGTTCTGTAAAACTTGGACTCCATCAAAAGGCTACACCCAAGGACCTAGAAGGACATAAGCGGCTTTGAGACCCCAGGTTCCCCAACCTTGGTCTACACCATCCTAATGATACCTGAAATCCTTTTAGCCAGAGTTAAAGATCTTAATTCTTTAATGAGAGATATGGCTTAGTGTTTAAATACTCCCAAAAGAGGGAATACTAATGTAAAGTCACATTAAGGCAGGGATTCTTAGGCTTTTTCTGTGTCATCAACTCCATTGAAGTCTATGGATTCCTTCTCAGAATCACGTTTTTAAATGCATGAACTTATATGGGATTATCAAAGAAGCCAATTATATTGAAAGATAGTTATAAAAATATTAACACAAGTTCATAGACCTCAGGTTAAGAACCCATGTATTAAGTTGTAATGACTTGTATTAGGGGCTTTTTATTTTCAAAAAGTGTTTGTTTGGATGATCAATTAGTCAGGTCAGAAAGAGTGAACTTGGAAAAGGTCTAGAGGAGAACAAGAAAAAAGAGATAGTAGAGATGAGATTCACCCCATTCATTCACTTATTCATTCATTCATTCATTCATTCATTCATTTTTCATGAAATATTTATTGAATTGCTGGAAGGAAGTTAAGATACCATTTAGTTAAGGCAGCCAGTGGCTCAGTGAGGTAGCTAGTGGAGCAGACAATAGAACACTGGGCCTGAAGTTAAGTCAGGAAGACCTTTGTTCAAATAAATCCTTAGATACTTACTAACTGTGATGCGGGGCAAATCACTTAACCCCTGGTTATCTCAGTTTCCTCAACTGTAAAATGGGCGTAATGACAGCATCTCCCTCAAAAGGTTGTTGTAAAGACCAAATGAGAAAATAGCCATCCAAAGTGCTTAGCACAGGGCCTGGCACAGAGTAAGGGCTATATAAATAATTATTCCCTTCCAATCTACTCTGTGTCATTTTATAGATGAAGAAACTGCCATATGTTTTGTTAGCCACTGAGCATATGAAGATCCATAAGACATAAAATATCATTTTTATCCTCAGTGAGTTTAATATCCAGTAGAGATGAAAATATATATCTCACCACTAGAAGGTTTTTCTAGCAGAGCGTGATTCATGTATTTATTTTCCTCTGTTTTTGGTTACAGCACCTGATGAACTATCTACTAATGTGAGGAGGGATTATGATTTCCTGGGTGGGACAAATGTCCACAATGAAATAATCACAGATCTACTAACTTGTAACTTTCCTAATAGAACAGCCTAGCTCTTTCCTAAACATAAATCATTCTCAAGTCTTGACCCAGTATTATATCTGTAATAAATACTTAATTTTAATTGTTCATTTGCTGCAATGAAAGACAGTTTGACTGTGGATGAGGCATTGACTTTGGAGTCAAGGACACTGACATTTACTGTCTGTATGATTATGAGTAAGAGACTTAACTTTCTTGAGCATTAGATTACTCATCTGTGGAAACAAGGGTGTTGGACTCTGAAGACCCTTCCAGTTTTAAAATCTATGATTCTACAATCTTCTTTGTGTGACTATGGTCAGGTAATTTAACCTTTCAGTATCAATTTCCACATCTGTAAAATGGGGATCTTTATTACCAATAATACTTGTCTTGCAAGAGAATGGTTTGTCAGTCTTAAAAGCGTATAGGAAAGTGATTTATTATTGAAGTAGTAAGAAAGAGAGATAGAAATTCTAATGATAATGCTATGGACAAAAGAATGTGTTTCATTTCAGATGAGGAACAGTTCACTAATAGCTAGATATTTAGTCTTATGAGAAGCTTAATGCCTGAGCATTATTAAAGATATAAATGTATATTTATATATAAATTATGCGTATATATATATATATATATATATATATATATATATATATATATATGTCGATAGATAGATAGATAGATAGATACATAGATATAAAGAGCGCAACTAGGTGGTGCATTGCACATAGAGTGCCAGGCCTGGAGTCAAGAAAATTGATTTTTCTGAGTTCAAATCTGACCTCAGACACTTAGTGAGTGACTCTAAGCAAATCATTTAATCCTGTTTGCCTCAGTTTCCTTACCTGGAAAATGAACTGGAGAAGGAAATGGCAAATCACTCCAGTATCTTTGCCAAGAAAACCCCAAATGGGGTCGCAAAGAACCAGAATGGAAACAACTGAACAATAACAACAACAAAAAAATATAATCGGAACACTACCTTCCCTGGAACATTTCTTACATTCTCTGTCTCTAGATCAGCCCATGCACAGTATCCTATGAACAATAACCCTCTGGTTTCATCTGACTTTCACTTCCATTTTTATACTCCATCGCTGGCCTTCTTTGACCCCTGGAGTGTGTCAAGCAGGACTTTTTATTACCTCAGTTCTCTTGTTAGTGTAAAATCCTCACACAGAGACAGTGATAAACTGAGGAAAAGTATTGCTGGGCAAGGTATGGGAAAGAAAGAGAGAGGGAAAGAGAGAGACAGTGTTGGTTGGGGACAGAAGAAGAGAGGAGGTGAGGTAAGGATGTGAATGGGTGAATGCAGAGCCACACTGACACTGTGGCTTAGACTGAAAAGAAGAGACTCTCAGAATGCTTTGTATAAGCCAAGAAGGAAGCAGAAATACTTTGACTTGACTGCATCCATTTTTTAGCCTCTGAAAGATCAGTCCTATCAGTTATATTTTCACTCTGACAAGAGTCCCACTTTATACCTGTCAATGATATGACAACCCCCCAAAAGTCTGTTCTCATCCTTCTACTCAAGAAATATCCAATTGCAGGAGAACCAAATCACTTCCCCCAAGTCACTTCCCCTTAGCCCAAGCACCTTTTTTTTTAAAAAACCAATTCCAGTCTCTATCCATAACCCTGAGTGATAGCCCAGGTCTCCTGATTGGGAAGTAGAATTTGATTTTTTTCTCAATGCTCCACCCACTGGCGATGTTATGGCTGAAGGCGATTGATTCCATTGAGAAGAAATAACATCTGCCCTCTGCAGCAAGGTCAACATCATATGTATTTGAGTAACTGATTTAAAATGTCTGTCTTTCATAGTTACTTCTAGCTTCTAGTGTGCCTATCACAAAGCCGTAGATAATGGCAAACTGGGAACTGCATTAATATTGGTCTTGAAATAACGATGATTATACTGCAAGAAATGCAGGATGAGGAGATGAGCTAGCAGGAAACCTGGGTTCCTGTCCTAGCTTTGATGCTAACTTGTGAGATTCTGAAAAAAAAAGTAATTTCATATACCTGACCCTCAAGTTTAATCATCAGGAAAATGTGGAGATTTAGTAAATGTCCTTTAAATTCTGTTTTAGCTCTAAAAATGTTGCTTCTCTAACACCCCCAGGAAGGACCTGTGGTGTTTGACAGCCAGCAGTATTTATGAGAGTACAGGGAAAGGAAGGTGGCACCCAGCTCTCACTTTGAGGATATTATATCAGCTCTGGGGGATTTAGAATTGGTGGGGTGTCTGTTTTCATTTCTAAGTGTAGATATTGACAACAACCAAAAAGTGAATGAGCAGACCATGCATTTGATTTATATTCAAGTGGAGAGCCAGCAGGAGACCAGATTTGGAGAAACAGGACAAAGACAAAGGATAAACTAACCCCAGGGCCGACTTCTTGTCAGCAAGAGATGATCGTGCTGTCCACAGGGAAAGCTTTTCAAGTGAAAGGTGCGATGATTTCAGCAGAGTATACTATCTCCCCTGGCCACTCACCTCCCCCACCCCCACTCACTTTGGCCCAGTACCTATGCACCTTTAAGAACAATGAAACATCAAGGTACTCTCATTAAAAAATGCAATTCTTGATGGATAATTTAGGTGTCAAGGTAAAGTCAAGTGTAGTGAACAGAAGGGTCTTGTCAACTTAATGCTTGTCACCAGCTGTGGAGAAGGCAGAGCTGTTCCCTCTGACAGCTGCAGGAGAATGTGTGCCAGGGCCACACATGCCTGGGTCCTGCTTACCTTAGGGAGGTGGGTACATTTGGCAACAGCCTGGAGTGGGCTGTCTGTGCCTAGCATAGAGTTTGAGATAAGAAGGTTGACCCACTGATGGATGATCTCAGAAGCCTGCAGGGTAGAAGGGGAAAAAGTGGTGAGCTGAACTACTTGTCAGTGCAGCCCTGAGTTTTGGGCAACTAGGAAAAGCTATCGAATCACTATATAGAATCCTTCCATCAGACTGTATAATCTCTTCTTTAGGTTCCATGGGAGGGTTCGTTGGTTTGGAGTTGGAAGGGACTAGAGAGATTAAAACTTCTAATTTTATAGGACAGGAGAAGACAACCAAAGCCCAGGAGAAGTGAAGGGAGCTGCCCAAGGTCCTGAGGCAACTCAGTGGTGTAGTGGATACAGCACAGGACCTTGAATCAGGAAGACCTAAGTTTAAATCCAACCTTGGACACTTACTAGTTTAATAGTGGGAAATCAGTCAACCACTGTGTGCCTGTTTCTTCATCTGTAAAATGGGGGTAATAACAATAGTACTTAATTCCCCAAGTTGTGAGGATCAAATGAGACAATATTTACAAAGCACTTAGCTCAGTGCCTGGCATATAGTAGGTATTTAATTAATGCTTACTTCCTTTCTTTCTCCCTCCCTTACTTCTTTCCTCTCTTCCTTCCTCCCTCTCTCCCTTCTTCTTCCTTCCTTCCTTTTACTCTCCATATTTACATCACTCCAGAAGGCTAGAAGTAAGAACTCAACTTTATAGAGTGCCTAAATTGCTGTCCACAAATGTGGAGGTAGTCTCTTAAAGTCAATGGACTTGGGGCAGAGCCAAGATGGTGGAATAAGAGCAAGAACTTGACTGAGCCCCTGTTCTAACCACCTCCATTACCTGTAAATTATGACTCTAAACAAATTTTAGAGCTACAGAACCCACAAAGTGACAGAGAGAAACAAATCTCCTGCTGAAGACAGCCTGGTAAGCCAACAAGAAGTTCCTATTGCAGTGTGCTGGGAGCCAAGCACAGTCCCACATGAGTCACAGGCCCAGACCCAGGGTGGCCCTGAACAGTGGCACAGACTGGCCAGAGCATACTTCAGGAAAGTGAATCACAAGCAGCTGTAGTGGTTTCCAGACTTCTCAACCCACAAACATCAAAGAGAAAGTAAAAGGTCAAAGGGGAACTTTGTTGGAACTGAGGGATAGAAGAACGCAGTAAGGCCCCTACCCTGCTGGAGTGAGAGATGGAGGAGGTGTAGCAGGGGAGGAGGCATGGCAGACATGGCTGCCTCCAGAGCTCCTGACCTACAGATTGTATCAGGACCAAACAACAATTCACAGGGTAATCACTCTTGCCTTAACGAGCTTGGATTGGGGTTGCTGTTTTGGGTGGTGGTCCTGAGGTGAGAAACATCTGTGTGTCAGTGTGGTATCTGTGGAGAGGGTGTCCTCCTCAGACCTCTAACAACATTTGTGAAAACCCCAGCAATTTGTGACAAACCTCTCTACTCTGGAAGCAGAGTTCTACCATGGCAAAGAACTCAAAAGTCAAGTAATTGGCTGGCAAGATGACCAAGCAGAGGAAGTGCTATCAGCCCATAGGATCCTTTTTTTGAGGACAAAAAGGATCAAAAAATTGAATGGGAGGAAGACAATGAAGTCAGAACTCCTGCATCAAAAGCTTCCAAGAAAAATATGACCTGGTTACAGGCCACAGAGGAGCTCTAAAAGGATTTTGAAGATCAGTTAAGAGGGGTGGAGTCAATGTGGTGGCATAGAAGCAGCAAAACTCTGCAGCTCTCCCCTTAACCACCTCAAATACCTATAAAATATGACTCTAAACAAATTTTAAAGTTCTAGGC
>CM053580.1:268755833-268771623 GCA_028627135.1 Pseudochirops cupreus | reverse complement strand
AGCCATGTTCAAAAAAAGAACCTAGAAAGCATCCTTCAAGAAATTCTCAAGGAAAATTGCCTGATAGTTTAGAATCAGAGGGCAAAATAGAACTTGAAAGAATCCAATCACCTCTTGAAAAAGATCTCCAAAAGAAAACTCCTAGGAATGTTATAGCCAGGTTCCAGAGTTTGCAGATCAAGGAGAAAATATTAGAAGCTTCCAAGAAGAAACAATTTGAATACTGTGGAAACATAATCAGGATAACCCAGGATCCAGCAGCTTCTACATTAAGAGATTGAAGGGCCTGAAATATAATATTCCAGAGATGAAGGGAGCTAGAATTAAAACCAAGAATCACCTACCCAGCAAAATTGAGTATAATGTTCCAGGGGATAATATGGTCATTCAATGAGGTGGAGGACTTCCAAGCATTCTTGCTGAAAGAACCAGAACTGAACAGAAAATTTGACATTCAAATACAAGAAGCATGAGAAGGTAAACATGGAAAAGAATTCATAAGGAACTTATCAAAGTTGAACTATTTACATGCCAACATGGAAAAATGATGATTATAACTTATGAAAATTTTCTCAGTATGAGGATAATTGAAGGGAATATAAATGTACATATATGTATACATACACATATGTCTATATTGGAGGGTATATATGCATATGAATACATATGTGAGTATGTGTATATATGTGTACATAGACAGAGGGCACAGGATCAATTGAATAGGATGGGATAATATTTTAAAAGGTGAAATTGAGAGATGTGAGAGGAATAGTATGAGAGGAGACAGGGAGAAACAGAATGGGGTTAATCCTCCCATATAGAAGAGGCAAAGGATAATTGTTACAATGGAGGGGAAGAACAGGAAGGCAAAAGGGAAAGAGTCAACCTTACTCTCATTGAAGTTGACTTAGGGAAGGAATGACATACACTCTAAATTGGATATCTTGGCCTATAGGAGAGTAGTGGGAAAGGGGACGAGAAGGGTGAGGATGGAGGGGAGGGTAGGTTGGGGGGGAGGCTTGTTAGAAGCACACACTTTTGTAAAGGGACAGGGACAAAATATAGAATAGAACAAGTGGGGGGTTGAATAGGAAGGAGGGAAATATACAGGTACTGGGGTAGGGAGATGCATCTTGCCTACCAGAAAGTCAGAGGGATGATGGGGGAGGATATAGGAGAGAGATGATTGAGGGAGGGGGTATTTGGTATGATCACCATTTTGGGGTAGTGGTAGGGGAAAGATGGGGAGAATATCTGTAAATCAAAATCTCATAGAAATGAATGATGTAAACTAAAATATAAACAAAAGTTTAAAAAAAGAAAAAAAGAAAATCAAGTAAGAGAAGTGAAGGAAAAAATTGGGAAGAGAAATGAGAATGATGTAAGAAAATCATGAAAAGTAAGTCAATAGTCTACTAAAGGAGACCTAAAAAAATACTGAAGACAATAACACCTTAAAACAGAGACTAACTCAAATGGCAAAAGAGGCCCAAAAAGCCAATGAGGAGGAGAATGCCTTAAAAAGCCAAATTGGCCAGATGGAAAAGAAATTTTAAAAACTCACTGAAGAGAATAAGTCCTTCAAAATTAGATTGGAGGAAATGGAAGCTAATGACATTATGGGAAATCGAGATACTATTAAACAGATTCAAACAAATGAAAAAAATAGAAGGCAATGTCAAATACCTCATTGAAAAAACCACTGACCTGGAAAATAGATTCAAGAGAGGTAATTTAAAAATTATTGGACTTACTGAAAGCCAGGATCAAAAAATAGCCTAGAAATTATCCTTCAAGAAATTCTTTTTTTTTTTTTTTTTGGAGGGGGGAAGGTAGGGCAACTGGGGTTAGGTGAATTGTCCAGGGTCACATGGCTAGATTTGTGTTAAGTGTCTGAGGCCAGATTTGAACTCAGGTCCTCCTGACTCCTGACTGCTCTATTCACTGTGCCATCTAGCTGCCCCTCTTCAAGAAATTCTCAAAGAAAATTGCCTGATATTCTAGAATGAAAGAGCAAAATAGAAATTGAAAGAATTTACCTATCACCTCTTGAAAAAGATCCGCAAAAGAAAACTCCTAGGAATATCATAGCCAAATTCCAGAGTTCCCAGGTCAAGGAGAAAATATTACAAGCTTTCAGGAAGAAACAATTTGAGCATTGTTGAAACACAATCAGGATATCACAAGCTCTAGCAGCTTCTACATTAAGGGATCAAAGGGCTTGGAATATCATATTCTGGAGGTCAAAGGAACTAGGATTAAAACCAAGAATAACCTACTCAACTGAGTATAATGCTTCAGGGGAAAATATGGTCATTCAATGAAATAGAGGACTTTCAAACATTCTTGATAAAAAATCCAGAGCTGAACAGAAAATTTGACTTTCAAATTCAAGAAGCAAGAGAAGCATGAGAAGGTAAACAGGAAAAAGAAATCATAAGGAATTTATTAAAGTTGACCTATTTACATTCCTTCATGGAAGAATGATAACTGCAACTCATGAGACTTTTCTAAGTATGAGGATAGTTTAAATGAATATACATATATATATATATGTATATATATACATATATATACATATGTATGTATGTATACACACATGCACATACACATACATATCCATATCCACATATATACACATACATATATGTATACACACATATATACATCTATATGTACGCATAGGAGGGTGTATATGTGTATAAATGCATATGTGAGTGTGTGTATATGTGTTCACATGTATACATAGAGGGCACAGTATCAGTTGAATAGGAAGGAATGATATCTAAGAAGTAAACATAAGCGATGAAAGAGGAATATAATGAAAGAAAGAGAAAGGGAGAGATAGAATAGGCAGGGGACAAGGCATATGAACAAGGCAAGAGAAAACTGTTACAATGGAGGGGAAGAAAAGGAAAGTGAAAGGGAATGGGTCAACCTTATTCTCATTGAGTTTGGCTTAGGGAAGGATTAACATAAACCCTCATTTGGGCATCTTACTTTATAGGGAAGTAGTGGGGGAAGGGGATAAGAGCAAGATGATAGCAGGGAGGGCAGATTGGCGGAGAGGGTAGTTAGAAGCACATACCTTTGAAAAGGGACAGAGTCAAAGTAGAAAATAGAATAAGTGGGGGGGGGCAGGATAGAATGGAGGGAAATATAGTTAGTCTTTCACACTGTAATTACTATGGAAATGTTTCATGTGACTACACATGTACAACCTACATTGAATTGCTTATCTTTTCAGTGGGGATAGGTGAGGAGGGAAGAAAAGAAAGAATCTGGAAATCAAAGTTTTAAAAATAAATGTTAAAAACAATTAGTTTTTTACATGCAACTGGGAATTAAGATATATAGGCACTGGCGTACAGACATCCTTCTTGCCTTACTAGAAGGTTATAGGGGTTATGGGGGAGGATATAAGAGACAGAAGATTGGGGGAAGGAATATTCAGTAAGTTTCCTGTCTTGGGGTGGGGCTAGGGGAAAGATGGCGAGAAAATTTGTAACTCAAAATCTTGTGGAAATGACAGTTAAAAACTAAAAATAAATTTTAAAAATCCTTAGATCTTTGGTCTACTATTCAAGAGACCTGGATTGTCTTCCCAGCCAATTAATTTCCTGGTTGTGGGATCTTGGTCAGGTTACTAATATTAATGGGCCTGAGTTTCTGCATCTGTAAAATGTTGGGATTGATAAATCCGAGTGCATCCAGAAGATAATGAGAGGACTGGAGAGCGAACCATATAATGATCAGGTTACTTAGTCTGAACAAGAAAAGAATATGGTGTGGTACGGACCAAAGCAGTCTTCAAGTATTTAAAGGGCCATCTCATAAAATGCAAATGATACTTGTTCTGTTTGATCTTGAATGTTCCTAATCTGTCTATTCCATGACTCCCTCCTCCCACCAGTGGCATACAAAGTAGTATTTTGCTCCTTGTTTCAGCTACTCAAGTGTCTTTGAACCTTGCCTTTGATTGTGTCAAATTTTTGTTGGAAACAGTATACATTGTGTTGTCCTTAATAGGCCTAAGGGAGTTTAGAAATATTCCCTAACCTTAATAGGCAACACATGGAGCCCATGGTGGGAGGAGCTTGCTATAAGAGATGAACAGGAAGGATGGGACAGGAAGGAGCAGAGCAGATAAAAGCTGGAGCATGAGCAGAGACCAAGCAGAACTGAGAGAGAGAGAGAGAATGCTTGTGGTTTCAATGCTCTGTTTGTTGTTATGTCTGTTGTTCTGTATAGGTGTTACTTTGTCATACAGACGAATTCTGTTGAATTGTGTTAATTTCTCAGTCAGAAAGAGCATTTATAAAGTAGTAGTGTATAAAGACTTTTGGAATTGAATCATTGGCTGAAATCCCATTCTAGGTTACCAATAGTATGTGTCCTGTCCTATCCTCATTCTCTTGCCTTCCTGCCATTGCCTCTTTATTAGTGCTGGCAATGTGCATGAATATCGTTGTATCCTTGTTTAGCTTTGCCTTCCTAGAGACAGGTGGAGCAGTCCCTGTGCGCTGCACTGGGATATGCAACAGGAGTGAAGGGCTGCCTATCTGTGAATCCAAGCTAGAGCTGGGAACATGGAAGAGGAGCCATGGGGTTTAAAAGTCAGCCTTGAGTTAAGATGGAAGGAGACTTTACTTGGGAACTCAGTGCTGACTGATGATACTGTAACTTACTGTGACCTAGCGGTGAATGGGCTTTGTACTTTCTACTACTCCTTAAGGATTATTGGCTTAAGATGAAAGAAAACTTGATTTGGGTATTCTATATTGATTGAGGAGATTGTCACTTATTGAATGACATGTTTTGTTTAAAAGTATGTGGCCACCTTAGTAATAAATTGTTGTGTTATGTTCCTGTGAATATTGTATTTAGTTTCTTGAATATTTTGCTTTAGTTTAGTTTATTATGCTGAATAAATAGAAAGTTCACTATACTATGCCATTAGATCCTTAAAGTTATTCACAGCAGCAGTCCTCAGGAGAGCTGCTCATGATTGGCTTTACCCTACCCCCTACTCCCCAGGACCAGCATTCTTACAGGTTTGCCATCCCAGCTTTGTCCTTAATTCGTCACTCTTCTTCATCCCACATATTCAATCAGCTTCAAAATCTTGCAATTTTTATCTCTAGCACATCTCTCCCTTTTTAATTTTCTCTCTGGTCATATAGCCAACACCTCTTACAATGACCTCATCATTAGTCTTCATGCTTCATGTCTCTCCCAATTCCAATCCATGCTTCATAAAACTGTTAAAATGACTCTCCTTAAATATAGACCTGACCATGTCATATAGCTAGGAAGTGAGAGAGCTAGACTGAGTCTAGAATTCAGGTTTCTGACTCAGTCCAGTGTTCTTTCCATTCTCCCATTCATTCAGTCTTGGTAAATTTTAAAAATGTTTGATCTGTATTTATGGATCAGTGGAGAAGGCAGAACAGTGACCGCTTCACTTGGTCTATTTCATTCTAAAAATCCATCAATTTTCAACCTTTCTTTCCTGAGAACTAGGCACACAGTAGTCAATAAAGTAGTAGTGTATAAAGACTTTTGGAATTGATTCATTGGCTGAAATCTCATTCTAGGTTACTAATAGTATGTGTCCTGTCCTATCCTCATTCTCTTGCCTTCCTGCCATTGCCTCTTTATTAAAATCTGCTCTCAGCTTCTTTTTTCACGGTAAGGACTAACTCACAGAATCAGATAATGTTAGGGCTGAAAGGTACCTTAAAGAACATTGTTTGTCCTAGGAGGGGACTGAAGATCAGAGAGGTGAGGGTCACTAATCTAGTTAGTGGTACGTACAAGATTAGAGCTCATGTCTCCTGATTCATTGTGTTGCTCTTTTCGCTATAAAGCTGGTGCCTTCCTATGATTAATGGCAGCTTAACCAATGCCCCCTCTCATGGGCACTTGCATTTTAACAGGCCTCAAATTAAAGAGAGAAGGCTACTCAGTGAAATTTCAGGCATGGTGCCACATTTGTCCAAAGAATATTGGGGGCAGTGGGACTCTCTCCTGGCAGCTATGAAATAACATTGTGAGGGTGGTCACCTCCTCTGCCTGCTTGCCTGGCTCCTGCCAAGGCACACACGCCTGGTACCTGGGAATGGTGTTGACTCTGATTTGATTGCCAGTCTCCCCCTACCCATCCACCCTCTAGTGAGGGCAGACAGCCCTCACCCTCAGGTCTCTCCACGTGAGGCGTCATCTGTTGGGCCGTATGTCTTTTTCAAAATGCCTTGGCTCAAACCTTTCCATTTTGTTGTCACAAGTGAGACTGCAGGCAGCTCCGACTGTGAGCTATTTGAGCTTTCAGGTGTGTGAGCAAGAGCACAGATAAAGCCATGTGCCAGGGACGTCAGGTTAGCTGCCATGCCAAACAGGAAAATCTCTTCCACTACCTTCAGAAGCAATCCTGGGAGGGACCTCTAGAAGAACTCACAGATGGTTCTTTGGAGTCTCTTCCAAGAACAGGTCTAGCCAATCCAAACTCTTACTGTGAAGGAAGATTGCTAAGAATCATTTGATTTCTCTTATTTATAATATACTTTGTATTTGGAATCACCTCCCATATTTCTCATTTTGATCTTTGAAAAAAAAAAGTATGTGCTATACCAGCCTAGTGCCACACACAGGACATCTACGTAGCACTTTAAACTCTGGAAAACATTTTCATTTCTCCTTGGTTTCTCACTGGGTGCTTGGGCAACAAATCAAACAATTATTACTACACCCATTTTACAGATAAAAAAATGATGAGGAGTAACTATATCAGGTCACAGGCAAACTTTTTTTTTTTACTGTTAAGTAGATTTTATTGAATCCCAGCTCCTCCAGGAAGTCTCCTCAGACTAATCCAGATAAATGGCAAATGTTAGCTCCCTTTTCACTCTTTATACTCACAAAAGCTCCATGATGCCAGCAGAACTCTAAGCTCCCCTTGGCTTGTGACAACAGGCATATGCTTCTGTCAAGGCACTGACCCCTTTAATTTTGACAGAGGCTCCTTAGCTTCCTGGGCCTTGAAAAACACTTCTCATGGGCTTTGATTCAATTCAACAATCATCTGTGAAGTGCCAACCATGTGCAAAATGTACTTAACAAGCTCTGCAAATTCAAAAATTGTTAAAAAAAAAAAGACCCTCCTTTTAAGGGCCTCTAAGGTCCTTTCCAGATTGAAGTCTATGAACTGTTGAATTTAAAATCTGATGTAGAGATACACTAAGCAATGGGAAAGGCACGCATGAATCATGATGATAAAAGGGACAGTGAGTTTAATGCAAGGAAGACCTGTAGGCAAAGAAGGAAGGAGAGTTTGAGGATGGAGAGATTACCTTCAGGTGGTGAAATTATGTCATGAAGGCTTCCTATACTACATAGCCCCTGAGTTGGGCCTTGAAAGGAAGAAGAGATTTCAACAGATTGGAATAGAGAAGAGAAGGAAATTCCAAGCATGAGGTGAGTAATGGTGAGTGAAGGAGAGAAAATGGGGCAAAATGATATATTTTTGCTGCAATGTCGGGTGTGTAATAATACTGGCCTTTACAGTCTGATTAATGGTTTAATTTTAAGAAAAATAATCATGATACAAAGGGCAGTTCAAGGGCAAGAGAGGAGGATTCCAGGGATGAAAGCCATTGAGATGTCCAGAAGAGTGAAAGAAATACTCTCTAGCTTGGGGTCATTGGCTTGAAGCCAAGGGAGAACTCTTTGAAATGTATAAGGAATTAAAGCTAGTTTGTCCCAGAAATCTTGTCCCAAGGTTTACACATTCATGGTCAGTAAAACTTGGATGTATAAGCTTCTAGAACAGTGGTTCTCAACCTTCCTAATGCCACGACCCTTTAATACTCGTATGTGGGAGTATCTGCATGTGGGAGGACCCGCCTGGAGATGGATAGAGGAGTGGTGTCTCAATTCCTAAGACCATCAGAAGTATGTGTTTTCCAATGGTCTTAGGCGACCCTTGTGAAGGGGTCATTCAACTCCCAAAGGGGTCGCAACCCACAGGTTGAGAACCTCTGTTCTAGAAGATTTGAAGGGTTTTTTGTGGAAGAGGAAAGTTCCTGGCAGATAAATGGATAACATGACACAGATCTTAAAATAGAACTATAATTATAAACTTCTTCACCTGTGGTAAAAATAGTTCAGGTAAGAGAAATGGAGTGAATGGAAGACAGTCCCTCTGTTGGTGTGGTCACATTTGTCTGGCCTCACTATATCAGGGCATGTGAAGAAAGAAAAGTAGGGATAGGACAGTGGAGGGATAGGGGTGATGACAGTGTGGCAGAAGCCAGGAGAAGCATGGTGACAGAGGCTTCTTAAGGAGGGGGGTCTTGCAGAGGAAGCATGCCCCCTTCCCCAGCACTCCCATGAACTCATGTTAGCTCACTGGATAAAACCATTGCCTTCAACCCATGTTAGCCAACATCTTGTCTAGGGCTCCCACACCCAGAGCTAAGAGCAGGGGAGTACAATTTGTCTGGATGGAGACATCTGGCAGCCTTGTCAAACAGAGTTGATAACACCTAGCAATCTGGAGGTTGAGGTTATATGCAGCCCATAGAGACTTAACAGAGCTGAGCCTAAAGAGGAGGTTGAAAATAAGGACTTTAGTGGGCTAGAGGAGAAATCAAGGCTCGGACAGGTTAAAAACCTACCCAGGGTCACAATAGTAGAAGAGCTAGAACATAAATCCAGGTTTCTTATTCCAAAGCCCCCACCTGTTCTGCCATGTCTTGTGGCCTCCTAAGGCTTAAAATGAGAGTCCACTTTAAAAAAAAAACAACAAAAAAAACCCACCAATTTTATTGTGTTCAAAGAACTACATAAACAATTCAATAACGATATAATCTGTTTCAGGAGATATAATGTGGTTGACCTGGGATTCAAGTCCTTCCTCTGACAAATGGTTGCTTTGTGATATTGTCCAAGTCATTTGCCCTCTCAGTGTCCCAGGCCACTGAGATTTTATGTTGCAGAACAGCCATTGAATTGCATTGGTAGAAGGTGCTTTGTTTCTCACTCTAAGAGTTCTATGCACTAGAGGTATCAAACGTGCACATGTTCATGTATATGTATGCACATGTACATGTATATATGTACATATCAACTGGCAACCAAACCTACTAATCTCTCACTGAACATAATTGTCCAAACCTCAGAAGACAGGCATAAAGTAGATCATAGAGCCCATGACGGAACCTTTGTCAGTCCTTATATTTCACTGTTAGCTAGGTGGCATAGTTGGTTGATTGCATGACCTAGAAACAAGAAGACCCAAGTTCAAATCTACCCTCATATACTTAGTAGCTAAGTAACCTGTGGCAAATCACATAACTTTTGCCTGTCTCAGTTTTCTCATCTCCTAAAATGGGGATCATAATAACACCTATCTCTCAGGGTTGTTGTAAGGATCTAAGAAGATAATACTTATAAAGTACTTTGTAAGACTTAAAGCATTATAAGGGCAGCTAGGTGGCTCAGTGAATACAGCACTGTCCCTGGAGTCAGGAGGACCTGAGTTCAAATCAGGCCTCAAACACTTGACACACTTACTAGCTGTATGACTTTGGGCAAGTCACTTAACCCCAATTGCCCTCCAAAAAAGCAAAAAAAAACCAAACCAAACAACAACAAAACTTAAAGCATTAAACAAATACAAGATATAATTATGATAAAACCATCATATTTAAAATTATTAAAGAATCACTATACAGAATAATAATTAATATTTGTAATTATGACCAATGGTAATCAGAAAATGTTAATTTATAGATTTATGCAAATTTGTACCTAGGAAAACAACTTTGAGGCTTACAAGTTCAAACCTATAATTTTAAAATTCAATTTTATTTTATTTTCAGGTCCAAATTTTCCCTCTCTCTCCTTTCAAACACAGATACATACATACATGAGTACATATGTATGAATGTTATATATTATTATATTATGTAGAAATATATTCATTATATTATTATACAATATATTATATTATGTTATGTATAAATAATCTATTATATTATGTTATATATAAATAATATATTATATGTATATAAATAATGTAAAACAAATTTAAACATTTGTCATTAGTCAAAAATAAAACTAAGGGAAAAAGATATATTTCAATCTGCTCTCTGAATCTATCCAACCCATAATTTTGCAAAAGAGAAAACTAGTTCTCAGTGAGTTAGAGTGATTTGTGTGAAGTCTCTTGCCTTAGTATGTACTCAGTTTGAAAAGAAGGGATTATTGATCTTCCTACCAGCACCCCTTCCTTTCGCTCATACTAGTTCCAAGCCTGGCACCTGGACTTTTCCAATAACTTTTTATTGTGTCTCCCTAACCATCTCCATTACTCCATATGATCCTTTTCAAAACCACCAGAAAATTTTCCTAAAGAGTACATCTGACCAAGTCAACTCCCTTGATTGAGACCCTTTGGTGCTCCATTATTTCTTCATGAGTAGAAATAAACTTCAGTTTGACATTTGAAGCCCTTCGCAACCTGGCCTCAGCCTGAGGGCACCTGTCAAGAGGAATCACCTTTGCTTCAACTCTAGACTCCATCAGAATTCAGCCTTTTCCAACCTCTACTCTCTTCCCTGCTTTCAGACCCACTTAGGGTCATCAGACAGCAACAAGGCATTTCTTCCACTAATGGGGAGGGAGTCCATTCAAACATGTTTCAGATTGCTCCCCCCAACTACATTCTCCATTTCAACCAAACTAGCATTAATTCCTCACTAAACATGGCATTCTATTTCTTGTCTCCATGCCTTTATATAGACAGTCCCTTATGTACTCCCTCCATGTGTGCACAGGTGAGAAATCCAAACTTCCTTCAGTGTTCAGCTCTTGTTCTATCTTTTATGGGAATGCTTTCTCATAATTATCACAAGTCCCTGCTATGATGCTTGTTTCCCTCCCAACTTACTCTCTGGCCTTCTATACTTCCACAGCAG
This sequence comes from Pseudochirops cupreus, assembly GCA_028627135.1. NCBI lineage: Eukaryota > Metazoa > Chordata > Mammalia > Diprotodontia > Pseudocheiridae > Pseudochirops > Pseudochirops cupreus. The sequence continues at coordinate 268,760,644 of CM053580.1, read as the reverse complement.
CTACCTTGCCCTTTTTTACCTCCCCCTTTACATGTTATCTTCCCCTCCTTAGAATGTAAGCACTGTGAGAGTAGCAACAACCTTGTTCTCTTATTTTTACATCTCCAATGTTTAGCTCCGTGACTGGCACATATTAAGTACTTATTAAGTTCTATTTATCTATCTATTTGTCTATCTATCTATCCATCTATCATCTATCTCTCCTTTATCTCTCTGTCAGTCTCTTTGTCCTCTCTGTCTTTCTCTTTCTATAGCTACTTAACTGTCCCTCTCATCTCTCTGTCTTTATCTTTCTATATCTATCTATACCTCCTTGTTTATGAATATTCCATCCTCCTTCCTCAAATAATACAATTTATTTTTTTCTGTTATATTCCCTTAGTAAAGTGTAAGCACCATGAAAGCAGGTGCTATTTTCCATCTTTGTGTCCAAAGTATATAGGTGAGTGTCTCAAGTGTAGTGGGCCCTTAATAAATGATTGTTCCATTAGATTGGATTAGGAATGTAAAGGAAAGGTTATGAATTTTATTTGAAATGAGAATGTGTTAGAATCACCTGGATTTATATACTAGTTGAGACACTGACCAGTTATGTGACCATGGGCAAGTCACTTTGCTCCTATGATTCTCATTTTCATTACCTGCAAAATTTGAATAATAAGATAATGAATGCTACTTTTATTCCTTACCTTACAGTGTTCTTGTTATTTAAATCTTGAAGCACTATGTAAATGTGAGTTATTGCTGTTCCAGTCATTAATAATAAATGATGATAATAATGTTAACCATGACAACAAACAATTTAAGTCATGAAAGATGCAGGTTTCTGTTCATTGAAATAATATTGCATTAGAATACCTCTTTTCTGACAGTTTTGAATAAATGAGGTATTAGTTTTGTGTGTAAATTTCAAAGAAGAAAATTTAGGTTTGATACCAGAAACTTTTTTGGCAATTAGAAGTGTTTATAAGATGAATGCTTATCTTTGGAGAAGGTTGATTTCTCCTCATTAGAGATCCTCTATCAAATGTTAGATCATCTCTTACTCAGAATGTCACAGATGGTATACAATACTACACAATAGCATTTTCAGGTTATGTGTTGGATAAGCTGCTCACTGACATCCTTTGCAGTTCTGAGATTCTGTAATTCTGTATATCTATTAATATCATTGTGATGCCTCTAATAGTAATAGGTTAATTGTCCCATAACTCTTCATCCCTACTGGGACCTTGCCCTGCATTTATCCAATATACTGCAGCTCCCTCCTTGACCATATGGAACACTCTCTTTGGCATGCTGCACCTTCTCTAACCTTCCCATATCACTTTTCCTCCTGAGTGAAATACCTACGTCACTGGCTAATGTCTCTGAGTGGTTCTCACAGCAGGGTAGGGAGTAGAGGTTGGAAAAGTGGCTGAATTCCAGTGGAGCCTGTAGGATTCCCACTTCTCATGACAGGTGCCCTGAGGCTACTAAAGCTCAAAACACTGCTGTCAGGCTAGACCTGGTGAGTTCAGAAGTCTCAATGATTCCCTATCAGATTTCATGGTGTTAAGCAACAATAACAAACAACAACAGCAAAGCCCCTCACCCTTCTTTCTCAGGACAAATCAGATTCTTATTTATTGTTTTAATGCAAATCCTTGCTTTTGTTTGGCTATTAAAAATGAAGGAGATAGTTGAGGTATAAAAGGATTGTCTAAAAATATGAGGCTTTAAGGTTGCAAAGACAAAGGACAGAGAGGAGCTAGGACCAAAATCTCTAAAACCTTGAAAGAAGTGAATTGGGGAAATCCTTGCTTCATAAGCAAATCCTTTTTTTCTTCCAAATGGCAAAAGAACTGGGGACGGCAAAACTGAATCTTATAAGAGGTAAGAAAAATTACAAGACAATCCTATTTTATGTAGTTACAAAGGGGCAATAGAAAAATTGAACATACAAATTTTAAAAGTTCAAAAAATTTTATAATGAATACATGGATGACAGTTTTATAATAGACTGTTATGGGAATCACGAATTTTAAAGGGAAATCTCTAACCTAAAATGATGAAGTCAGAGAAGCCAGCTGTGATTAGCTCAATCTATCCTCCTGTGATCTTTAAGAGGAAGGGAATATAGAGAGAGAATTCCACGTTCCTTGCCTACTTACAGACAGCAACAATTGTCATTCTGATAATTCTTGAAAAAAAGAAGAATTAAAAAACATGAACATCATTTTTATCTTTGACTTTTTAGACTGGTCTCGTATATACAAGTAGTACCTATTTAGTGAATATTTATCTCAGAAAACAATACACCAACTCGTAAACTATAATTATAGCCTTTTTAGAACTGAAAGAGATTTTGTAGATCAGAGAATTTATAGTTGCAAAGGGCCTTAAAGGTTCACCCCCTTCACTTACAGATGAGAAAATTGAAGCCAAGAGAAAGTGTTGATTTGTCTAACATCACATAGGTTTTAAGTAGGATAGCCACAACCTGACTCCATGTCTGCTAACTATAAATTCAATGCTTTTCCACCATCCCGCTGATGGAAGTCAGGGAGTGAGCATTTGACCCAAGACCTGATTTTATACATGCAACAAATAGGAAGGCAAAGGGAAAGGGGCCCTATACTTGCTCTCTCTTCTGATGAGTGTCTCCATCATTAAGAGTAGCCTACATTTTGTCATAAGTGCAATAGGTATGTTTACTTCCCTGAGTTTAGGCTTCAAACCACCCATAGTCCCTAACCAAGACTTTTATAATATATACTCATCAATACCAGTGAGATGGACAAGTTGCATGATTTACAAACTCATATATGCAAACTCTCTTCTCTATCCTTAATTTTCCTTGCATGAAATATTGTTAAGTTATAATTAGTACTCATGTGGGATACAACAAACTGTCCTTGACCCTTACTTCTTCTGCATATACTAGTTGGGAAATGCTTGTAAGAATACTGCACTTAATAGATAGAAATTTTCTCAGAGAGATAAGCAACCTCTCCCTGCTATGGTGTATGAAATTGAAAGAGCCTTTAACTGATGTATCATAAAATTGTGAAATGTGGGCTTCCCCCTCCCCCAAGACATAGAAGTCACCACACTGTTACATCAAAAGGTCTAGAACAAAAAATAAACCAGTAAACAAAATGAAAACAGCTTTCCCTCCACCATGTTGTCCCCATACTTGGCTTGAAATTATTGTGGGAGAAGGCTGTCTCAACAGTACAGAATAAATTTCTCATTTCAAGCAAATCACCAAAAGTTGTTTTTTTTAAAGCATTCTAGTCTAACCACTTCATTTTACAAATAAAGAAACTGAGGTCCAAAGAGGTTAAGTCACTGTTCAAATAGATGTATAAAATGATTGTGTGTGTATGTATGTATGTGTGTATGAATGAGTGTGTCAACACACACACACAGACACATACACAGATAGATATTTGTATCTAAGAGCAGCCATCTCTAGGGTAGGGAAGAAGGAAGGGGAAAAACAAAAGAGAAATTTGCATGTGTAATACCATGCACAAGCAGCTTCCCAAAAGAATGCTACTGTGAAGAGCTTTTAAGGTTCTGATTACACAGTGTAGTGAACACTCTATTTATTACAGAACAAATCAAAGGAAAACATTCACAATAAATAACAATATAGCATTCACAACATTACCTCTTATCACAGAAATTCACAATATAGTATTCACAATAGCTTAATGTTAAAATGGCCACATAGTTTTCACCAAAGTGGTCACAGTATTTAGAACAAAGAACAAAAGAACAATCATCTGGTATCCCTAAGGAGATTTGCCTCCTTAGTCATTCAGTCATCTCCCAATACAGTCTTCCACTCATGGGGCAATCATAGGTTAACTTAATCAGTCACTTATCTAGCAATCAGTCAGTAAATATTGCTAATCACTAAATACAATCATTAGAAAATTACACAAACCCTCCACCCCTTGGTGTCTAGTAAATTTCAATTTCATCACATGGTTCAATATCCAAGGAGAGGCCTTTTCTTCATCTTGACTCAAGTTGGTCTCTCAGATTCCCTGGATCCGCTTCCATGGTCCCAGCTCTGACCTGAATCCACCAAGCAGTCACTTGGATTCAGAAGTCGACAGCTTACAGGTTCCTTATCCAGTCCTCTGGGCAGTTCCTGCTATGCACTGAAGTTTACAGGGTCCAGCACATCTCAAAACCTTCACCACTTCTGTTGCTGGGAACTCAAAGATCAACCAAGCCATAAACAAACAAAGTCTTATCCTGGTCATGCTTCTTCAGTCCTCCAGCATTTCAGCTGGCCCTAGGACCCAGAAGAAATCAGGCAGCAGCCACTTCAGCCTTCTAGGCAGCCTTCTTAGCAGCAACTCCAGTCTTCACCAGATTCTGGTCTCAAGAGAACTCCAACTTAGTTCTCAATCCAGTAGCAGTCCAGCTTCCACATACTGCCAAGTGAAACTGTCTCTCTCTCTCTCTCTCTCTCTCTCTCTCTCTCTCTCTCTCTCTCTCTCTCTCTCTCTCTCTCTCTCTCTTTCTCTCTCTGCTGGTTTCAGACTCTACAATTCTTCCACCAGGATCTTGTCAGGAGAAAAATTCTGCTTCCTCCACCAGGAGTCTGCCAGGAGAAAAATTCTGATTCTGCCTCTCTGGGGCTTTTCTTATATACACACACACAGCATTGGTTTCCTGTTTCAACCAAACCCTTCCTGTTATGTCAGCAACAGGAGACAGAGTTCACACCCTCTGCCTCTTTCACAGAGGCTTGACTAAGGGCTAAGTACCTGCTTACTTGACATAACAAAAAGGGGTCTTCAAATTTA
>CM053580.1:268728163-268755733 GCA_028627135.1 Pseudochirops cupreus | reverse complement strand
TTTTATTATAATATGATATGGGAATGATTATTTTATTCCATAATTTAAAAACAAACAAATAAATAAATAAATAAAATATATTTTGAGTGCAGATTTTAAACATTTTTTTTCTTATAAATGAAATTTTGTTGAGATCTGGTAATATCTCATTTTTGTTTGTGCATTCTCAGTGCCTAGCACAGTAACTGAAACATTGTAGGCCCCAATGCATATTTGTTGATGGATTGGGTTACTACATATCATGCACATCTATAGAATATGAATGAAGACATTCTCCAGATTTATGTTGCCTTGTTATTGTAGAACACACTACTTCCAAGGTACAAGAGAATGGGAACAATGAAGGAGAGGATTTTGGACCTTGAAAACAGTTAGCAGAAACTCACCATTGATGGCTTATTTTATATTTACTCAAACTGACTGTAAAGATTAAGACTATCGATTGTGGTTGGCTGTATTTGTTCTTGTTGTGGATAATGGTGGTCCATGGAGGGAGGTGAGGATCTAGATCTAGGTGGGGACACAGTGCTTACAAGTGGGGCATGCATTCCATGTTCAGACCTGAGCTGTTTCTCCTCCTTCCCATGTCTGTTTTCATGGGACTGGATCCAGGAGCTGTGAGGTAGGCCAGGTGTCTGTACAAGCTGCCCAACCTGGTATGGCAGTGGTTCTCAACCTTCATAATGCCTTGACCCTTTAATAGTTACGTGTGGGCATATCTGCATGGACCAGACACTCCTGGAGATGGATAGAGGAGGTTCCTAAGACCATCGGAATTATGTGTTTTCCGATGGTCTTAGACGACCCCTGTGACCCCTGTGAAAGAAAGGGTCGTTCAATCCCAAAGGGGTCGCCACGCTCAGGTTGAGAACCACTGTGGTATGGCCTATGTTCTCACCATGGGAAATAGGGTAGGAGGAGCAGATCTACAATGCCACAATTTGCCGTTAAGATACCTGTCCTTGTCACACAGGAGGTGTGCTGGGTGTTCCAGAAGAGATACTGACTGTTCGAGAGTATAAAACAAGCTTTCTGGCTCACCAAATCCAAATTAATAGATCTTACACAGAGAGATGTTAGCCTGCCTGAATCATGAACTAGGATTAAGAAGTTCAAAATGCTATTTATCATGCACATCTATAGCACACGAATGAAGACATTCTCCAGAGATGTGTTGCCTTCTTATTGTAGAACATACTACTTTCAAGTACTTTTTAGCAATGTTCTTTTATGGTATGGACCCTTGGACTTTTCCTATCCCTTCTCCTAAAGACTCCCATGGAAATAATAGAGCAGCTTTGAGTTTCTGTTCAGCTCCTTGGCACACACTTGAACTTAATGCTGAAAAGTAAAGAGTTATTACAACAAAAACAAAAACAAATGATTGAAGATGTGGAATATATTGCTATCTTGATGCAGCAGAAAATAGGTGAGCATCATTTCCCATAAGAAATATCTAAGAAAAATAGTATTATATTCTTAAACTATTATAGTCATTGAAAGTCTTAGAGATTTGAGTGCTAAGTACTGCTCATATCTGGGCTACACACTAGTGAGTGTGGGACTCACTAAGGAGGTTTCTGGTGTCGACAAGTAAGTAGACACTTTAACTCTAGTATTTCTAGACCCAGAAAACAGTGATAGTCTATTACTCATTATTATAACCATTTTGAATCTCTTCAAAATACTAGAAAGACATTGCAGACAAGAATCTGGGACCAAATACCTATATACATTGATTATGCATTTCACCTGTGGAAAGGTCTATTGGAAAACAGATGAAACTTATAGCAATAAACATCATGAAATACAGATTCTTCAACCTCAGAAATAGATTCTGAGACACTGGACTTTGTTGATTCTCTTATTTTAAAGAATAGGAAAAAGGGTTGATTTCAGTAAGAATACTACTATATTCTCACTGAAGGAGGGGGATATGGGATATACTTAATAAGCAACCCATAGCATCTAGCTTCCTATTTGTGAGCAACATTTCAAAAACTTGGTCAGCAGATTCACCACATATACCAGTATTGACTCATGCATATCCAAATATGACTTTTGCCCCGCAATACAAGAGAAAAAGTTTCACTTGCATTTGCTGTCATAGGGCTAAATAAGCAAAAGTGAGATTCATTATCTATGTACAAGCTGTCATTCTTGACTTTGAAGTGGGTTGTCACTGCAAAGTTTATGGGCTATTCATATGGAAAGAAGTCATAAGTATGAACAAGCCACTATCCACAGAATAGTAAACTAACAATTGTCAATATTCATATAGATGCTCTGTCACAAAAGCAATGTGACAATGAAATTTTAGCAACACTTAAGTCAGTATTGAAGAATACCTGGAAACCTGGGTTCCTAGCAAATGTCAGTACAACTGAAGGTTGGGGACTTCTTCTGCAATATAGCATGACAGCAATGCATGTGAATTTTATTTCAGTAAATCAACCTTTTCTCTCTCAAATGTCAAGATGGCAAGAGCACATGGCTTAAGAGGGAGGGACTTCAGGAAGTGATACATACTAAAAAGTAAGTCAAGCATGATAAACTCAAGTTCTAGTCCCTGGGGGCATCCTACCACTGAGACAATGGGATTAGTTGGAATTGTACAATTGAATGTTATGCTGGGTGGTCAATGATCCCATGCATGATACCAAGAAGTAGTTATGTATCATACTATAATCATAACAGCCTTATATGGTGACTTACATGGACATATATGTCAAAAAGGCACACAGATTAGATTTTCCTGGTCCAGGACAGCTTCAGATATCATCAAGAAACAAGAAATTTCTGTTTGTTGTAAGCAAAGAAAAGCACTGTATATACATATATGTAGTTGGAAAAGAGTCCTTTGAACCTATCTGCTTAACTTTCTATCCCTGGAAAGAGAGAGTAAGAACAGGAGCCATATTTTAGTGTTCACTGACCATTTCTCATGCTACTCACAGGCATACCAAAACAGCAATCAGAAACCTTCCACGGTTGCTAAAGTATAGTAGCAAAATATTTCTCACTGTGTGGGCTCTCTGCCAAAATGCATTCAGGCCAAAGCAGATGCTTTGAAAGTACACTATTCAAAGGGAGACAAATTCTGCCAGGCATCCAGAAATATAGAACTATACCTTAACACCCTCAAAAAACACCCATAACCTGAACTTTCCAACTATATTCTGCTCTACATGTTCAGGACACTGAGACCGGAGCAAAACTCTCAGTGGAGCCACCATGTGGCTTTATATGCATACAATTCTATTAGGAAAGATGCCACATGAATATATTGTAACTGCTGCTGTTTGTGCTAGAGCCATGTCTACATCTAGAATTGTGTTTTAATGATATTCTGTGGACACAACCAGTATGCCTCCCAGCTGACAGAGAAGCTGTTTACCTAGCATCAGCTGCAGCTCCCAAGAGCTTGGACAGAAACAGCTGATGTTACAGTGGTCAAGTTCATTGTCAAGGCCTTAAATAAGAAAACAGTGTTTTGCCAAAACCTAAGTGCTCGTGAGACACCTAGTTAGAAGAGACCAGTTAATTTGACTGTTAACAAAATAGACCCAGAAACTGTTAAGGGCTCTGTAATGACAATTCAACACAACTGTTTATTGCCTATAGGAGAGTAAGTTGGATTCTCTCTGATGAGCAGAAAGAAATTGTTGATGAAATTGGTCCTTACCTCAGTAAACTTTATGCAAAACAGAAGGCTTACCAATTTCTCAAAAATTATCAAAATTAGACAGTGGCTTAGAAACAGACATTTCAAGTGAAGAGAACTTGGAGTAATTAAAAAAAATTCTAATGGCGGGAAAGGAATGAAAATTAAGGTAGTTCCTTTTCTACCTACAATATCAACTGTAGAAATGGTAAGGGTGCAAAAAAAAAAAAGAACCTCACAGAAGGTTCTAACACTGCTAGTCAACCTGGACCTTCCACGTGTTCAGATTTCTGGATTCAGAGAATGATGATGATCTCATACCATTTTTAATTCTCTTCCTGTTGAACTCAACTTTCCTTAGATGAAGGGTTTAGTGCTTATACTTGGTGAGGGATCAACAATCAATCATCTCTGCAACCAGTGGAATGTCACAGAGCTAGACAAGGCCTTATTGCTGCTGGGCTGGAGCCATATTTGATAAGCTGCCAAATGCTCTCAAATCCACTTGAGTCTAGACCTACAGCATGTCATATTTAGGGAGCTTTAGCTCCATAAAAGAGAAAGTGTAGGTTAATGGAATGGATATGGGTCACATATTTGGTCTGGTTGCCCCCCAAATCCACAAACTTTCAGAAACTCCCTATTTCCTACTAAAGTCCAGCTTCCTTAACCTAACATCAAAAGTTCTGCAACAACTCACTACTTAACCTTCTAGAATCTTAATAAAAGGATTTATTTTGTGAAGTTTGGATTCAATCAAAGGGTTTACTCGAGGACCTAGATTGCCGCACGTGGCCTCAAGGCTGCAGGTTCCCCACCCCTGTTCTAGATGAATCTCACACATCTCCCTTCAGGTGCTCTATATTTCCATTCAAATGAGAATGGATAGCCTTCTTATTCTATATACCTATTCCAAGATGCCACAATTTTATTCATTGGCTCACACTGTATTCAATTCATACTGTGGAATGCTTCTACTTTCAACACTGCCCTTTAAATCTCATTCATATTTCAAGATCCACTATGCCTGTTTAGATACTATTTATCAAAAAAATAATTATCAATTAAGATCCAAACCAAATGCCACTTCCTACATGAAGCCTTCCTTGAAGTTCTTCTGCCCTAATCACATTGTTTTATATTATGGTTACTCTTGCATATATACCCACTATTATAAGATAACCTTTATGACTCAGGTACCATGGAAATGAGGTGTCTTCTTTATTAACATAATAAATATGCCCTATTTATCTTTCTGTATTATTCATTGACAAGCACAGAGATTTCATAGAGTAGATGCTTAAGTTAGTTTCAAAGTAAACTTATCCTTGAGTTCTAAGACATGTCTATTACTGTTTTACTCCCTCTTCATTCTAATCGTTTTTTAAGTTTATGGATTCTATTAATAATTTCAAAGAACTAGCTTCTAATTTTGTGTATCAGTTCTTTAGTCTGATAACCACACAGGCAGAGTAGATGGGAACATTTTTTTTCAGTCGTCCTGGGTGCTTAATTGATGTAGATAACTCCTTCTGAAATACTAAGAAAAGATCCTTTCTCTACTTGCCTGGAACCTTCTCTCCAGTATTTATTGTCAGAGTTAGTTATCTGAGTAATTGACTCAAATCTCCACTTTATTTTGACTCTGTGGATTCATCCATAGACAGGAAGTATTATTTTAGCCTACTAGAAGATAGAAAAACTCAGATACAAAGAGGTTAATTGATTTAACAAATGTCATGCAGCTAGCAAATGATGGGGCAGAAATGATAACCACCGGTTCGCCAAACAACACCAACTCTCACAGCATGTTTAAGGACAATTACAACAAATTTGGTTCAGAGCCTTGCAACTTTAAAAAGAAAGGAAAATCTTTTTGCCAGTTTGCCTTTTTCTCTTTTTGTCAAGGAGAAACTGTGGCCTCATCATCCTAGAACTTACTACGCACGGAGTAAATCATGCAATGATCACATTTAAAGGATATATTTTTTTCTTGCCTATATACAAAGTGTCATTTTTTGAACCTTAATATTTCTATTGAGATGGAAAAGCACATCAGACAGTCAAACAAATGGCATTCAAAGGCTTTATCTGTGCAGTGCCTTTTATACACCTTGCAAATGGAAAGTGATGCTTAAAGCCTTTGGCGCCCATCCATCAATTGGTTAGGCCGATTATGGAGAAGTTTCCCAGTGGTTATCTCATATCCTTCCTTATAACCTAAAATGTCTCACGTAAGTTACGTTGTAATATCTCCCGTATAAGGATGTGGGAGCAACTTAATCTGCTCTGCCATGATTCAGAAATAGCTTTATGTCCTTCAAATCAGTGGGCAGTCAGTGCACAAAACTATAGTGTACTGTACTGCAGGGGTCAATGCATAGCAAGTTGATATGAACCTTTGGGAGGCATTCTGTCAATGAGATGATATTACAAATATATACCCTTGTAGCTTTATAAAGAAAAGCCTTTATATATTTATAATTACATGCACATACGCATACATAAATACGTATTTTAATGCATTGGTGTATATTTTCAAAGTGAATAATACTTCAGGCAATTGAAATCACAATTCATTTAGGTTTTGGGGCTCTTTCTTTAATTCTTCAGTAGGTCCTGTATATTGCCTACTGACTATATCTACAATTTGCCACAAGATTAGCTCTCATTTTTGCTGACCACGTGTTTGCTGACCACTTGTCTCTCTAATAACATCCTTTATAAAATCTCTATTGTACAAATCTTGATTTGAAATGTGTGTGTTGAAGACAACACACATATATCCTGCATCTCTTTATTAATATGAAAATACCTTTTAACTTAATTTTTTTGTCTATGGGATTAATTGATCATTATCTTTTTATTCAAAATATGAAATTCTGTTTCAAGGAAAAGATCAAAATAATTAAAAATTACACAGTTTCTCAAACGCAATTTATCCTTAACCTTCTCTTTCTGTCCAAGTATGCACCCAGTTCAGATTATATATACATATATATAATATATATGTATAATATATAGATATATACATATATGTTTTATATACATACACATATGTATTATTTATAAATATACATATAATATATGACTATATATAATAACACATGTTCCACATGTATACATATACATATCTGTCATTAATATGTGTGTATATTACATATATATTTTGACACACATGAACGACTTAGGATTTAATTTATTAGTACAGATCTATTTGGGGACAAATAAATACTCTATACACACTAATGAATCAAATCAAATAATTTTTCATCCAACTCGATAATAATGTACAACATGAGAAATAGAAATATCACTAAAAAGGACACCAATGCTAAGAAGAGTTGGACTAGACCAAGTTTACACAGAGAGTATCCATAATGATTGTGGTATGGGAGCAGAAGTCATAGAGTTGAGAACATTGAGGAATTCTTTCTTAAAGTGACTTAGAGAATATAAATTACTACCAACTCATATGTCTGTCTCTACTATTTTTCCATCAGAATATTTTGCACATTTTTTTTAGGGCATCCTTAACGTGAGCATGATGAAAGAACAAGAAGTCTATAACAAAAGGTATTCAACAGATAACATATTTATAGTCATACACTTTACTGAAATGTATAGTGTTCCAAAGATCCCACTGCATTTATTGCTTTTTGATGCTATGACAAGAATCATATAATCATTAGACTAGGTTTTTTTAAGCAACATTGAAAGAACACGTAAGATCTCAACAAATGCAATTGACCTAGAAGACAACAATTGAAGAGACAGTATGAGAATTATTCAATTTCCCCTGACAAAGATACATTTTTGATCAATGATGAACTATGTATTTTATTCTTTTAAATACATTGCCTTTTTATATTTCCTTAGTTTTTTATATTTTCTTTAAATGACTGATTAAGTGTTTCTATAATTTTTGATATGTCTTCATTTTTTGGATTCTGCTTTTTTTCCCCTTGCCTTTAATTGCGTAATATGGCATTCAAGTTTTCTTGTGAGCATACCAGCTAGATAATGATGCAAACTTCCAATGTCTTTCCACAGGCTTCCTTTTTAAAATTATGTTATATGCACATACATGTCAGGCTGTCTATCTATATATCTACATTTCAATCAGCAAAAATCTGCCTTTTCTTCGTTCTCCTGATCAGTTGAGAACAAAGGAAAAATAAATCCCTTTTTACAAACATGTATAGTTAATCAAAACAAATTTCTTATTTGGCTATACCCCAAAGCACATACACAAACACACACACACACACACACACATATACATATACATAACTATATATATGTATGTGTATAAGTATATAAGATCTCATTATGCTTTCTAAAATTCTTCATCTCTCTGTGAGGATGCAGGTATCTTATGTTCCATTAGTTTGTTTTTTTTTTTCAATTGTGGTTGATCATTACAATGATCAGTTTCTAATTCTTTCAAAGTTGTTTTTCTTTGCCATACTAATGTCATTGTACAAATCGTTCTCCTGGTTCTGTTCAATTCACTCTATTCATATACTACTTCATATATTTCCTTGAAATTATTCCTTTCATTCTTTCTTGAAGCTCGATAATATTTTGTCACATTTATATACCAAATCTTCTTCAGTCATTCCATAATTTATGAGCACCTTTCATATTCCCATAATTTGCCACCTGAAAGAAAGCATAAGCAACTTTGTTCAACCTTATAGTCTGTTTTGCCTAATCCTTCCCCTTAATCTACTCTGCTTCTAACTCTCCATTCTCCCCTTTCCATTATAATTATCTATTGAGTGAAATGTATTTCTGTATACAATTCTGTGTGTCTCCTCTTCTTTGCCCAGTTCAGATGATAGTGAGATTCAATTGTCAGCTGCCCCTCCCCACAATTCCTTCCTATCCTATTTGAATAGATATCTACTTGTGCGCTTTAATTATGTAAGATAATTCTCTTTAACTTTCTTTTCCCCCCATTACTAAATGTATAACTTTTCTTTGTTCTTTCCATTTTCTCATAAGATCATCAAGACATAGCAGAACCCCTCCCAAGCCATGTCTAATTAGAATCACTCTATGACTCCTACTTAGGATAATGTTCAGAAGGAAGACATATATAATCTCTTCATACTAGAATATGAGCAGTTTATTTTTAGTATTTTATCCCTGTTTCTCTGTGTTTACCTTTTAAAGATTCTGTTATTTCTTATGTTTGAACTTCAAAGTTTTTATACAGCTTTGGGCTTTTTATCAGAAGTGCTTTGGAAGTCCACCATTTCATCAACAATACATGTTTTCTTCTGTAGCATTATACTATCTTTCTGGTTACATTATTATTGACTTTAAGCATATATATTTTTCCTTTTGGAATATATTACAAATTCTCCACTCCTTCATAGGAGGAATTGCTAGTTTACATGGAATCCTGACTGTAGCTTCTGAATATTTGAATTTTTCCTTGTCAGCTTCATGAAGTAGTTTTTTTTTTTTCCTTTGTTTTGAAAGTTCTGAATTTTAGGTATAATGTTCCTAGAAATTTTCACTTTGGTGTTTCTTTCAGGAAATGACTTGCAGATTCTTTTTATTTCTATTCAGCCTTTTATTATTTATTTTTAATTATTTTTCTGAACTATAATGACTAAGCCCTTTGTTTTGGTCATAGTGTTCTGGTAATCTAAAATTCTTATTTTCCTCCATTGATTTGTTTTCCAAGTCAGTTGTTACTTCTTTGTGATAGTATATATTTTTTTTCTATTGTTTTTTAGCCTTTTGACTTTGTTTTAATATTTCTTGTTGTCTCATGGAGCCATTGGCTTCTATTTGGTCCCTTCTAATTTCAGGGAGTTTGTTGTTTGGGCAAGATTTTGTACCTCTTCTACCAAACTATGAATCCTATTTCCAATCCTTTTTTCCATAGCTCTCATTTCTTTTCTGATTCCCTCTTCCATTCTTTCCCCCAGCATTTAGTTCATTGATGAGAAAACATTTTAAATTATTTTTATTTCTGACTTTTGTTTCATACATTCTATAAGTTCTAATTGAATATGTGCCCAAACTGTTTCCTCTATGAGGCTTTAGTTTTAGACATTTTAGAGTCATTATCTTCTTTTGGGTTTGTATCTTGAGTTTACTTATCACAATAATATTTTTACGGTGAGATTCTTTTTTCATTTGCTCATTCTTCTAGTTTTCTTCCTAACTTCAGACTTAATGTGAAGAGGTAGGCTCAATATGCAGATGATAATACAACAAAAAACAACTTAAAATAAATAATTATAAAACATGGCCAACCCAAGAAACTTTTAATAACAAAGAGACAAGAAACAAAATTATTGTTGATAATAATAGACCAACAAAACAAATAAACTTTCTAAAAGATAATGAAAAGTAATGAATTATTTAGTAAGTTTTTGAAAGAATGGGGGGGAAGAGAATGGAAGAAAAAAAGAAGAGAAGATGAGAGGAAAATCAGATAGAAAATCAAATGTCCAAGATCAAAAATAAAAGTAGGAATGATGGACATAGAGGGACCAAAAAAACTTTAGAAGAAATGTTACATTCAGTCATATGTCAACAAATATAAAATTTTAAAATAAAAATTTCCGAAAAATATTTAAAAAAAACAAACCAGGAGAAAAAAGTAAAGAAAGGAAATCTCAGGTCATTATTGTTATTAAATATTTAAGGCAAAAAATTCAAGAAAATATTAGCAAGGAATCTGTAGTATTGCATTAAGCATCATTCAATATATTTTATTTATATCAGCAAAGCAGGATGTTTGAATATTTAGGAAATAAAAAAAAAGAAATCAATAATAATTACACAAATAATTATATAGTCATATTGATATGACTGTGCATTTTGTTATTAATATTATAAGTTTCTTTGATGAACCATAGCACTCATTTACAGTAAAGTGCTAGTAAAAGTTCAGATATAAAAAAGTGTCTCCTAAACTTGATTTTAAAAAGTCTACCGCAAACAAAGAACTAATATTATTTTAAACAGAGAAACACTGGAAACTTTCCAAATAATTCCAGGGTTAAAATGATGATGTCCATCATCTTAATTTTTGTTTGCTATAGTGCTATAGAAATAAAATGAAATAAAATTAGAGTGATTGTCATAGATTAAAGGACACAAAACCATATTTATTTGCAAATGATAATGTTCTACCAATAGAATACCAGAGGAGGAACAAAACACTTTTTAAAAGGTTTTGCTGTGTGCCAATGGTCAGTGGAGATCTCTTATCTCTTTCCTTGAGGGGTTTGACCATGCTAGGGTACTATTCCTAGTTCTGGCAATATGGTAAATATTTTTCTTTATTGCTTTTAAATCTATTCTGAAATCAAAATGTATTCTTTGCTTATATTTCAGATTGGCTTGAAGCAAAATAACATAGCATAAATACAAAAATTCATCAACTTTTCTCTATATTACTAATAACACATGGGGATAAGAGATATGAAGAAATATACCATTTAATATATTAACAAAATATATTTAATATCTAGGACTGATCCTACCACAGCATAGACAAACTTTCTTTCTCTATCTTTGTCTTTGTCTTTCTCTTCTTATAAAACAGGTAAAGGAAAACAAATAGTTGGGAAGTAACGAGCACTCTGGGATGGGCCACATTTAGGTAAGAAAATCTATAATAGTTCTCATATATTATATGTTGGTAAATTGGGAAAAAATGAGGAGGAAAGTGGAGGAAAGAGAAGGTCAGAGGATCAAATATACAAGTAGATAAGAAAATTAATAACTTTTTTCCTAACAGTGAAGAGAAAGAGCACCAGTAATATAGAGGTATGGTGTGGAGTTGCAGCCTAAGAAAAAGAAGAAACTCTTGATAAATGACCTTGATTTTCTCAGTACAGTCATCTGAAAGATCATCAGTTGAGAGAAAGGATTTCAGCATAACATTGGTAGACCAAAGAAGGAATATTTGGTTTGGAGTTAATTGAATATGAATACAGTAATTTCTGTGAAGGAATAAGACCTCAGTTGACATTAAATAACATGAATTTGGACTGGAGGACCTAGTCAGCATGAATTCCACTAACAGCACTCAGCACATAAAAAGGAGGAGTGTGTAAGGCAGTTGGAGAGCAGAATTTGTATTGGGGTAGTTACAGGGTTTAAATGGTGAAAGGACATAGAATACAAAATTCAGCAGTGCATAGTTCAACTGGTTAACTATATAGTCATGATTATGAAAAAAGAGAATTGAAGCCTGAGTAGGGGTGATGAATTATAAGAACAGGGTGTTATAAAAAGACTCCAAGTTCTGACGAGGATAAAGAACAGTCTTAGAAGAAGTGAAATAGATAGAGAAAGGCAGGAAATTATGGTCATAGGGGTAGGGGAGGATTTCAAAATGAAATATCTAAAAGTGACAAGTATATGTAGAATAAAGGAAATGACTCTCTGCTTCCCCCCCCCCAAAAAAAGAACTGCTTATCCATTCCTTTTCAATAAAGATATGTTTTCACAGTCCATTAAGTTTTGCTAAACCTTCCCTTGTCTTATAAATTGGAGGTTGTGACATCCTAAATGTCAAAAGTGCTATGGAAGAAGTAAAATCATCCTTAGAGTCAAACAAGTTGGGAGCTTTACCATTTAATTATTGTGTGCAAACTTGGACAAGTTACTTGATTATCTCTTCCCCTGTGCTTCTTCACCTGTAGAATGAAGGTGTTCATTTAGGTATTTTCCAGGTCAAAATCCTATGACTTCATGAATAACTCCACCCTGGGGCTCCAGAGTTCAGAGACTGAGCAGAGAAGGAAGTAAACACATGCTTTCTCAATGGAAGCCAGGCCCAACACAAAATTAGGTACTGGACTATCTTTTAAATATTGAAAGACTAAGAGAAGTGATTGGTACACAGTAAAAGGAGACAAACTCCATGGATAATAAAGGTGTATTCCTAGTTTTAATGACTGCTGCCTGATGCAGTTACTGTGGGCCTGTAAGAATTTGAATTAGGGGCTTTTTTAAGCCTGATAATTTGACAATATCCTCTAGCTTTCTCATATCTTTTTGAGAGAAGAGGTTGAAGAGTAGGAATATATTTCGATTTTCTAGCCTCCCTCCTTTATCTCATTATGTGAATATATGTCTCTCTCTCTCTGATGACCCTCTGTGGATTGAAACAAAGGAAATGTGGAATATTCTTGGGTTCCTGGAAGAATGGAAACCCCTTTGGGCCTCACTACTGTCTGTGTGCCAGGAAGAAAATGAAGAACTCACTTGACTTTATGATGTTGCCATGATACCTACTTGTCAGAATTGGCCTGAAGTGCTGCTCTGGGTGAAGCTGGGACTCAGTAGCTTCCCTGCCTATATACCCAAGGCACAAAGGCTATCATTTAGAAGGGGGATTTCCTTTATTCTGCTTCCACACCAGAGGAATCACATAAAACATGGATAGAGTCAGATTAAGGCTAGATCCAGGGAAAAACAAAGTTCATCTGTGCCAAAGTGAAATGACTTGCCTTGTTAGGCATTGGGTTCCTTATGACTAGAGGTCTTCAAGCAGAAGTTCATTTATTAGAAGTATTTTTTTTCCCAGAATTTGTTTATTTAATTTTAGTTTTCAACATTAATTTTTAAAATATTGTGAGTTACAAATTTTCTCCCAGTCTCTCCTCTACCCTCACACCAAGATGACAATCATACTGAATACCACTTCCCCCAGGCTGACCTCCCTTCTATTCCCTCCATCCCCCCCTTATCACCTTCTCCCTACTTTCTTATAGGGAAATATGGATTCTATACCCCATTGCCTATATATCTTATTTACCATTTGCATGTAAGAACAATTTTTTATCATTTGCTTTTAAAACTTTGAGTTCCATATTCTCTCCCTTCTTCCCTCCTCACTCACCTCCCCAATGAGAAGGCAAGCAATTCAATAAAGGTTACACATATGTAGTTATGCAAAACATTGCCACAGTAGTCATATTGTGAAAGTAATTATATTTCCCCCCATCCTATCCAACCACCCTATTAATTATTTTTTTCCCTTAACCATGCCCCTTTTTAAAAGTGTTTGCTTTTATCTCCTCCCCCAATCTGTCCTCCCTTCTATCATTCCCCCCTTATCCCCTTTCTCCCTATTTTAATGTATGATAAAATACCCAATTCAGTGTGTTTGTTATTAGGTCTTTGAGCCAAATCAAATGAGAGTGAAGTTCACTTTATGGAGGATTCTTCCCCTCCATTGTAACTGATTTCTCTTGCCTCTTTTATGTGAGATAATTTACCCTATTCTATCTCTCCCTTTTTCCTTCTCCTGATATATTTCTCTCTCACCATTCAATTTTATTTTTAGATATCTTTCCTTCACATTCAACTCACCCTCTGTACTCTCTTTATATATATACATATATACATATACATATATGTGTATATGCATACATACATATACTTATATACATAAACATATATGTGTGTACATATGTATAAATGTATATATTCCTTTTGACTATGCTAATACTGAGAAAAGTCTCATGAGTTACAAATATCATCTTTCTATGTAGGAATGTAAACAATTTAACTTTAATAAATTCCTTATGATTTCTCTTTTCTGTTTACCTTTTCATGCTTCTCTTAATTCCTGTATTTGAAAGTCAAATTTTCTAGTCAGCTCTGCTCTTTTCATCAAGAATGCTTGAAAGTTCTCTATTTCATTGAATGTCCATTTTTTTTCCCCCTGAAGTATTATACACAGTTTTGCTGGGTAGGAGTTTCTTGGGTTTAATCTTAGCTCTTTGACCTCCAGAATATCATATTCCAAGCCCACTGATCCCTTAGTGTAAACGTTGCTAGGTCTTTTATTTTTATCCTGATTGGGTTTCAACAGTACTCAGATTGTTTCTTTCCAACTACTGTGACATTTACTACTTGACCTGGGAACTCTGGAATTTGGCCATAATATTCCTGGGAGTTTTGTTTTGGGGATCTTTTTCAAGAGCTGATTGGTAGAGTCTTTCCATTTCTGTTTTACCTTCTGGTTCTAGAATATCAGGGCAGTTTTCCTTGAGAATGTCTTGAAGGATGATTCTAGGCTCTTTATTTTATTATGGCTTTCAGGTAGTCCAATAATTTCTGAATTATCTCTTCTGAATTTTTTTTTCCGTTTAGTTGTTTTTCCAATGAGATATTTCACATTGTCTTCTATTTTTTCCTTTTTTTGGATCTGTTTTATAATATTTTGATTTCTCATAAAGTCATTACCTTCCATTTGCTCCATTCTAATTTTGAAGGAATTATTTTCTTCATTGAGCTTTTGGACTTCCTTTTCCATTTGGACCAATCTGCTTTTTAAGTCATTCTTCTCCTCCTTGGCTTTTTGGGCTTCTTTTGGCATTTGAGTTAGTCTATTTTTTAAGGTCTTATTTTCTTCAGGATTTTTTGGATCTCCTTTAGCAAGCTGTTGCCTTTGTTTAAAAATTATTTTCTTGCATTGCTTTCATTTCTCTTCCCCTTTTTCCCTCTACTTGTCTTACTTGATTTTCAAAATCCTTTTTGAGCTCCTCTATGGCCTGCAACCAATTCACATTTTTCTTGAGGCCCTCTGATGCAGGAGTTTTGACTTTATTGTCTTCTTCTCATTGGATTATTTGTTCTTCTTTATCAACAAATAAAGCTTTTATAGTCTCATTTTTTCCCCTCTGTTTGCTCATTTTCCCAGCCAATTACTTGACTTTTGGGGCTCTTTGCCAAAGTAGAATTCTCCTTCCAAAGTGGAGAGTGCTCTGTCCTACATTTCTGCAGTTTTGTGCAGCTGTTGCCAGAGCTACTTCTGTAGATGTTCAGTTCTTCTAAGGTCATATGATCAAAGGAGAGGTGTTTACTCCTCTCCTGACCTGTGGTCTGGTCTGTGAGTGACCACAAGCACTCTTTTCTGCCTCAGAACTATGAGGCGGCTCTCTCCACAGCCATCACAAGTTCTTCCACACCAGTGCCCCTCCTCACTCCAGGACCATCACTCAAGACTTTGACCCAGATCCAAGCAGGGCAAAGCAAGACAATTCTGCCTCAGTGCCAGCAAAGAGGTCCCTGTAATTGCCCTCTCATGAGTTGCTTGGTCCCATCACCATCTGTTGGCCTGGAACTTTGAAAGAGGACACAGCTGCTGCTTCTGCTACTGCCACCATCACCACCCTCTCCACCACCCTAGGGCTGGGTGGGCTGGGGCCAGACCACATTCTTCTCTCACCCAGGTCCAACAATTTCCCCACTGACCTTTTACTTTGTCTTTGGCATTTGTGAGTTTTGAAGTTTGGAAAACACCATAACTGCAAGTGATTCAATCCTCTGAGGCCTGCTCCAGCCCAGTCTGTGCTGGCGTGACCCTCACAGAACTGCACTCCACTTCCAGCCTGGTGCAATAGACCCTTCCTATCAACCTGTTAGTCTGTCTTCAGCTGAAAATGTGTTTCACCATATCATTTTGTGCATTTTATAGTTCTAAAATTTGTTTGGTATAATTTTTATAAATTTTTGGAGGTAATTAGGGAATGAGCTCAAGTAAGTTCCTGTTTTTGTTCTGCCATCTTGGCTCTGCCCCACCTATTAGAAATATTATAGAAGGAATTTCAGGCATGCTGCAGGCTGCCCCAGAAGACTTAGAACAGTCCTTCCAACTCTGAGGTCCTATGATTATGCAATTCTTTAGTATATTATCATCCCCAGGTTGTTTGAAACTGATTCTATCTATCTATCTATCTATCTATCTATCTATCTATCTATCTTCTGTAATTTTAGGTATGGGTCATCTCAGAACCTCAGACATCTCTCATTAGCATTTGCCTATAAATTACATTGGTCTTATTTCCTAAAAATTCAAATTACATACATCTCATTGAACAGGTAAGTTTAAAGCTGACTGATAGTTTATAAGGAAATCATTGATACTTAAAATCTGTCTAGTTTTTTTAATGGCAGATGCACTGTCCTTCACACATGAGCTTACTGGGACAGTCTTCCAGAATTCCCTCAGGATTTGCTTTGGTGAATCACATAACATACACTACCTTCAGACCAACTCCATGACCCTATAAAGGAACAGACTGACTCTAAGCAGGAGGTCGCAGATGACCTGAGACAGTCTAATTAACCCCAGGATGGAGTCAGATAGCAATGAGGCTGTCATTCAGTCCCATTCATTGGGTCAGTGGTGGGTCTCAGAGCCTTAAAAAAGCATTAGGAAGGAAAATTAGGGAGAGTCTCCAATTAATATCAAGGTGACATTATTTTTGTTGTCGCCACAGTTAGTATTATCACTATCTTTATGACGCACTTAATCGTCATTTTAACTGCTTCCATCATAATCAACTTTCTAAAATGCTTTTGGGATTCTCAGTTACCAACAAATGTGTACATCAACAGAACACTATTATAAATCGTTTGAATAGTTAAGTTATATAAATGTGTAGACTACCTGATTTAGAGCTGTAAATGGCCTTAGGGATGGTCTAGCTCAATTTCCTTATTTTTATGAATAGAACAGTAAGATCCCTAGAGCTGCTGGGATGGTAAGGGGCGACAGAGCCAGCATTCAAACCCACAAACTTTGATTCCAAATCTCATGATTTTTACTGCACCAGTGTAATGGAAATGGTAATTTGAAGATCTTCCCTGACCCTTAATAGGCCAAATGTAATCACATGGAGCCTGTGGTTGGAGGAGTTTGCTCAACAGGTAAAGCAGAACCCAGAGAAAGCTGGGAGTCAGGCCAATTAGTATGGTGGGAGAGAGAGGACACAGGAAAGCAGACAGCAGACAGACATACCTAAAATAACCAGATCAGATTGGATTGTGAGTGTTTGTGGGAAGACTTTGTGATGGTGTTGCTTTCTGAGGTGATAAGATGTATGAATGTCTTTGTTACTATGATAAATTTGACTTTTTGGTGGTAGGATTCAGTTTCCTGGTGTTGAGATTCAGCTTTTTGGTGTCTGAATAAATATTTTGCTTTGGTATTCTATATGGAAAGTCTGTTATATTTTGTGATTCAGAACTACACCAGTATATTCATAGTTGCCATTGATGCTGTGAGCATTGCCTTGGTGGTACAACCAGGCAGGTTTCTGCACATCAATTATGAAAGGACAATACTAGGATAATTCCCAAAGTGTGAAATATCAAAGTATTTATCATCTGATTGACCAATGAATGTTCATTGACTCTCCTCAATTCAAATAAATCTCTATATCAAATGTAGATTAAATAGTCTTTCATACAGGGCAGGTCAAAATAATTGGAAAGTTGATTACATATCTTAATGTGATGGGGTTCATTGAGAGTTGGAATCAAAGCCTATTTGCTACAGGTCACCTGGATCTGTAGCTTCTCAAAGGTTAAGCAAGGATGATTGTCAGCTAGGAAGGCAAACTTTCTTAGTTAGGATAGTCCAGCATTAGAAAGGGTCAAGATAATAGCAGGACCATGCCCTATGACTAAGGGTACATAATGATTCGCAGTATATGACCCCGAATTCTTCATGAATTTCTATTTATAGGAAGGAGGAATGGAAGGAGTCCCAATAACAACCATAAAAAAGGTGGGGAAGTGTGGTGAAGGATAGTGTGATATCTATAAACATATTAGTATTAATGAGATAGAGGGAAAATAGAATTCAGAATATCCTCAATGGAAATTGGAATAAGTAGCAGAACAAAGCCAATGAGCACCCCCTAAAAAAGAATGTCGCAAAAAGTGTTATTTAAGAAGCTGAAGATGATTAGTGAATTTTGAATAAAGAATTATTGAATACTTATAGGATTGGGAAGAGAGTAGTATCAAAAGAGGGGGAAAGTAAATAAAAATAGAAATTGACTATTTATTAAGATAATTTGGAATAGGGAAGGTCAACAGGAGGGGGAGTGGAGAGTTTGTGGGTAAGAATAAAGTCAAATTACTCTAAACAAAAGTGTTATGGGATTAAGGCACTAAACAAAGAGAGATGATATAAAGATCAATACAGAATAAATAAGTTGAGGAAAATTTGAATTGCTAATAATTTTAATCTTAAATGGGAGTAGAGTTAACAACCTACTGAAACAAGATAATTGAAAGATGGGTAAGGAAAGAAAAACATATTTTGATATTTATTAGAAACACATCAAAGAGAAAGACAAATATAAAATGAAAAATGAAATTTTGAAACAAAGTACATTACACATGAGGAAATTTAAAAGAAGTAGACTGCAAGTATAATGTCAGGCAAAGACAAAATAAAAATTAACGGTGTCAAGGGAGAAAAACAGGGTAACTATATTCTCTTTAAATGTCATGTAGGCAATGAAACAATCTCTTTATCCAACGGATATGAAACAAATGGAAGGACTAAAGGGGAATGGGTGGGCTCTCTTTCAGAGGAGGCCTTTAAGCAGAGGTTAGATGACCACTTGTTGATCATGTGATATTGGTGATTTTTTAAAGGTATTACTCAAATTAAATAGTCTTGAATTTCTGAAAGATTAGGTAATTCTATACATTCTTTTTGTTTTTTTTTTTCTTTTTGGAGGGGGGAAGACTGGGCAATTGGGGTTAAATGACTTGCTCAAGGTCACGGGCTAGTAAATGTCAAGTGTCTGAGGTCAGATTTGAATTCAGGTCCTCCTGACTCCAGGGCTGGTGCTTTATCCACTGTGCCACCTAACCACCCCAATTCTATACATTTTTAAAGGATAGTGTTTCACTGAAACTGCTCTCTTCAAAGTTATCAAAAATCTAATTGTCAAATCAATGACCTTTTCTCAATCCTTATTCTCCTCAGCCTCTTTGGACTCTGACATTATTGATCATCCCATCCTCCTTGATAGCCTCTTCTCTCTAGCTTTTTAGTAAAACCTTCTCTCCCAGTTCTCCTCCTCTATAACTGCAACTTCTCAGTCTCCTTTGTTGGATGCTTATCCATATCATGCTCTCTAATCAGAGGTTTCTCACAGCGATCTTTCCTAGGCCCTCTTCTTGTCTCTTTCTATATTATATCACTTAATGATCTCACCAGCTCTCATGGATTTAATTACCATCTCTATGCTAATGATTGTCAAAGTACCTATCCTTTACTAACCTCTCTGCTAACTTCTCATATCTCCAACTGCCTTTCAGACATCTTGAACTGGATGTCCCATAGACATCTTAAACTCAACATGTCTGACACTGAAAATATTCTTTCTCCCTAAACCCTTTATGCCTCTAATCTTCCCTGTTATTATATATGGCAACATATCACAACTATGGAGGACATCTCTATATACCATCATCTTGTTCCTCAGGTTCACAGTCTAGATGTCACCCTCAATGCATCTCTCCCACCCCTACTCATATCCAATCTGTTGCCAAGGCCTACTGACTTCCCCTTTGCAATATACCTCCAATATGCCCCTTTCTTTTCTCTGACACTGCTACCACATTAGTGCTGGCCCTTATCACTTCATGTCTGGACTATTGCAAAAGCATAATGGTGGGTCAGTCTTCCTCAAGTCTCTTTCCACTCCAATCCATCCTCCATTCATCCATCAATTCAAACTTATTTTCCTTAAATACCACATCAACCCTATTACCCCCTTTCTTGATAAACTCCAGGGACTTCCTGTTACTTCCAAGATCAAATACAAAATTCTCTGGCATTAAATGTCCTATATAACCTACCACCCTCCTATTTTTCTGAACTTCTTATTCCTTTTTCCCTATCATGTACTCTTTGATCCAGTGGCACTGACCTCCTTGCTGCTCTGTTAATAAGACAGTCCCTCTCTCAGTCCTAGAAATTTTCTCTGGCAGTCTTTTCTGCCTGGAATGCTCTCCCTCCTCATCTATGCCTACTGGCTTTCCTTGATTTCTTTAAGTTTTGGCCAAAATTTCTCCTTCTACAGGAAATCTTTTTTATCTCTCTCCAAATGCTAGAACTTTCCCTCACTTAATTGCTTCCTATTTATCTTGTATATAATTTGTTAGTACATATGTGTTTCTTTGTTGTCTCTCCCCATTAGATTTTAAGTGTATTTAGGGCAGAGATTTGTCTTTTGACTCTTTGTTTGCTTAACACTTAACATACTGCCTCATAATAAATACTTAATAAATGTTTATTGGCTGAATGAACAGCTCAAATAATTATAAAAAGACACAAAGAATATACTAACTTCTCAGCATCAATGGTACTCAGGATTGCACAGTGAATTAAGGACTGGCTTTTGAGTTAGGAAGACCTTGATTTAAGTATTCCCTCCAACATATATCACGTGTCTGTGTCCTCCAAAAGAGGTATTAAAAAAATTCAAATTATTACTTTTATAATTGTAGATTGCAAACTGCCCCAAACAAGTCCATCAGTGGCAAATACCAGATTTTTTAAAATGGAGCTAAAGCAGTTCCAAATTAAAAATTATATCTCTGAAAATATTCCTGAACAAAATACACCAGAAAAGGAGAATTATGCTGGCTATGAATAAAAACAGCTAGAGAAAATCAACTGAATAATAAATCCAAATTAAGAACAAAATTATTAAAAATAAATAAATAAATTTGGAGAAAAATAAGATCAAATACAATAAAACATGATGAACTAAACTATGTTCTTTAGCAGGACTAATAAAATACTTCTTTTTTTCATCTATCTGGCTATCGAGTAAGAGATTGCGAAGACAGAAACTGAGAGAGAGAGAGAGGGGAGAAAAGTTAAACTGTCAAAATCAAAATTAACGTAAATTTGTGACACAGGAAATTTTTTTTAAAGGAACAATAGAATCTATTTTGTACAATTATATGCTAGCAAAACTTAGATTTAAGAGGAAATGGATGATTACTTACAAAAAAATCCCAAATGAAGAAAAAAAAGACATAAAAAGAAATCATTCTCTTAACCATTCCCAGGAAAAAATGATGAGGGAAGACATAAATGAATTACCAAAAGGGAGAGGGGAAAAAAAATGACAACAACAAGTTGCTGATAGATTCACAGATAATTCGTCTAATTGCTTCAAGAGCAATTAACACCAATACCACAAAATGTTTTATTTTTTTCCTCAAAAATTAAGGAAGAAAATACCTGAGCAAATTCTCTTTATAAGAGAAGGAATAGTGACTAGACCTGCAATTTCACTGGTATAGGAAATCCATTTAAGGAAACAGTATGTTTTAAAAGTGACTTGAATTTGTGTACTTGATTTTGATGCCAGTACTGTAACCCCTATGAATATCACTTATAATAAACATCACCCTAATTCCTAAACAAGTTTGGAATATAGTAGAGAAAGAGAACTATACACTAATAGTGCTAATGAATATAAATACCAAAAATATAAATAAAATCCTAGGAAAAACTAGGTCAAAGTATAAAAAAAGATCTATTATGGCCAAGTTATATTTATAATGATTATGCCAATAGATACAGAAAAAGGCTTTGATAAAATATAGTATACATTTATCATTAAAGTAATTACTTAAAAAGCATGGGCACAGAAGTGATGCTTTAGACCCAAGGTTCTCAACCTGTGGCTTGAACAACTCTTTCACAGGGGTCACAGAGGTCGCCTAAGACCATCAGAAAACACATATTTCCAATGGTCTAAGGAACCAAAACACCACTCCTCTATCTGTCTCCTGGCGAGTCCGCCCACAAGCAGATACTCCCACATACAAGTATTAACGACTAGGAAGGTTGAGAACCACTGCTTTAGACAAAAGATACTTGCCTAAAGACAAAAGCTACCATTATTTGCTAACCATGTTTGTCTTCCAAGGCTTTGTCCTGGGGGTTCTTTGCTCTTTTCACTTTATTCTATTTTGATGGGTGCTCCCTTCAGCTCCAATGGACTAACTTATTATCTATATGAAGATGAATCTCAGTTCTCTTTGTCCAGTCTTAAACTCTTGCCTGACCTTGTCTCATTTCTCCAATTTGCCTATTGAATGTTTTGAACTAGAAGTCCCACAGACAATCTAACAAAACTGAATGTTTTCACCCCCAGACACCTGGTTCATCAACCAGACACCTGGTTGATCTTCCAAAAAACCCTGTTATTGGCAAAGAAAACACCAATCCAGGTGATGTTTTGTACTCTTAACTCTTACACATATATTCAATATGATGTCAAGACCTATCAGTTCTACCTTCACAATCTCTCTTGTATTTAGCCTTCCTCTTCTCTGACACTGCCACTACCCTAGTGAAGACCCACCTCATCACACACTTAGACAATAGCCCTCTTTTTAGTTTCCCTGCCTCAAGTCTCTTTCTCCTCCAGTCTGTCTTCAGCTCGGTCATCAAAGTGATCTTCCTAAAGCACAGGTCTGACTATATGACACATTACCATTCAGTAAACTACAATGGTTGCCTCCATAAAAAAATATGAAATACTCGGCTAGACTTTTAAATTACCTTAAAACCTAGCTCCTTCATACTATTTTTGAGGTCTTAAACCTTCTTCCTTTTTACATATTCCACAATCAAGTGACAAAAGTCTCCTTGTTCTCTCTTGCACAAAACACTTTGTCTCCTGACCAGGCATTTTTGCTGACTGTCCTTCATAGTGGAATTCCCTCCCTTTTCACCTCTACTTTCTGTCTTCTTTGACTTTCTTCAAGTCTCACTTAAAATCCTGCTTTCTTCAACAAGCTTTTCTCAGTTTTCCTTAATATTATGCTTTTCTCTGAAATTATCTCCAATTTACACTATGCATGTGTATATGGGTGTATACACACACATATATAAATATATATGTATGTCTTGATTAGCTGTTATATCCCTACCATTAAATTGAATACAGTTTTTATCTTTCTTTGTATCTCCAATGCTTTGCATAGTTTCTGACACATGTTAGTTATATACTACATATTAATCAAAGCTTGTAGATTTGATTTGACTTAATTACTGATAGAGAAATGCTAGAAAGCTACCCAATAAATGCAGGGACAAAATAAGAATGTTTCCTAACACCACAGTTATTTGATATATGAATGCTAGTGAGAAAAAAGATGAGGAATAAATGAAATGTATAAATGAAATTGAAGAGAAATCAAACTATCTGTCTTTGTAGACAAGATTGCGGATAACTTGGAAAACTCAAGAGAATCAATAAAGATATTGAGATAATTAATAACTTCAGCAAAGTATTAGGATATAAGGAAAATCCACAAATTCATTGAGATTTCTATATGACAATGAAACTCAGGCAGAACAATAGAAACAGAAATTCCATTCTAAATAATTATAAATTGCAGGTAATATCTAAGAGTTAAGCTACAAGGATATACTAAAGAGTTTCAGTGAGGGAGGTAGAACCAAGATTGTGGAGTAAAAGCAGAAACTTGTTTGAGCCCCCACTCCAACTACCTCCAATACCTGTTAAAAATGACTCCAAGCAAATTTTAGAGCTACAGAACCCACAAAGTGACAGAGAGAAACAAATCTCCCACTGAAGGCAGCCTGACAGGCTGACAGGGAAGAGTCTATTACAACAGATTGGGAGCTGAGCACAGTTGCACGTGAGCCACACCAGCAGAGACCAGTGGCCCAGACCAGCCAAAGCAGACATCAGGAGACTGAATCACCAGCAGCTGTAGCAGTTTCCAGATTTCTCAATCCACAAACACCAAAGAGAATGTAAAAGGTCAGTAGAGAACTCTGTTGGAACTGGGTGATAGAAAAGTGTGGTCCAGTGCCAGCCCTGGAGCAGTAGGGGTGGTGTAGGTGCAGTGGCTGCAGCTGCTGTCACATGGCTGCCTCCTGAGCTTCTGGCCTGCACATTGTAGGGAGATGAAGCAACCATTCAGAGGGTAATCATTCTTGCTTTAACCTGCTTGGAGCCGGGTTGAAATCTTGGGTGGTGGTCCTGGGGTAAGGAATGCTAGTGTGGCAGAGCTTGTGGTAGTTGTAGAGAGGTCTCCCTCCTCATAGCTCTGAAAACAGCTCTGACAACACCAAAAACCCCCCAGCAATTTGGGACACGGCTCTCTCCACTCTGGAAGCAGAGCTCTACTGTGGCAAAGAGCTCAAAAGTTAAGTCATTGGCTGGCAAGATCAGCAAACAGAGGAAGCACAATCAGACTATAGAATCCTTTTTTGGAGACAAAAAGGATCAAAACATGGAACCAGAAGAAGACAACAAAGTCAAAACTCCTACATCAAAAGCTTCCAAGAAAAATATGAATTGGTTACAGGCCATGGAGGAACTCAAGAAAGATTTTGAAAATAAAGTTAGAAAAGTGGAGGAAAAATTGGGAAGAGAAATGAGAATGATGCAAGAAAATCATGAAAAGCAAGTCAACAGCCTGAATGAAGAAAATAACACCTTAAAAAAAAGACTAACTCAAATGGCAAAAGAGGCCCAAAAAGCCAATGAGGAGAAGAATGCCTTAAAAAGCCAAATTTGCCAAATTGAAAAGGAATTTCAAAAACTCACTGAAGTTAATAATTCCTTCAAAATTAGAATGGAACAAATGGAAGCTAATGACTTTATGAGACATCAAAATATTATAAAACAGATACAGACAAATGGAAAAATAGAAGGCAAGGTCAACTATCTCATCAGAAAAACAACTGACCTGGAGAATTGATTCAGGAGAGATAATTTAAAAATTATTGGACTACCTGAAAGTCATGATCAGAAAAAGAGCCTAGAAATTTTTAATCAACAAATCTATTTGGTATTGGTTAAAAACAGAGATGTAGGTAAGTAGAAGAGATTAGATAGTAAAGAATCTAAATAAATACAACTCAGGAATTTTTAATAAATACAAAGACATGAAATACCTCAAAAAGACTTCATGTTTGAAAATAACAACTATGACAATTAGGAAAAGGTTTAGCAACAAATATTTGCCAACCAATAAAATAGACCATATATTGTGATAAATTTCATATGTATATATATATATATATATTTATATATATATATGTATGTATGTATGTATGTATTGTGCATGTTTATGGGCATGTGCACATGCACTCTTAGGCAAGAAATGTTTAGACCACCATCTTATAGCATATACCATGATGTTCTAAATGCAGATGGACCTAAATATAAAAGGTCACAGCATACAACTACACATATGTATATATATTTATAAAGATATACCCACCTCTATATCATGTGTATATACACACATATGTATTACACAAATATTTTGGAAATATATATTATATAACATATCTAATGAATGTATATATTTCTTAAATAATTGAGACTAATGGGAGGATTATTAAGCAAAAATATTTTTAGAAGTGAAAAGAAAAATATGTCTATTATATGGAATTAAAATATTTTTGTACGAACAAAATCAATGCACATAAAATAAGAAATGAAACTTTAAATAAGAAAAATATTTTTGCTTCAAATATCTCTCTCATGTCTAAAATACATGAATTAATATGAATACAAATATCAACAGCTATCTATGATAGATAAGTGAGCAAATAATATATAAAAAGATAATTTTCAGAAAGAACAATTGCAATCTATCAACAATCACACGCAATGCAGTTCTATGTCACTGAATGAGACAAATGAGTCTTCGTCTCTGTGAAGCTGATGCATGCACAGTTTGCTATTGAAGAGCAGCTAAAGGGCCAATTTGAGGACATTTCCAGAGGACTTGAAAAATCAGCTGGAGGATAACATAATTTAGGAGGTATTAGGATGGACCCCCAGCTGACCTTGGACTATCTCTTAGCCATCCAGGGAGTAGTTTTTGGTTTTATGAACTCTTCTTGTTTCATATGGATTGTATGCACAGGAGAAATAACCCTTATCACAGACTATATGAGAAACTAAATAAATATTGTTGTTTTCATCATCAGAAACATCAAGAATATTTCACCAAAGCCTATGGATGTTTTCATTGATGTTTTGTCCTGGATTTTTCTTTCAAGCAAATGGGCTAAGATTCATGAAGGAATAGTTTGAAGTTATTGTGGTTGTTGTGCTTGGTGTGATGTTGTTTACATCACTACATAGACATTATGGGGTATAATGGTGGTCAGAAGATCAGGTGGTAGATTGTGTTAAAATTGTATCCTGTTCTGATCCCCCTGACCACCATTACATCCTTCTAGTCAGTATAGTAAGTAAGCTTTAGCAGGAACTAAAATTGCAAAGGGGAACCTGGAGGTCCCAGATAAATTGTCCTGCAGATTAAAAGAGCATAATTTACAAATTGTGTCACATAGCAACTAAAATTCACATCTTGCTAATGTGTGTTGAATAAGGGAAAACTATTTAAGCTCACTGGCCAAGGATTCTGGTCCTATGGTACATAAATTCCAAACAAGATCCAGTGACACAGATACAGTTGGCCTGTTTACCCCCAAAAAACTCTGTGAAGATGACACCTCAAATTCCTAGCTTCTTCCATTTCCATTGGGTTCATACTGCCCAGTGTTCCCAACTCTAATCCACAGTTATATGAGTGATATTCTCTGCCCCTCCCTTTCCCTGTCCTCTTCCCCAAACTGAATGCCTTCCTTCACAATCCCATCCTTTATGTCTATGCTGTCTGTCTCTGTATCTCTTTCTGGTTTTTGCTGCTTGTCTTTTTGCCTTATTGAAGTATGATTGCTATCCCATTTTCTGCTGCCAATTGTGGTCTTTCCCAGAGAGTAACCAAAAAACCAAGAGTATCTGCCCCTTTTTCATAATTCAGTTGACAATTCAATATCATACTTAGCAAAGTGAATAAAATGATAAAAGTAATGGGCAATATTAGATGTAACTGTGAGAAGGTTGTCACCCTAATACATGGTTGGTGAAACTATAAATTAGTCCAATAAGTTAGAAAAGCAATTTGAAAGTGTTCAAAGTCGCTAAATCTTCCATCCAGTGATTTTATATATATATATATATATATATATATATATATATATATATATATATATATATATATATATATATATA
>CM053580.1:268685093-268727663 GCA_028627135.1 Pseudochirops cupreus | reverse complement strand
ATACACACACACACATACATGTATATATGTATGTGTGTATCTATATGCACGCACATATAATACATATATGTATATTGCAAAAATAAAAGATAGAAACTGTGAATATGACTATGAAATGTATGTGAATATATATGAAATGCATACTTCAAAAATAAAAGACAAAACATTTCATGTATATGAATATAAAAATATAGGTATATTTTTGGAGTAAAACGGAAGCAAAGTGATTGAAAATTATTTGGCACTGACTAAATAAACTGTGGAATATGAATGATGTAGAATAATATTATTGTACCATAAATAATGATAAATATAAGGAATTCAAAAGATCATTTGAAGACATGAACTGATGAAGGGAAACTGAAACAAAGCTGAATTGTAATGACATATAACATGTGATAAATATAATTTCTTACCCAGAGAAAAGTTGAAAAAAATATGTTTTCTTCATTTACTTTCATTTCCACGGAGAGGTAGGGGACTATCAGTTCAGAATATCATAAAGACTGCCTCAGTTGGTTTTGATTGAATTTTTCTTTGTTTCAAGAAAAGCTTCACTGGGCATTGGTTAGTGTTGTATGGGTGGATGGGAAGGAAGCAGTATATCCAGAAATGTAAAAACGGAAGTCACAACAAAAACCTTTTAAAATAAATATTAATGTTATAATTTTCTTTACTCCAATCTCAAAGTACCTCTTGCCTTTCAATTCTTCCATGGCCCTTCCCCCTTCTGATATCAAATACATTTGAGGATATGTATCCAGACCTCTCCTTTTAGAAAGGAAATTAGCTAATATGTCTATTTACCATGAATTGTAAAGTAGTGAGAATATTAACATTTGCCATATATCTACAGTTCAAAACCAGGTCAAAAAAGAACAAAGGGACCCGAAATTACACAATCTTAGGTGCTGTGATTGGTAAGTAAGTTTTTGTTTTTCCATAAAGGGTATTTCTGGGCCTCCACCAAAATATACCCTTTCAGTGTATGCCTATGGTCTTATTGCATAAAGCTATCTCTGGAGGAGTTCATAAAAATGTTAAAGAACAGGAAAGTAAAGGGGAGAATATTCAATTGCTTATTAGAACCTCTTTCTGATTCATTATGACTCATAACCCAGTTCTTAAAGCTTAAAGATTTTGTTGGTCATGATAGAACTGGAGGGCTAATTAAAAGAAATTCTACTTGGAAAAGTGGAATTGGCCCTTTGATGTCCTTTTTAGGCAGAGGATTCTGTCATTCTGACATAGTATAATGATCATTTTTAACCTTTTCAGATTTCTTTACATATATCATGTGTAAGCAAATAATGTTCTGAGGCATGGGCACTTTCTGTTCCAGTGGGGTGGCTAGTTGGCCCCATTTTCTTTCCAATATCTTTGATGCAATCAATTTGCAAGCTCATTTCTGGTTTAAACAGGTGTATCTGATACAGGGCACATTCTAATTTAGACTTGAGCTCTGTTAGCATGAAACTGCCCGTAGATCAAGCATGAAGCACAACAATGCCCCTATTCTGATAAAGAGCCCAAGGCGGCACCATGACTTTCTGAGCAGCTGAATTCAGGAGTTTCTTGTTTGCATTTGTGCCTGCTAATGCTGTATAAGTCCAGACAGCAAAAGATCAGAGTGGAATTGTAAGAAAGAGTTAATGGTGAGAACCATCCTTGCTTATTGCTTCCAGCAGTCTTCAGCAGTTGGTGCTTTTGCCATTAAATATTTTCACATGTAGGTTTTCTATTTGCCTTGAATTACTGAAATACACTAAGCATATCTCTCCAAGGACCAGGAGCCATGGTGTAATAGGCTCCTGCTAATAGCTTGAAACTGTACAGCAATCTAGTTTTAAAATACAACACAAATCTTTATCTAAAAGCACTAACACCTCACTCTTGTGTTCGTGGACTATGTTTTCACATTTCCCCTTGCAATGCATAGGAAGGGAGGAAAAGAGCTACAAGAGAAATGATGCATTCCGGGCAAGAAGCCAATTTAAAAAGTCTGTTCTTTCCAGTTTGCTGTCACTTGTCATGGTTAAACAAAACACGGAGTAGAAAAAGAGAAATTGGCTTCAGTGTAAATGTCAACATTCTGATTAAACCAAACACAAAGCATTCACAACTCTTGACAAAAAAAAAATTAAATTGAATTATGAAGGGTATGCAAATGTGGTCGTTCCTCTGTATGATGAGGAAGACGTGGGCATTTT
The DNA here is from genome assembly GCA_028627135.1 of Pseudochirops cupreus. NCBI lineage: Eukaryota > Metazoa > Chordata > Mammalia > Diprotodontia > Pseudocheiridae > Pseudochirops > Pseudochirops cupreus. The sequence goes on along the minus strand of CM053580.1, from coordinate 268,725,453 downwards.
GCATTTTCTAGTTTATACTCAGCAAAACTGAAATGCTGGATGTGGTGCTCAGGAGCAGGGAGGGAAAAGTAAATAACACATTTCCAAGCCAAGGACAGCTGGACTTACCAAGACTTAGGTACTGAAGCAGCAGACCCATCTCTTATGCTAAAAGGGCTTGAAGCTCAAAGGTAATGCCAAAAAACCTTTTGGCCAATCATTTCTTTAAAGAAATAAATAGATTACCCACTTCTCCATAAAAGTAATGCTATTATTGTTTGAGCCGGTATAAAAAGTAACATTAATAATGTAGTTGTAGGAAGGATACGGTCCCAGTTTATTCCTATCTCATTAGACACAGACCTTTAAAATGGAATTGTTTGGAATGCAGTTTGGGAACACTCTCAGCATGTATCCATGACATGAAATTTTAAAGCTAGAATAATACATTCCAATTCCATAATTAAAATTAATGGGGAAATGAAAAATAAATGGCTTGTACTGGTCTCAATTCCCTAAGGAAGAATATATTTGCTGCTCTTAGTGAATATATATTGCCCAATGTTAGGTGAGTGTGTTGTGGAAAGAGGCAGATATCTATGCATTAATAAGGATGATATGTAAGGACAGATGTTGATTGAATCAAAATATCAACCCAAAGTAAGAATAAAAAACTGAACTCAAAGTAAGTATAAGTATAAACTCAAAGGAAGTATAAAATAAGATACTATGCTCTGATTCCTTTAGTAGGTGAGTACACATCTTAACAGTCAATCCATTAATCAATCAGAGGTATGAATAAGGTCTAGATATCTCCACTTCACGAGTCAAAAACATTTCAAATAGCAGAAACTACAAGTCTGTCAGATTGGCTAAGGGAACTTGGTCATGACCTGTGGGAAATTTTGTAAAATGAGCAAGTTGGTTTGGAAATGAATCCTTGAGTATCTGGTATCTTAAGTGGTAGAAGTCTTACAGTCAAGATCATGAAAAAATATCACTTGGGTAGGGAAAGCAACATGGGGAAAGTACTCAGCCCCTTGACCATGGAAGAACCTTTTGTATTTTGGGAGGTTGGAATTTTCTTGTTATTATTAATATGTTCTGCCATACATGTTCCAGTTCTAGCAGTGTCTCTAGAACAGATGATATAGTGTCTACATTCAGGATCCAAGGAACAAACAGACTGAGGAAATACAATTTACACACTCTACAAAGAGTCTAGCAGAATAGCTACGTCTTGGCTAAAGGAATTTTTATGAGTACCCCAAAGAAAGAAGAAAAAGACTTCTAGCAACTAAGAAGCAAGGTAACAAACATTTATTGCTATATGTCAGTGTCTGTTATCCCTTTGCCACATAGCTTTCTAATCTTGACTCTATTTTCCCAAATACTCTGTATATAGTGGGAAAGAATGTCACAGACATTTTGGGGGATATTTTGTACCAACTAGTCTAACTACATACGCAACCTTACTAAAAGTTAATTGTCTAGTTTACTAGATGATATCAACTGATAATCATGAGCACAACTGGGTGCTCACGAGCTATAGAATTAGAAAGATACCTCTTCCACCTCAGGACAATCTCTAGGACTATTAGTGGAAATGAAGCGGCAACATTCTGTGGACTAGACTCCTCAATGCCAGTGGGGGTTAGGAAGAATAACACAGGAGCAAATCCTTCATATATTAGATAGTAGATGTCTTTGGTGTTAGTGAAAACAATCTTCCATACCTGACCCTTTCCCTCCATTCTATTTTCATTATTCAATCCTTTATTACTCATTATGTAGACTATTACAAAGCCTCTTGAGTTATTTTACCTTGTCTTTAATCCCTTTCTACCTATAATTTACCCACCATATAATTACTAATGATGTATTGGTGCACCCCTGTAGTCCTTGCTGCTGGGAAGGCTGAGGCTGATGTATCACTTGAGCTCAGGCAACAGTAGGGCGAAAACCACAGTAAGCCCAACACCAATAAAGTGGACCCATGAGGTCTAGGGTTAGAAGTGGATGGGACAGGTTATATAAAGGTGGTAGAACTGCTCTGGGTTGGAAACAGAGCAGGTCAAAGCTTCTGTGCTGATCAACAGTGAGATCAGATCTATAGATTGCCAAAATCCTCCATTCTAAGAGAGATAGAGAAACCCAGTCTAATAATTTAACAACAACAGCAACTTCTCTTGTGGTCACTGTGTTGATCACAAAGCATCATTGGCCCCTGATTGCTTAATGAATAAAGTGCAAATTCCTTAACCCAACATAAACTAAATGATAGGGAGAACCATGATTAAAGGGAGTCTGAAGCCAGAATATGTGGGGCCTTAAATGGTAATGGGTGCCTAAAGTAGGTTAGTAGTAGTTAAATTTCAAAGGATGTAATCCATGATCCATGTTGTGGATATAGGATTTATAAGAGCATAGACTCAAAAAAGTGATAAAAGAGAGCCATGACTAACATGTCACTATCATATGGCAATCTCATTGTAGCCAGAGATGTTGGAGAAACTATAATTTGCTAACATCTCTATGGCTCTCTCCATAGGAATATTTCACTTTCTCCCTGCTGACCTCTGCCAGCCTTTGTATTGTTGCTCTGATTTCTGTTGTAAGCTTGTTGCTTCATTCTCTGGATTACTTCTCCTACTAAATTATTTGACTGAACACTGACATATTATTCTGTTTAAAATATTTTAACTCTAGGAATAGTCCCTTGGTCTGGGCCCATTATTTGGCCGTTTGCCCTAGTCCTGTAAGGAGAAGGGACACGAGAGTAAAATCTATTGGAAATACTGACTGAGAATTTCAGAGTAAAGAAGAAGCAGAAGGAAGGAGTCCGATGTAAATGCAAAGTTTCAAGTGCAAGTGACTTATAAAATAGTTTGTACCATGAATAGAAATAGAGAAGTCAGAGGTGAACAATAAATGAAAAGAAGATATCACATTGAATTTTTAACAAATTGAGTTTGAGGTGCTATTGGGATATTAATGCAGAGACACCAAGTAAGTCATTGGAGGTATAGGACTAGAGCCCTAGGATAGAGATTTGAGGTGGACATAGAGATTTGGGAGTAATTTATTTAACTGTGATAATTGAAATTAATGAAGTAGATGCAATAGCCAAGAAAGAAAGTATAGGGAAGAGAGGGCCACGTATGGAGCAAAAGGATCTGGGAGGAACAGCAGCAGCTGTCTAGTCTAATCCATTTATTTCACAAATGAGGAAACTAAATGATTAAGTGGTTAAGAGGAACCTGAATGATTAAGTCCAAAGTCAAACAGGTAGTTATAATTAGAGGTGGTGCTTGAACCCAGATCCTGTGACTCCAGAGTCAGTGCTTTTTCTACCAGATCACAGAATTTTCGGTAATAGCTACATTTTATTATACATAAGGAAAACAAGAAGGTAGTAAGCAAAGATATTGGAACTAGAAGAATCCAAAGTCTTGGAAGCCAAGGGAGGAGATGGCTTCTATCTTACAATTTTTTTCCCCATATTTTTCAGTCATTCCCCAATTGATGGAAATTCCTTTAGTTTCTAGTACTTTGCTACCACAAATGGAATTCCTCCTCACTGGATAAAAAGTACCAAGGAAAAAGATAAGCACAATGCATATGCAGAATCAAGAAACTGAATCCCTATATTGGCAATGCCTCAAAAATACATTTCTCGTTTTGTACTGTTATGAAGGGGGGAGTATGCTTCCTCATTTTTTAAAATTGTAATTAATCATTGAATTGATCACAGTTTTAAAAATCATTTGCTTTATAATATTATGGATATTATAAAAGGTTTTTTTTGCAGATTCTACTTACTTCACTCTGCATCAGTTCATATAATTTTCCCAAGTTTCTCTAAAATTGTCACCTCCATTATTCTTATGAAAAAAATAATATTTCATTACATTTATATAATCAAAATGTATTCAACTGTTCCTTAATGGTTGGGAATCCCTTCAGCTTCTAGTTCTTTGTTCCTACAAAAGCAGCTACTATAAATAGTTTTTGTACATAGGGATCCTTTTCCTCTTTCTTTGAACTCTTTTGGGTGATAGGCCCAAGCACAGTACTGACGAACCAAAGAACATGAATGGTTTAGCAACTTTGGGGGCAAAGATCTAAACACCTTCACAGTTATGGCTAGACCAGTTTTCATATTCACCAATAGTATATTAAGATGTCTTTCTTCCTTGATGGTTCATGAATTCTTCATCAATCCATAATTGTGAAAAGCATTTTCTTTTATACTCTTCTAATTTCTTTATGATATGACACAAGGATATCTAAGAGATAGGTAGAAAGGAACAGGGTTAGGGCCTTTTAGGAAAATGTTTCAAATACAATAGTAATTCAATATAAAATAAAGAATGGGATTTGCTGATGCAGTGTATGAAGTAAAAAGAATATAGGAATCACCATAGAGTCAGATAGAATTTGAATCCCAATTCTATTTGTAACAATTGTACCTCTTTGACCTAAATCAAGTAACTTCACCATTCTTGGTTTCAGCTTCCTCCTATGATAATGAGGGGTCTGGGTTAGATAGTGTCCATGTTATCTAATACCCCTTCCAACCCTGCAACATATGATAATGAGCTAGGAACGAGTGTAATTTATAGTAGTATGAATTCACCTTGGACACTATTAGCATGTTTTTATGGCTTTATTTAATTATACTCAATAGCCTTAGCATAGTAGTAATTAAAGATGCTAGTGATCTACCAACCCTACCAAGGATTGGTGCTTGGAGAAAAATATACGGTGGCAAGTGAAAACAGAGAGGAATTCTAAGGAAGTGATGAAAACCCTGAAAATGGCTAACCCTGGAGTCCCATCAGCAACCCTCCAGAAGAGGATTGATGGACAAGGTTAATGGGAACAAGATGGAAAAACTAGAGGTTGAGAGGAGAGCAAAGAACATATTTAGTAAGAGTTAAGGGATGGTATAGATGTAAGAATTGAAGATTATGGCCAAGAAGAGGAATTTCTGATTCCAAGTTATTGGAAATGGAGCACTTCTGAATAACGATGAGTCCCAAAGCATAGTGACATTGAAGCCTGACTACAACAGATCTGCAATGAATATGCTAGGAACTGAATTTGTTAGGGCATTGTGAAGTTAGGGCATTGAACGGATCATTTATGAATACATTCTACTGCAAATAGGTACAGAGTGGAAGAATATGAATATAGAATATCAGGAGAAATGTATAATTTTTAAACTGAGTTTAGATAGCAAATAGTTCAAATTCCTCAGTTCATAGATAAAGAAATTAAGTCATATTGATCTTAAGTGACATACCAAGATTGCACAGTTATTAATGTCTCTGCATACTTATGCATAGTTCAAGTTCTCCCAACCAATCAGTAGCCATATCTCTTTTTCAGTATGCAGCACTCAGTTGCAGGGCTATCCTTTAGTCTTGGGGTGGGAGTATGATTTTTATTTGTTCTGTGTGGCAAAACTCTTTTTATTCCTTTGTCTTGATCATCACCATTTAAAAAAAAAAGCAATACTTTAAATACACAATCAGTTCCACCTCAGCAGCTGATGAAAGATTTTCCTTCTTAGTGCAACAAGTGGACAAAAACATAGTTAAGGAATACTTGCATGTGCTCTGAATTGGAGCACTGAGCACATTTCCCATAATTGTGCACATCCAGATTAAGACTCTTGAAGCCTCTTCACTTGGGTTGGCAACAGGAAAAAAAACACTTCACAGATGCTCCTAGGACTGCGCTTTCATTGGTCAGTCCCCCATTAGGGTAAAAGAGAAACCACCCACTGTTTACCACTAAGAATCATGCCAATTTCCAGTCTATTTGCCTCACTGCTTTCATCCAATACTCTCTCACTTAAAACGTTACCTAGCTTCCCCTTACCCCCACAGCACAGACTAAAGATATATTGGATGAAACAAATGAGGAGAAAAATGCTACAGCTCTTACTTTTGTTTTCTGCTTTACTTCCCCAAACTCTTCTCCTTTGTTCATATGGTGACTCTGGTCTTGGCTAATGAACGTGTCTTGAACCTTAAGTGATCTGTGACCTTCTCCATGGAGCATTCTTTTCATAAGACTTCCCCTGAAAGATGCAAGACTCAGAACATGCCTTGGACAATTTAATTTGGGAAATACAGTGAGAAAGGAATTTTCTTTAGGCAGAGAATTAAAAATTATAATCCTAAACTGGTTTAGAATAAAATCTTCACAGCAAATATCTCTAATTGATTTGAGAATGAACAGAGAGTGGAAGAGACATATTCCAGCTGTATAGTGGTGTATTGTGCTCACTAATGACTTGGCTGCTTTTTGTTGATCAAGTGGAGATCAGATACATTTTGCCGATGTATTTTTTGCATTTTTTCATTTGTAAAATCAGATTTGGGAATAACTGAATTTTTGTTGACCTGGTTTTGATGTGGAGAAAAATAAATATTTCCCTCTGTCACAGAAAATCTTCAGATGACTGTTTCTGGGTCAGTTCCTATTTCTTTAAAGACCTTGATGCCACTTGCATTCGTTTTATGAACAGAGGGAAAATGATGAAACTGAAGTATCTCCAGTTTTTTCTTGAGTCTTCCAAGTCACAATTATTCATTGAGTCAGAATTATACATGACACTCAATCCTAACCCATACCCTTATGTTAATTAGCTTCTATTCCTAAGGACAGCTTAACCTGTGCCTGGCTTTATGTCCCTTTGACAATCACTCCACCATTAATATACATATTCTCCTTAGAATTTTTTGTTAACAATTGATAATTTCATTTGTTATCTTTGCCAATCTGATGAATATGAAGTAGAATCTCAGTTATCTTAATTTTCCTTCCTCTAATCATTAGTGATTTTGAACTTTGTTTTTCATATGATTAAATGACAAACATGTTGATATATATAGAAGAAAAGATTGAATATAAAACTATGAATTTCTCTTGCAGTTTATAAAATGTATATGAAAATTAACACAATAAGAACAGAATTGTTGCTGTCATATCCTTCAAAATTTCCTTCTGTCCACTTTCTCTGTATTTTTATGTTTCATTTATAGCATTTTCTTTCTTCTCATTGTTATTACTATATACCAAATCACCTCTCTTCCATAAAAGCCCTTCATTATAGTCAATGAGTACAGCCAGACAAACAGATTAACAACACATCAGCTATGCCTGTAAATGTATATTTATTCTGTACCTCTAATCTAATACCTTTCTTTCAAGAGGTTTGAGATATAATCCACCACCACTCTGCTGAAGTCATGACTGAGCAATTCAGGTATCAGTCTGAAGCTTTTCAAAATTACTTTCCATTATACAGTCATGATCATTATATAAATTGTACTCTTGATTCTGATACCTTCACTGTCTAATATTAATTTATTCATATCTTCATAAGATTCCCTAAATCCATACTGTTATATTATAATACACAGTCTATTCAGCCATTCGACAGTTGATGCACATTCACTTTGTCCCTAGTTCATTTCTATAATAAAAATGCTATGATAAATATTTTTGTGAGGGCAGCTAGGTGGCATAGTGTCAGCACTGGATTTTGAATCAGGAAGACTTATTTTCATGAGTTCAAATTTGTACTCAGAAACTTACTAGTGTCTGTGACCCTGGACAAGTTGCTTAACCCTATTTGCCTCAGTTTCTCATCTGTAAAATGAACTGGAGAAGGAAATGGCAAGTCACTCCAGTGTCTTTGCCAAGATAACTCCAAAAAGGAGGTCACAAAGAGTTGGACATAACTGAAATGATTCAACAACAAAAAATAAACATTTTAATTCATATGAGTGAGCCTTTATTTCTATGTTTTTTTTTATTCATTTGAGGTATATTTCTAGTAGTGGCACCTCTGTATTAATGAATATGTATTTTTAAAAGTAACTTTTGATTAGAGTTCTAAATTGCTTTCCAAAAGGGCTCGACCAATTCATAGCTTCAAAGACATTTTTCCCGCCCTTTGGTTTTTGTATAAGACAATGAGCCAATATCAGAAATTAGGCATTGAAGTGTCAGCCAGCAGAGAAGATAGGCATTCTATTCATTCTTTATATGGGAAGGAATTACTTATCTGGGAAGAGTTTTTGACTTGAGTCTTGGTATCATTCTCCCCCCACCTCCTGGGCTAGGACCCTTGTGAAGTGCATAAGGTCAGAGTATTGGGGCTTTTCTTTGGAATCCTAGAAGCATCACAGGGACAGCAACAGCTAGAGACAATCTCTGCATCAAGAGTTGAAGCAACCTTGAGATACTGAGGATAGGTAGTTTCAAGACGCTTTAACAGTACCAGGAGAAAAACAATAAATTGTTCCTAAGAGAAAATTCATGAGAATAGCATTAAGGGAAGTAAAAGGTGCTCAGCAACCAGGAATCATGCCCGCTAAACTAGAACCCACTTCCGCTGGATTCTATATGTACAGTATAGTACATCACAGATCTTGGGGAAAGGATTTTTTATACCAACTATTCTTACTACATTGTATTTGTAAAATTACCCTGTTCTAAAAACTAATTTGGTCTGACTGATTGATAATAATAATAACAATAATGATGGCATCTATGTGTCACTTTAAGTTTCATACAACACTTTACAAATATTTCATTTCATCCTTACAATACCCCTAGAATGTAGGTGCTATTGGTCCAGCAATAAGCAATATTGAGTATATACTATATGCCAAGGACTGTGCTAAGTCCTAGAGATACAAAGATAGCCACCGTTCTCTAGAAGCTCATAATCTGATGTGTGAGAAAATAAACAAACAAATAAGCACATACACACGCACACATATACATACATGTATACATACATATACACACACATTAAGCAAGCTATATTCAGGATAAATAGGAAATACCAGGCGGAGAACAGCAGAATTAAAAAGGTTTGGGAAGGGCTTCTTGTAGAAAATGTGAATTTCAGCTCCTAGAGGTGTAAAGCCAAGCATGAGCAGCTTTCCAGAGGAATGCTGCTACAAAGAGCTTTCAAGGTTCTGATTACATGGTATAGCAAATGCTATATTTATTCAATAACAAATCAGAGCAAAACAATCACAGAAAGTCAAGGTACTGCATTCAGAATGTTACAATTTATCACAGAAAATCAAAATATAGCATTCACAATAATTTATCACTAAAATGGCCATGTAATTTTCACCAAAGTGGTCCATAGTTTTGAACCAAGTACAGTCAGTCATTTAGTCAATCAATCACTTAATAACTTAGTCATTCAATCATAAAGTACAAAAGATCAAAGATCTCCACCCATGGGTCACACTAAGTTACAAATCAGCCACTATTCAGTCATCAGTCACTATTCATTCAGCAGTCACTACTCAGTCATCAGTTACTACTCAGTACCCTCTTAAGAGGTAGTGGGAAATACACAGGCCATCCACCCCTTGATCACAAGTAAATCACAATTTCATCACTACTCAGTACCACAGAGAAGCCTTTTCATCTTGACTGGAGGCAGGTAGTTCCTGCCTGAATCCACCAAACTGCCTCTTGGGTTCAAAGTTAGAAAACTCCCAGTTCCTTGTCCAGCTCTCTGTGCAATTTCTGCTCCACAATGAAGCTCATAGTGTCCAGTCCACCTTAAATCCTTCACAGTCTCTATTCCTGGGAAGTCAAGGTTTGAAAAAGCCACAAACAAAGTATCAACACCACAGTCATACTTCTTCAGGTTTTGGCAGCTCCAGCTGGCCCTTGGAAGTCCTCAGCAGCTCTGGATGGTGCTCAGCTCCAGCTGGCCTTCAGAAATCCTCAGCACCTCCAGCTGGCCCACAGAACTCTTCAGCAGCTTTGTTCTCGAAATCAAAATCACTTTCTTCATGGAAGTTTCAGTCCTGCAGCAGCAGCCCAGTCTTCAAGTGCTAATGCCAAGAAGTTCTGACTTTCCCAGCTTGGGTTTTTCCTTATATACAGTATTGCTCCTCCCTGTTCAGCCCCTTCCTGTCACATCAGCAAGAGAGGTTCATACTTTCTGTTCCTTTAACAGAGGCTTAATTTGAAACTAGGTGCTAAGTACCTGTCAGTTTATCAATACAAAGGGCTCTTCAAATTTCATTACTCTTACAGAGGAATAGCATAAGTTTTTATTGTCCCAATTTTGAAAAGGAGGACACTGAGACAGAAGTTAAGTAACATGCACATAGTCAATGTCTAAGGCAAGATTTAAATTTAAGTTTTTCTGACTCTAGGTCCTGCACCCTCTATCTACTCTACTACTTAGGTAATCAGAGAGAGAAGCAAACTAGTAGGAGGCTTATGAGCTATAATATTAGAAAACACACACACACCCTCAGCCCCTTAGGGTTAATACTAAAATACAAAGTGGCATAACCAATAATGCTTTAATAACTCAATTAACCTGATCTGGTGGGAGTTGGAAGAGTGACTCTAGATCATGGGCAACATTTACATCTTTAAAAAAGCCTTTCTTTTAAGTTTTCAGCACAAGTGCCAAGTTTTTTATTCAAGTTTTCTTTCTTGATCTTTTTCTCTTTCAGCCTCCCTCTTGTATCCATAATTAGTCACCAATGGTTCTCCTCACTCTTAAGTTGCTTCTTATTTTCCTACCACACAGAATCATTTGATACTTGGCTACTAGTTGTCTTTAGCATCTCTCTGGTGGGAATTGTGGGGATTGGCTGACTAGGTTACTGTCTTAAGTCAATTCCAAGAACAGAGGATCTACCCCTCTCCCACTTGTGTTTCCCTTCACTTCTTCTTGGTAGCCTTCTTTTTCATTCTGCCCTGTGTTTCTGAGAATAGAATACATCTATCTTTTCTATAGTATCTTCCAGTCTATCACCACCTCCATCCAAGTAGCTGTTTTCTATTATATAGCTTGGCAGAATTAGTTACACTGAAAGACTTGGAATGCACCCTTACTGTGAGGTCAGTGGGTAGGAGTCTCTAAAACTACATGCTGAGTCACAAACCTGAAAGTGGTCTGGAGGTAGAATGTTGAGTAAGGACTCAAGTACGTACATTCTTAAAGATTAATTTGTGAGGTTTTTGCTTTATGAAGAATTTCTATCTTATTATCTAGGATATAGTTTAAATTGCTCTAAACCTGTTCCATATTTTTTTCTCAAGGTTTTTGGTTTAATATGACCTATTAAATATGTCATCTTGCCAGTAATATTCTGATCTACCTATCCTCATGCTCTACGTTGCGAGCCCTATACATTAAACTCTCTTTAGAATCTCTTTTAAGCTGTACTGAATCATGAATTTCTAGAAACGCAACACAGATGCTAGCTCTCCTTCCATATCCATTTTGGCACCTCTCCAAGACCATTTTTTTCAAATATCCCTTGACCAATACCAACACCCGTTAATCTAGCCTCTGCTTGGAGGTCCCCGGGCTTTGGAATAAAGGTGGCACTATGTTTGTCTAATATTTGGCAAATTCAAAGCAAAGTTCTTCTTGCTTTATTTTGTTTTTTAAAGTTACTTAGAAATCATTTCTATCTCTAAATACTGTTTCTAAATCTTGTTGATTCAATAGAGAGCAGAATGGTAGTCTGCCACTAAAGAAGAGATAGCTATGTCTTTATCTCAAGAGTCTATTTACGATGAAAATTATAGAAAGTATCATCTTTCTAGGAACATACACACACACACACACACACACACACACACACACACACACACACACACATGCACACACACAGACAGAAGGTAGAAGAGTGAAAAGGCCCATTAAGTCATTTTTCCATTCCTTTCAGGCTGGCAGAGAATTGCTCCCCAAAGTGTATTTTCCTCCTATTCTTGTAGCCCAGTTTTAAATGTCTCAAGCTATAGAATTCCTATTCTTTCCCTAGAGAGGTAGACTTACATAGGTATATAAATCTCTTTAGAAGGAATTCTTTTTTGACATATCTCTAATACATAGAATCATAGAATCTCAGAGTTGGAAGGACCTTCAAAGCTCAACTAGTTCAACCTGTGTCCAAACAGAAGTCACAACTGAAACAACCTTTAAAAGTGGTCACCCAGCCTCCATTTAAAGGTCTACAGTGATGGTGAAGGCAGACCATTCTACTTTTGCAAATGCTAGGAACTTTCCCTCCATATTGAACAAAAATTGCCACTCATTTACTGCCCCAGTTTTCTCCTATTTATAACCTATTAGATCAAACAAAACTAATTTAATTCTTCAATATGATAGTTCTTCAAATGTTTGAAGACAGATATTTTGGTTTCCTATAGTCTTTTCTAACAATCAATCAAAAAGCATTTATTAGGTTCCTCCCATGAGTCAGGCCCTGTATTAATAATTCAAAACAAAAATTGAAAGTCCTTTAATTTCACTTTCTATCAGGGAGATACCGTTAAAAAAAAGATGCAAAACACATACAAATAAACATGAGGTCAATTTAGGGAAGAGATAGGCCATAGTGACTAAGAGATAGAGCTCATGTAATTAGCTACTTGTAAAGGTGACACTTCCTAAATGGGTCCCAAAGGTGTCCTTCCTAAATTGTGGTGCCCGGAAGAGAGCGCAGTAGGTAAGCATGACGTCACTTGATTAAAATCATCCTTGTTCTGTGCCTTCTCTTTTGCTGAGACAATCCAATATAGTTAGCTTTTTTGGTTGCAACATACTATTGATCACAAAATTGTAATTTTATACAGGAACTGTTGATGATCCACAAGTCTTTATCCTAAACATGTATAGTTGGTTTTTTTGAATCCAAGTGTAAGACCTTACATTCATCCCAATTAGATTTCCACTTATTACATTTGTTCCATTGCTTTAGATTGTCTAATTTGTCTTTGGTTTCTTTGTTAAAATTATCTCCTGCTCACCATCAACTTTTGTAAACACTATTGGATGAAAAGGAACAGGAGTGAGTTGGGTGGAAATAGCAGAAGTTTTCTCTCTGGAAATCTCTTATCTATATCTTTTCATTAAAAAGATATTCATTTCCATTCCACTTTCCCTTCCTTCCTCCTTCCTTCCTCCCTCCCTCTCTCCTACCTTTCCTTTTTTCTTTTCCTTTCTTCCCTCCCTCTCTTCCTCCCTCCCTCCCTCCCTTCCTTCCTTCCTTCCCTCCTTCCTTCCTTGCCTTCCTTCCTTCCCTTCCTTCCTTCCCTTCCTTCCTTTCTTCTTTCCTTCCTTCCTTCCCTTCCTTCCTTTCTTCTTTCCTTCCTTCCTTCCTTCTTCCTCCCTTCTTCCTTCCTTCCTTCATCCCTTCCTTCTTTCCTTCCTCCTTCCTTTCCTTCCTGTCTTCCTTCCTTCTTTCCTTCCTCCCTCCTTCCTTTCTCCCTCCTTCCTTCCTTCTTTCCTTCCTTCCTTCCTTCCTCCCTTGCTCCCTCCCTTCCTTACTCTCTTCCTCCCTTCCTTCCTTCCTTCCTTCCTTCCTTTCTTTCTTCTTTCCATTTTTCTCTCTTCTGTATATAACATATATATGTGTATATATGTGTGTATTTTGTTTTTCATTCCTTACATGATTTCAATGAATCTTTCTTCCTCTCAGAGAGTCATTTCTTTAAAAAAAAATTAAAGGGAAAAAACAGCAAAACTAACAGCATATTTTAAAAAAAACCCTAGTATTATATGCCTCATTTCATACCCATAGTCTCCCATTTCTATTTTCTTACTTCCATTAGTAACTTACTTGCTTTGAACCTTTAGATGTCTCCCTATGTATTTACATTAGAAATAAAGTGATAGAGAGTAAGCTAATGCCAAAAAAACAGAATTCAGATAATATAATGAATAATATTTCTTTCTTTCAATAGAGAGATTATAGATTGTTTCCTGCATAGTTGATGGGTCAGCTTATTTTGCTATTTCTCTTTGCCACATGGAAGTGTTCGGTGGGGAATATGGCATTGGGGATTTAAAACAATGGAAAAAATCAGTAAGACATTGAAATACATCTACTTGATCTCCATCTGAAGCTCCTGAAGAATAATGATTTATAAACTTGGGGATGACAATTGAAGGGAGGGTTGTCTTTTTAGCAATTTTGTTAGTGAAGTAGGTATGAGGTTGTTATGCATTTTCTAAGCAATAAGAAAAACTGCAATAGATTGTTTAGGAGGTCTACACTTCTCCATTTTCTTGTTGATGAGGAACATGGATTATTATTTATATGCTTAAGTAGGAAGGTGTGGTTAAAGCACTCAAAGAATATCAATCAACCAAATAGAAGGCTTTCTGATTGGCTAAGATTAAGCCTATACTTATAGAATCATCAAATGATTCTTGTCAAAGCAACCAGGTGAACTAATTCCAAATCCATACAGGATAGAGGTTGGTAACAAGGACAAGTGGTAAGATGGGAGATGAAATGCAATTTTTACTTTGAGACCGAGAAGAAGCAAGATACTCTAGACCAGGGATGGGGATCCTGAAGCCTTGAGGCCACATGTGGCCCTGTAGGTCCTCAAGTGCAGTCCTTTGATTGAATTCAAACTTTGTTTTGTGAAGGCTGAAGTTTGGATTCAAGGGACTGCAATTGAGGACCTAGAGGGCCACATGTGGCCTGGAGACTACAGATTGCCCACCCTTGCTCTAGGCACTTACAGAAGAATACTATTGGTAAGGGAGGGGAAGGGAAGTTTCTAATTGAAATAAAATCTAATTTTCATACTAAAGTCACTTACAAATATAACTTCCTCTGCACAAATACACATACAGAATTGGCTCAAGGAATACTTATTAAGTCACATTTAGGTAATGCTTTATAGTTTGCAAAGTGTTTCAAAGACATTCTTAAATTCTCACAACAGCCCTGTGAAGCAGATGTCAAAATTATTACCACTTTATAGAGAGGAAGAGGAAGACAGGTTCAGTAATGTGTCAAAGTTACAAAGCAAGTATGCGCCTAAGGCAAGATTCAAATGTTTTCTTTTTCTTTTTTTCTGACTTCTAATTAAACACACTGCTTTTCTAGCCAAGAAAGGCAAGCTGTGCCTCTTCACCCCCTGGCCAAAAAAGGATGTAGTCATTTTACTTGATAATGTATACAACCTTCCACAGCCATAGACAACCACCTCTCCACCAGGTGCACAATCTCTTCTGTGACAAAAACTGATCATTTCATTTGATCTGAGTTCATCTACCAGAAACCTTAGATAGCAAGATATGTAAATTAGTTTAAGTGCCATTCAGTCTACAACAGATAGAGTCTTTTATGTATACTCCACAAGTCTTTATTTCTGTTTTTGCTAACTCCTCTGCAAGATGAATTCTCCTCTATTCCAGAATGCTTATGGATCTATGATTTTATAGATTTTTTAAATTCCTTTTATTCCTATAAATCATGACTCATCTATGTTTGCATGTCCAATGTAACTCAGTCTTATTCTCACATAAATTTGTCACAGGCCTTCCACTTTATGGGTTTGGTTCCTTTCTTGTTTTCTTTTGGCAAAATACAAACACTAATGGAACATTTAAACTCCATTAAAGAGATTAAAGCAAAAAAAGATAAAATCAATGAAAAGGTATGGTACAAAATGAAAACCTCCCACTTGGCTTAATAAAACAAGTGATCAATAACAAAAAAATGGGAACTAGATGGAAAAGCAGATATTGATGCTAATTATAGCTATTAATAAGTACCCTTGAATATGAACCAAAGAAAACATACTCTTGGTGTATATAGTATGTAATAGAGAAGGGAGATAAAAGGTATATAGTATGTAATAGAGAAGGGAGATAAAAGGGGGGTTTTAAGTGCTAGGATACTTAGGAATATTGTTATCAGCTGAAGGTGGAATGGTACTTAGCTTCAGGTTATGGCAGATATCAAAGACCAGTAAACATGATGACTCGGGGATTAAGAACATTTTACCTGACTACTATCCTGTGAAAAGACTACCTCCATCTCCCCTCAATCTGATGATCTTCTCCATATAACCTCTGCTGAATAATTCTTTGTTCTGAAGTTTTTTATTATGTTATGGATACATTTAACTTCTCCATTACCATTTGATTAATGCTCAAATACTTTTCTTCAAAGAAAGTATGGTTTTGACACTTTCAAACATATGACATCACCAGAAGAATATTGGTGTTAAATAGATAGCCTTTAGTTTCAAGGAGAAATTTTTGGTCACTGAAAGAGTTATTCAATTTTCTAAAGGTAATTGGGTAATTGAGCCCACTTTCTGTCTCCTGTTCAGTTATGGACAAAGCTTATTCCATCTCTTTGTATATATGATGCTATCTCTATCTATCTAAGAGATGTGTGTATGTGTGTGTTAATTATAGGTGGGTTTTTTTTTCCTTTCAACTGTATCTTATTGAATAATAAATCACCCTCAACCACTTGCATTTTCCCGGGAGAAGTTTGGCTAAACTTTGAGTCATTATAGATATCCTTTAGGAGGCCACAAATATCTAGGCCATTGATATAATTGGCTCCATGCCATCTAAAAAGAGGGGCATCTGGAGGATCTCACCATTCATTGAGAATTCCTCTTTGACTTGAACTCTGAGCTGGACCTCCTCCATGGTAGTGACAAACATCTTTGTTGAACATATGTCTCCTTGTTTTTATGCCTCATTTGAAATTAATGGGTCAGTGAACATTTTCATTGCTGTTGTTATATGATTCAAGGAGTTTTGTGTGATTTTAGCATAAGAATGAAGGGACATCATATTCATTAAGACAATATTTGACTCTACCAAGTCAAATGCCTATGACTTGATACTGAATGACTTTAAAGCAAAGAAAGGCATCAGGAAGGTGAAAAATAAATTTGAAAGGGTTTTCATGATACAGAATAAGAGAGGTCCAATCTTGTAGACAAAACTGAAGCCTCATGTCAAATGATATAAAATAATTTCTTTGAAGGGAGAATAAGGAGGTACTGGAAATATAAATATAAAACACAATATAATTAATTTTGTTTCTCTGATGTTTATAGACAAGGAATTTATTTTTTTCCTAATTGCTAATGTGGAATAATTTCTTGATGTGAAAATCATTCCTAAATAAGCTGTTTGTATACAGTCAGATCACTGACTGGTAAGGGCAATGATTAAAAACTTATAGTAAAAAAGAACTAGAAAAAAAGACTAAAACAATAAAAAGATACTGTGTGCAATTTAAAATCATCAACTGGACTTAATGAAACAAATTATCATTAACAAAAAATAGGAAAAGGGTGGAGAAATAGACAGTGATCCTGATTACAACCATTTTTAAAAGAAATACTCTTGTATATGAATGTAAAGCCAAGCATGAGCAGCTTTCCTGAGAACTGCTGCTGTGAACAGCTTTAAGGTTCTGATTACATAGTATAGTGAACTATCTATTTATTCAGTCATAAACTAAGAGAAAAATTCACAGAAACTAAAGTAGCATTCATAATGTTAGTTTCCAATCATCCTTAACTCACTCATCCTTAAGAAGTACAAGGTACAAGAATACAAAATTTTCCTACCCCTAGTCCACAGTAAATTGTGATCTTCTCAGTCAGCATTTACTGCCCAAGGAGAGGTCTTTTCATCTTGACTGGAGGCTGGCTCTCAGATTCCATAGTTTCTCTTCCATGGTCCCAGCTCCTGCCTGAATCTACCCAACTGTCATCTGGATTCAAAGGTAGGCAGCTCTCAGCTCATTGTCCAGCACTTTGTCCATCTCCTCACCCAGCTCTTTGTCTAGTTCTTCCACCAGTTCCCATTTCTTATTGAAACTCACAGTGTCCAGTCCACCTCCAGTCCCTCACAGTTTATGTTTCTGGGAAGACAAAGTTTAACAGAGCCATAACAACATTCATACACGTTGCCGGCACTATCATCAATTCACTATCTGCCTGTAAAATCAACACAGACCCACATACAAGGTCTGAGAACTCAACACAAACCAACAAAGTAGGTCTTAGAACTCAACACAAATTGTCAGTATAGTCCCAGGACCTCTGAAACCTCCCTCCAGGACTTCTGTAAACAGACAACAAAAAAATCCTCTTTCAGGGCTTCCAGTAAGGTCCCAGGGCTTCTGTACAAAGTATCACAAATAAAAATCAATATAAACAGAACAGACAAACAGAGTTCCTGGACACTAGAAAGTTGCCTTTCTCAATTCTGCTCTCCCCCAGCTTGGGCTTCTCCCTTATATATGGTTGTAAACTCCTCCCTGTTCTGCCCCTTCCTGTTGCATCAGCAAGTTCCTCCCACTGTGGGGTTCACAAGTTCTATTTCTTAACAAAGACTTGATACAAGCATGGGCAAGGCTCAAAAGAAACTTGAACTGAATCAAGGTACTAAATAATTAAATAACTGAAACAAGGCATTAAGAATTTTTTGCTTGCCATTATGATGAACCAGAGAAAACATGAACTTATGGTATGCAATAAGTAATAGAGAAGTATGGGCAAAAGAGGGTGGGTATTGGTGCCAGGGTACTGAAGAATGTTGGCATCAGTTGGAGAAGTAAAGGTAGTTAGCTTCAGGTTGTAGAAGATCTCAAAGCCCAGGAAACATAGTGGCTCAGGGATTAAGATAGTTAAGCGATTACTACCTCCAACCAGGGTTTTGAGAAGAAAGAGTATAATCACATAGTAAGAAGGAATACCTCTATTGAGAGCAAAATTGTGCCTTGTGAGGCCCTAGAAGAAGTTGATTTTCTGGGGAGTTATATCTTCTGTATGGATTAGGTCTATGTACATCTTTTACAGAAGGAAGCTAGAAAATGAAAGACTAAAAGGGAGTTTGAGAGATCATTTAATTCACATCTCCTCCCCCCACACACATTTCCTTCTGAGTTAGCCTGAATCTATTCATTCCATAGAACATCCGGGTCCCCGAACAATCTCTCTCTGTCCTCCCTGGGAATATGTATTTTGTTGTAATCCTCAAATCTCATCATCAACCAGGACACTTCTTGATTACCTCAATTTCCTTCAATTTCTTAGCATTTTAGTATGAACCAACAAAACTGGGAGAGATAACAAAAAGACAGAAAAAAACACAAGCAGCTCCCCGCCACCTCCAACCCAAGAGTTCAGTGTAAAGGATGGGATGGAGAAGTTCCTTGGAGGAAGTATAGCTTCTATTGTAACTATATTTTTGAGGACTGTGGACAATAATTGTAGCACTATCTGTCACCCCTCCCATCCATATTGTGGATCTTTCTACTAACCTATTATACCACAGTACATATAGTATAAATGTACACATGGCTAGCTCTATACTTGGGAAAATTATCTGCATACATGGCATAGTATGGGAAGCTCCATAAGAAATCACCTTTTAAAATTAGCTCCTCAGATAAAGGCATCATTTCCATTATATATACAAAGTATATTCAGATTTATAAGAATAAGAATAAACCCGCAATTGATGGGATGTAAGAAATGATGAAAGTCTGGAAAGATTTATATGAGTTGATCCAGAATAACATGAGCAGAACCAAAAGAATAACTTATAAAACAACAACGATATTGTAAAGACAATCAACTCTGAAAGACTTTGGAGCTCTGACCAATACAGTGATCAACCATAATTTGCTAGGACTTACTATAATCCATGTTGTCAAATTTCTGTTAGAGTAGTTATGAACTCAAGAGTGTAGCTTGATTTTTTTTTTTTTTGGACATGAACAATTAAAACATTTGTTTTCTTTGATGATAGATGTTTATAGCAAGGGATTTTTTTTTTCTTACTTTCTCAGTATAGGGTGGGAAGTTGCAGGGAGAAAAGTTAGATCTTTATTTGAAAATAAGAGTGTAATTTGACTTAAAATGCAAAATAAAAGGCCATCCCATATTTTTAATTCTCAACAAAAGTTTTCTGTATTTCAAAATTTCTTACATTATAGATAAAGGAGCACCATGCTATCATGGGAAAAGCACAAGCCTGAGAGATTTTATTTCTAGTCCTATTTCTACCATTGTAGGTGTGGTATTAGTAAATCCTTTCATTCATCTGGGCTTAATTTTCCTCATCTGTAAAGTGAGTGGATTGGAATAGATCATCTTTAAGGTTCTGTTATGCTTTAAGGCTCTGTTATCCTTTGATTCTGTGCCTTTGGCTTAAGGCATTACTACTTGAATGTTGAGGTTACAGTGACCATTCTCTGAGAAAGAATAACCTTAATTTCTATTACTAAGTTGGCGTGAATAAGTTTATCATTGGTAACTTGTAACCTAACATAGCATACATAAATGAAAGAATAAGGCAAATTAACAACACAAAAACACACATATGATTATACATATGTATATTTATGTATTATTTTAATGATCTTATATGTATAGCAATTGCAAAAATTACACATAAAACTATATATGCATATATGCATATGTATATATGATTGTTAAAATATACAAAAATAACATCTTCCTCTCTTTGATGGTTTTCCATTTGTGTACACTTGCATTACGTTTAGACTTTCCTCCCAGAAATCTTATTGAAAAAGTGGGTGCTATGATGTTTGCCACTACTTCACTGCAAGCAATAGTTTATCAAGGAGAGCTGGTCTCTAGTACTTCTTTGTACTGTAGGTCTTATAAGATTATATGTGTTTGGGTGTGTATACGTGTGTGTGTGTGTGTGTGTGTGTGTATTTATACACACATATAATACAAATACATATGCACACATATATCTACACACATCTGTCAACATAATACGATAGCTTATTTTACTTGAGTCTACAGAATATCTGCATTTGTGAGAACAAAGTGGTGTGTAGTGATGCTGATTTTTTAAAAGAGGAAGAAAGCATCAATGAAACAGTAAAAATACAGAGAAGAAAGCAGACAGAAGGTAAGAAGGGCACACGGACAAGCATCTTAGTTTGGTACTATTGTGTAAACTTTAGTACATACTTAAAAAAACAAATGGAATTAACAAAAGTTCTCAGTTTCATATAATATCCTCTCATGTTCAAATCAAATGAATTCAAATTATATTTTATTTTCAAATGAAGATCTGATTTCTTCTCTCCTCCTCACTGACAAAGCAAGAAAAAACAAAACTCTTATGTTCTTCAAATAGTGAAATGTTAATATTCGTAATAAAAGTTCATAATAAACAGAGGAAAACATGAAATAGCAGGGTCACATTTATAGCAGAGTACAGTCCAAACAGTGAGGTATTTCCCATAAGCATAAATAACTGAGTCAGAGAGTTTATTATATGCTTCTAGTCAATAATGTTTTTCCCCCATAAAATATACTCAACTAAAATAGGAAGTATAAATATTAATCACTAATTACTTGGTCTCTCCAAAGATGTAGATTTGCCAGGCATTAGTTTGGTATTCTTTGACCAAGAAGTAGACAGACAGATAAAATATCTGAAGGTTTCTTTCCATCTAGGGATCTCATTACTTTATGAAAAAGAAACTTCAGATGCATTATTTCACCTTTAAAAATAAATCAAAGTACCTTTAGTTACTCATTTAAAAATTATTTTATTTTATTATGTTATTTTGGTCATATCTCTAGGTTCCTTTCAACTTTATATTCTTCCCAAGGCTCCTCCTAAATCCAAGGATGTCCCAAGTCACCTTTGTGCCCTCAAGAGACCATTTACAGAGAGCTCTGTGAGACTGATCTCCACAAGTCACTTAGAAGCAGCCTAAGGAAGAGAAAAAGTGCCCAAGTTCCTTGTTAAAAGTATCTTCTCTCCTTAAGGCCATAAACCCAAACTTGCCCTCTATTTTTAAGTATCAAACTGTCTTCTCTGAGTATGTCTGGCCTCTGTTGAGTTTTCCCCAAGGCCTTGAACAAGTAGGTAAAGAAAAAGATTTGGAAAGATTCTCTAGGGTAACAGTCACACACTCTAGACCTGTGTTCCCAAGTGCTTGCTGGTCTTCTTCACATGGAAAGCCTAAAAAAAAAGCCTAAAAAAAATATCACATTCAACAAACAAAAGTTCTTTATTCCTGTTTTGCCTCACTCATACAATTCTTTCTAACTTCTTATATTTCTCAAAGTGACCATCATCTTTCTGGTCACTAGGTTTATACTCCAGAAATTTTAGCTTCCACATCTTTTTCTTTTAGTCTCCATGAAATCTCCCGTGTGCTTCTTTTTCTTTCAATTGTCATGGCCATTATCACATCTCACCTGGACTAACATAATAGCCTCCTAAATAAGTTGCCCTGATGATCATCCCATATCTATCACCAAATAAATTTCTGGACAAAGAATTCTTTACATAACCAGAGAAGTAAGGTAAATGTTAGCTGGCGTAGTTAGCTGTGTAACGTATTGTAATTATTTTTAATTGAGTATTTAGATTGGAGTATATCAGCTTCTTTCTAATTTTTCAAGAAGGCTTACTGGGCAATCTCTTCCCTCAATTCTGAGGAAATGGTAGATTCTTCAAGGGCACTCTCAGGATAATAATTAGCACCTGCATGGGGCAGACCACCTACTCTAACATAATATTCACTTCCCAAGGTGTCATCCTTAAGCCAATTGGGAGAAATTGTCTAGTATAGACCTCCCATACAGATAAAAACCACCTATGTCTAAGGCTGCTGAGGATGTCAAATGTGCTCCAAAGCCCAATTGCCCAAAAGACTAATCATGAGTTCAGGAATACCATCCATGAGCTCAATCATTTGTGTCCTGGTTAATCAGATTACCTAAAACTTCAAAGTCACATCAGATTTAAGAATTTGTTTATAAAATTGAGAAGATAAGCCTTGTGCATATGTTTGTGTGATGTGCCTGTCTCTATATGTGTGTGTATTTGTATGTATGTGAAAAATATCCAGTTTCAAATCATACTACTGCAAAGAATACATATTGTAGATAGTATACTGCTGCTAAAAATTTTGCTGTTTCTGTCCTTCATTGACATGGGAGATAATGCATCTTATAGAATTAGCACAGACATAAAAGAAACACTGGAAGCAGGCATTCTTTAGAATTCTCTATATTATCTCAAGTCAAGGTCAGCTGTTCTATGTTGTTCAACCAACCTTATTAGTTATGTTTTGGCCTCTACCATCACTGGTTAGTAGTGTAGCACCTAGTCATATAATGATGGTGTAATCATAATATCAGTCATTTAGAGAGACATTATTGTTAAATATAGGGGAATAAGCAATAGTGTCTGATTACCTCTCCATCCACTACAGTTAGACCCTTGGACTCAGGAATCATGCTAAAAACTCAATGATTCTTTCCCAAGTTTCTATTTATCTTAAGTAACAAAGGGAAAGTGGAGTGTACTGAGTGTACTGTTTCCTTTTCTGATTTTTCTTTTCCTCAGACCACCTCAGCTGAATCTGATAACAAAAGTAAGTATTGAGTGAAGAAGTAAAAAGGATAATATTGGAGGCAATGAGCTTTTCACTCTCCTCTTCCATGAAATACATTTGTTGTATCTTTTCTCTCTTGACACTTTTCCTGGTAGTATCTTTTGTTCTCTCCTTACCCCCTTTTGTTATTTACTTGGGTGATTTATTTCAAGGCCCCTGAAAAACTCTAGTAGGAGCTTTACACCAGCTAAATGGTTTCTCAATTTTAGCATTATTGGTTAGTTTGCATCACATGGGGAAATCTTTATGTCTTACACCCATTCCAAACTCTGGGACATGTCTTTATTTTGAACCCACCAGAATATGAACACTTATTAAGTCTTCAACACATACTTACTGAATGATTTATTTATATTATTTATAACAATAGTCTCTTTAAGTTTCAAATGATACTTGAAGGATTCTATACTATAGTGAACTCTTTGAATACAAGCTCTACTACATGGTCTTCCTTGCAACCATAACTACAACCAGATTCTTCTCCTCTATGACAGTAGCATTAATTAAGAATATATTTCTAGGGGAATTTTATCCTGGAAATAGCACTACCAAGTGAATGCAACAGGCTCAGATTGGAAATTAAGAATTGGTAAGGTCGCTGGGGCTACCCTGAACCTGTTCTTCCACACACAGCCTTCTATTTCTATATTTTTCACTTCATGGCTGTCCTAAATGTTAATTTTTAACTAAGGGATATGTTACCCCTTGGGGCGTGCAATAAGTTGTTTTTACTTTATAAGTTATAACCGTATTTTATTCTAATTGTTTTCCTTCATGACCTTGTGTATTTCTTTTGCATTTAAAAACTGAGAAGTCCATAGGCTTCACCAGACTTCCAAAGCAGTCATTGGCACAAAGGAGGGTAAGAAGCCCTGCTTAATCAGATAATCCATTGCATCTTCCACTTATTCTAGCTTTACTATCTCATGAGTCATGAAGGTGTCCCTACAGGCTCTGCCAGCTCAGTCCACACTCTAGCAGGTACTACTAAATTGGAAAGGTTTTTAGTAGGGCCTAGGCTGTTGTGAATAGACCAATTGGTCCAAGTTAGCTGAGATTCATTAGTATATTGGTCTTGGCATGATAACCTTTTGAGCCATAAGAACTTTTGAAGGCCATTTCCCTTGCTGTAAATGGGTAAGAAAAGGCAACCAAGAATTATGGTACATTGAGTACTGGACTTGGAGTGAGGAAGACCTGAGTTTAAATCTTGCCTCAGATATTTACTAGTTTTGTGATTTTGGGCAAATAATTTGCCCTCTTTCAGCATGAATTTCCTGGTTCATAAAATGGGGCTAATAGTAGCACCTACAGGACAGTTATTGTGAGGATCAAATGAAATAACATATATAAAATTCTTTGCAAACCTTAAAACTCTATACAATGCTGTTATTAAGCATATTATTAATAAACTGCCATAGCTGAGGAATTTTCCTTAGTGATGAAACCATGACTCATTGAATAATAGAAATATGCCTCACTTGGAAACAAAGGCTCAGGAAAGTATGCAAGGGGAGGGTTCAGGAGGCAGGGTGACTTGAGAATAAGGTGTTATAGAATGCTTTAGGGTTCACATTTACCCCTGGGGATGGCATAGACATTGCTGCTAAACCATAAAACATCAGAATGTCTCTTACTTGTGTTCCTTTTCAACAGAGAAAGGGAGGGGAGTAGGTAGGGACAGGTGGGGGAAGGAGGGGTTCTTTCAGTTCCATACTTTTCATCAGCACTTAATCCTTCTGCAAATTTCAAAGGTAAAGAGAAAAGAGGAGAAAGAGAAATAGGTTTAAAAAAAAAGAAAGAAGAATGGAGCATAAGGGATGAAGAAGTGCCATAAAAACCGGATACCAACAGCAAGGCATTTTTTAAAAAAAATTTCCCGCCAGATGTAGGCAGCTACAGTCTAACTAAGGCTTCAGAGGCAGGTATTTCATCTGTCATACCAAAACATTTTCAACACCAACTACCAATACAACACTAAATTTTGGTCTGCCATTAATGTCAACCCATTTATAATTCTGGCCCGCGGCACTACAAAAAGGCAGATGACAGCCTACTATTTCACACCTGCTGTTGAAATGAATAAAAATGACTTGAGACCCTTAAAAGGCAGAAGGAAGAAGGGAAAAAAAATCACCACCACTAGCTCCAGAAGGCTGGAGAGAGTTTCTTATTGTCTCCCAAGGGTTTTTTGGTTTTTTTTTTCCCGTCAGGGTCTCCAAGTAGCCTAGTCTTTTGAAAAAAACAATTAAGTTATAAACATAAGAGTCTGTAAATAGGAAATCTTTTTTGGTTTTGAGACCTTGATTAAGCAATTTAACCTCTGTGAGCCTCAGTTTATTCATTTGTAAAATGAGGAACTTGTACCATCCTATCCCTTCCAGCTCCCACATCTGAGAAGTGTGTAAGTCCTTTTACGGATTATTACATTTTAAGCCTTTGACTGTTCAATAGCCCTATTAGGCTTATTAGACTTGCTTTCTTTAGATTTTCTATAGAAAGTCCTCTCCATTACCTCCTATAACCCAAAAGTGTGTCTTTAACTATGATATATGCAAAATTATCTATAGCTGTATTTCAACTCTATTTTCAAATATTTCTTAGAAATAATAATAGTTTCGTTTATATCGTCAAATTAGAAATAAACACAAAATAATATTCCTATATTTAATATTTCTACCATGGTAATTTTATCTTGTATGAAATATAAATATCCTTTCCAACGTCCCTGGTCAATACCTTCGGTAGGGATTCCTCCCCTTTTTCACCCCTCAGGGAATGAGATCTCAGTGGAGGTCACTGGACAACAACACCTAGAATGATGTATTAGAATAGATGCTATCAGACACATGTAAATGTATGGATCTAGCCTTTGAAATTCTCATTCTTGGCATGGATAGGAAAAGTTCTCAAAGAAACATGACTCTTTTTCTTGGTTCAAAGAAAAGAGAGTGCTGTTATGATCATTCATGCTGACAGCAGACATTTCAGTTACAGCTGTCCTGTGGTACAAATCCATCAGCTCCTCCAAGCCTCTTCCCCTACCCCCACAGCTGGTAGGGGGCTTATATCCCAGAATTATTTCATATCACTTTAAAGGAGGTAATGAAATTGTTGAGTCTGAAATGCCCCTAGCCTAAAATCACAGAGTCATAGAAAGGAACCCAATCATTCATTCTATAGGTGAGAGATCTGAGGTGAATGGAAGTGACTTGTCTAAGATCATGTACCTACTTGGTGGTAGAGTCAAGAAGAGGACACAAATCTCCTTACTAGTAGTCTAGTACTATTTCCTGAGTAAGTACTCCTAAATCTTGAAGCTGTCACTTTTCTTTTAAAGTCAAGGATGTCATATTTGCATAGATAGCCTGAATCAACTTCTATGAATATATGTATGTATATATGTATATGTATATATAAAATACACACACACTTACTTATGTATGCATTTTTTCCTTTGCTGAGTAGGAGAGAACAGAGATAGCAACTGACTAGTAAATTCATCTCTCCTTCCAAGAGGAAGACAAAGGACTGTTTAGTACATCAAGATGAAATTATCAACCATCTGTGAAGCAAGCATCAAAGACACAATTAAAATACCAAGGTGCATTTCCTTCAAGTCATTTATAACAATGCTAGGTGTGCACATGGAAAAATTCTTTCCACAGACCTACACCCTCCTTGGAAGAAAATTCATACATGACATTCCCCCTCCCCCATTCAAAACAATTAGGATTGCTCTAACAATAATCTTAACCAGAGTTAGCAGAGACATTCAAGGACAATGAAGGGTTATAGAAGCATTGTTTCTCCTCCCCCACCCCCAGTCTTAAAGATGTGACAGCTGGAATTTAAGAGAAAACAGGTGCATTGCACTTGATTGGAATACGCTAAATCTTATCAAAGTTGCAAGAGAGCTATGAAGGTGGGAAAGGAGGAGTAGTGGGTGAAGGAGAAAGAGGTGGACCTAACTGATTTACTTATAAATATAACAGGTGTCAATACCAGCTAGGATTTGTCTTACATGCTCAAAGAATAACTGAATAACCGGTTGTCTGGCTGATGGAACGAAGGAATGAATGAATGAAAGTGGTTGGAATGAATGAATGAATCCATGTAATATCATTTACCCAAATTATTAGTGAACCTGGAGCAAATTTGAAGAAAAAGAGCCTTAACTCACAAATGCATAAAGATGCCGTAGGCAGCCATGTTGTTGGGTAACGGTGGGTTTATCAAATATTGACAAACATGAAATGATTGTAATCAGTCACTGTCAGAGGAGAACAGGTCCCCTCCTCTCTTTTACAAATGATCCAATTAAAGGAAACATGTTGGCTATAAAAGTCAAAATCAACAATGCACTATACACTGACAACCCATCCAACATATAAAATCAATAGTGCATTCTGCTGCCATCCAGCACAATGCGACAGTAGCAACTTCCCCACCTCTTTAGTCAAATATGACACTGTATCAATCGATCAAAACTCAGTCCTTATTGAACACAGGCTTCTGTAGAATGCAAACCACATTCTGCTTTCCCCATTTTATTTCAATAAAGTTTAACTTAAAGGCATAATGCCTGAGAGCACTCAGCTGTTTTGCGTGGGGTTTCCTTGTGAAATCTACAAATACATACCCAAAGATCGCAGTTGCATGGTATTGTATGTACTGTCACATTGTAATAAAGCATGCTGACTGGAATGTAAAGCCCTCTAAATCAGAGACTAGTAATAAGGCTGTTGCAGTACCACGGATTTGTCCACGTTATCCATCCTGTGCAATAAACTAGGTGTGTACAACTCTCACTAGACATTTGAATTGTAATATACCTAAAAGAAGCAGATCAGACAAAAAACACTGTGAGCTTAAAAGAGTCCATGACATTTTTTAACTTAATCTCCCTGTAGCAGAAAGAGCACAGGACTGGGAGTCAGGCAATTTGAGTTCAAGTCCTAGTCCAGCTTTAACAAGCTCTGTGATTTAGACTCAGTCACTTAATCTCTTCAAATGGTATAAAATTAAAATGATTTAAAATAGTATAAAATGGTATAAAATGGTCACTTAAAATGGTATAAAACTACATGATTGTTAAGGTATTTTCCAGTTCTAAAATTCTCCAATTCTCATATGATTTCTTGATTTTTTTTATTAATCTCAAAGAGCATTCCCTATTTACTCCTCCCATCCTAGATATCGTAGTTTCAATACTTCTTTCATAGTCTCAGTGTCTTGTGTTTGTTCTTCTCACAGTGTTCTCAAAATATGACCTATGTGTTAGTTCATCTTTCAAAAAGTTTAGACAAGATGAACAAGTCTAAGCTTTTTGAAAGCAAAGATTACAGCACAGGCTGGGTGTGCAGGAAGGGTACAATAAATATTTGAGCAGTTGGTTCATCAATTCATCAATTCCTTTCTTAAGGAGTTTATAGAACTACTGATTGCAGTTTAGAAACATGCTACAGGGCTGTGTCTCTGGGATGTCAGGAACATGATTTTACAAGAAACATTATCAGCAACAAAGGATTTCAAATGACATCATCCTTAAGTAGAGTTTGAATTCATTTCTCTACTTTACAGAAATGTCTTCATACCATTCATTCATTTTCCTAGCATTTATTCTTAGAATTATAATAATTCAATTCAACCCAATGAGATATAAAAAAAAAGAAACACTACTTACTAGGTGCTAAGTACTACTTTAGTTGCTGCGGATACAAAGATAAAAATGAAAAAAAAAAGCGCACCCTGCCTTCAAGGAGCTTATATTGTGGGAATTATATGTAAAATCATTTAATGTTAGAGGCAGAAGTGGTCCAATGCCTTCATTATATACTTGAAAAAAAGTGAGTCCTAGAAAGATAATGTAACTTGCCTATGATTTCCCATAGCTAATTAGTCCCAGAACTGGAGCAAGAAATTCAATTTGGGCAACAGCCATTGTCCATTTGCAGCATATATTAAAGGAATAACTTTGTATATGTGCATCAGATTTTGTCATAATATGGACGATAGATGTTCACAATTTTTAGTCTCCCCTCCCTCCCTTTTCTCCAGTGTGCACAGTTAGGCTGATATCTTTCATATGACTGTAGATGTCACTGAGGAAGATTTTTAATGATGCAATTATTATGTCAATTTATAAGTTATGCAATTTAGAAAGTCAGTAATAGAAACTTCTTTTCTTTTACAATTCTAACTATATTACTTCACTTCATCTCTTCAAGCTTGGTTGCTTCTAAGATGGACCCTTGAACAGAATCCTAGCCTCTAAAATGACTATTTCTCCAAAGACAGAAATATAGACAAACAGGTAATAAATTGTACTCTCTTCTTTTGGAAAAATTTAGGAAATTAAATGAAGTTCTATTAATATTATATATATATATATATATATATATATATGTATATATATACATACATATATACATATATACACATATATATCCTCTGAGAAGATTAGCATAGATATTATTTTCCATTGCATTATTTTTTGTATAGTTGAAATAACTAGGGGTAACAAAGGGTAAAGTGACCTGCCTGTGGTTGCACAGCAAGTAAGTGCTAGAGACAAGGTTTTAATCTAGTTGATTCCTGAATTCAATTGTTATATGGAATTTATATGTGCATCTTTATTATCTCAAGCTCAATAAGATTTTATGTGTATATGTATATATGCATACAAATAATTTATATACATTTATGTACATATATATTTGTATGCATATGTGTGTCTGTGTGTATCCCAACTAAAATCCTACCTTACATAAGTATACTTTCCCAAACACCAGTAGTATTAATCTTCCCTCTGTTAATTATTTTCAATGTATCTTGTATATATCATATTGGAATAGAGTTGTTTCAAGGTAGTCACCTCCATTAGATTTTGACTTCCTTGAAAGCAGGGATTATTTTTTTGCCTTTCCTTGCAACCCCAGCATTTAGCAAAATGTAAGTAACTAATAAATGATTGTTGACTAACATGTGTGAATATATGTATGCATATATACATATGTACATATATGTGTATATTCAAATATATATACATATATATATATATATATCTAAAGTGCCTTACAATTATTAAACTGTTAGCTATGAATGTTAGCTATTTAACAACAACAATCATCATTATTACGTTAAGGGAATTTAATTTAATTCTTACCACTGGCAAATGTGCCCCACTGTCTTCATATGAACACACTAATATTTGCTTTAATTTTACCTCTTTATACAGACAGAAGTGTTCTCTATTGTCTCTCTATTCATCTTAAATACTATAGAATATGTGAATGTGCACATATTATACACACAAACACATACATACCCACATGAATATGTGCACATTTATATGCACATACACAAAGATACATATACACAGGTAGACACAGTATGAAATGATTTAGAAAATGAGAGAGAATATCCAAATTCCTGATACACATTTAAGTAATTGGATATTTCAGTGAGTGACCTGATACTTCAAAAGATCTATGATACCATCAACAGGGTCACTCCCAGGGATGTTAATCACAATGTATCTTGTCTTGTGCTAAACCAGTGGTTCTCAACCTGTGGGCCAAGATCCTTTTGAGGGTCAAATGGGGTTGCCTAAGGCCATTGGAAAACATATATTTCTGATGGTCTTAGGAACCGAGACATCACTCCTCTATCCGTCTCCAGGTGGGTCTGCCCACATGCAGATATGCCCACATATGAGTATTAAAGGGTTGCAGCATTAGGAAGGTTGAGAACCACTGTGCTAAATTTCCTGCATCCTGTGATCCTAGAAGAAGTCCCAACCAACATAATGTTGATCTTCATGTTGTTTTCTTGACATTGAAGGGATGCCAGTGGAGCCTTTCTTCTCTCCACTAGTTCCCCGTTGCTTTTGTCTTATGACTGGGTGACATTCTCTGAAAAATTTATATCGCTCTTATC
The DNA here is from genome assembly GCA_028627135.1 of Pseudochirops cupreus. NCBI lineage: Eukaryota > Metazoa > Chordata > Mammalia > Diprotodontia > Pseudocheiridae > Pseudochirops > Pseudochirops cupreus. The sequence goes on along the minus strand of CM053580.1, from coordinate 268,694,260 downwards.
TATGACCTTTCAAAATCTGCGCTTACACAACTTCTCAATAGTGTGTTATGGCCTGCTTGTGGCCATCATGCATTTCTGCTTCACTTTTTGGATGACAATGGATGACAATCTCTGTAAGGAGATTTTGGTATTTTCTGACTTTGACCAAAGGAGAATTACTAGCAGGATATTATTTTTCTTTTTAATTTACAAATACTTTGTTTTCCAGGAAAAAGACTGAGGTCATTAAGACATGTTACTAAAGACAAACCAGTTCATTCTCCTGTTCCTATCGAATTTTGGCCTTAGCTCACTATCATTTCTCAGAGTCCATGCAAAATATACAAACTGAAAAATGAAGTTGATCAGTTAGCTAGCCAACTGCAGATCAGTCTGGACAACAAGGCACTGTTAATCTACTTAGGTTTTTTAGTATGGGTATTAAGACAAACACAAGTGATTCTAGTATGATTATAAGTTAATAATAATATATAATTCCAAAACATCAAATTGCTCTAGGACTTTAAAAACCTCTCAAAGCTACCCAGTAAGGTAGGCCATGCAAATATCAATATAACCATTTTATAGATGAAAACATTGAGACTCAGCAAGATAAAATGATTTGTCCAAATCCTACAGGTAGTAAATATCTAAACCAGAATTGATTTCAAACCTGAGTTTCTATTTACTTCAAGTCCACTGTTTCATTTTACCCAAACTGTGCTTCCTTTCAAGGCAAAACAGTTTAAAAACCCTTTCTTTCTTCTTTCTCTTCTTCCTCCTCTTCCTATTCCTTTTCTTCCTTCACCACCACCACCATAATGACTACAACAACAACTATTACTACACTAGTGCTACCATTACTAGTACTTCTACCACTACTTATCATCTCTCCTATTCCTACTAATCCTACAAATATGACAACTGATATATAAGAAGATGTTAGCTAAAGAAGTCTTAAAATATAATATCCTTTAAACGTGAAATCATTGTAGTAAGGAATGTTTCAAGACAATTATTGGAAGGGGGAATGTATCTTACTACTTTATGTGTATATTTTGTATTATAATTCATTTGTTCCCATTAAAAAGATTTGTTAAAAAGGATTGATGATCCTTGAGAAGGGCACCATAATGGCAAAATGACAGGGAGGAGGAATTCAGCTAAATCCAACAAGAATATACAAGATATGTATGTGCATGTATCAAATATGTTTCTACATGAGTTTGCTAAATGTTTAGATATGGCTACATTGGTATATGTGTGTGTATGTCTATGTTGAATTTGAGATGTGTGTCTGTTTAGATAGATAGATAGATAGATAGATAGATAGATAGATAGAAAAAAAACTCAACTGACCTCTGTTGAGAAAAGGGGACTCAGGAGCTCTGTCTATTCTGAGCACAAGCTAGATAGGGTAGAGGGACAAACAGGATGCAAGAGTGACTCAAGAATGGTACTCTTTAGTTTGTGAGTTATTAAGCTAGTATCATATCTCTCTTCCTGCCCCCCCCAATCGTTCCAGTCTAAGGGTCTTATGTTTAATGATTCCAAGAGAAATTTGTTTCCCTACTTGCTTTCAGGAGGAGGGTTGACCTTAACTTATACTTGGAAGTTTAGTTCCTTCCTATTAAATACTGGTTATTATTAAAGACCATCCCAAATAGTCATGGGTAAATCCATTTATTCGAGCTAAATAGCAGACAGAAATTAGAGAAGACATACTGATTAGAATTTACCAAATAATACATAAGCATGAATGAGTTCTTCATCTGGCAGTGAAACTAGATTCCAGTTTAAACCAAGAGAGAAGGCCCAATCTCACCCAAGGGAAAGTCTCCAAAGTCCCTAGAGACACAAGCTGGCAGTTAAGGATATGCTGAGGAGCTGGCTTCTCTTATGTTTCTGAAACGTATCATATCTTTTTTTTCCTCCAGAGTTTGTCCTCTGTCTATATGTGCATCTCTTTCCAAAGGTCTCTGAAACTGCATGTGACTTTCTCCCAAGAAGCTCTGGTACCAACCTCTACTCCTCATTAGGTTACACAGAATTGTCTCACAATTCTGTTCACCAATCTGTAGTCACATCTTTTTTTCTGCATACCAACAGTGCAGAAAGTGTCCAAGATTTTATTGGAAGCCTGAATTAAGAATTAAGCCTATTATGTACAAATTACTATGCCATATACTAAGGATCCAAAAACCAAAAAAGATGAAAAAAAAAAAGAAACCATTCTTTTGCTCAAGGAGTTCACATTCTGCAAGGAGATATGTCATATAAAGAGATAAATAATAGCAGGATAATTTGAGTAGGAGAAGCCCAGTAATAACAAGTGAGATAAGAGACAGTTGGACCTAGGAGGTAACAATGTACTTAAGGTGACCTGGTACCAACCCTACTCACATGCTTCTATCTAAGCAAATATTTTCTGTACCTACTCTCCAGTTCCTTGTACCTATTTCCAGTTAGCAAATGGTCAATTGATGAACCTTTCTAACTTTTCACCCATGAAAATTCCTTATAAGAAACTTCCATTTTTTGTTAGTGGTTCATTTTCTCCACTTACCTTAGTTAGGTGACTCTGAAGAGCGCTAAAGAGTTCCTCGACTATTGATGATTTGTTCTTGTTTGGTCATTCAGTTATGGCCAACTCTTTATGGCCCCATGGACCAGGGGTGGGGAACCTGTGGCCTCGAGACCACATGTGGCCTTCTAGGTCCTTGTGTACAGACTTTTGATTCATTCCAAGTTTTACAGAACAAATCCTTCTATTAAGGGGATTTGTTCTGTGAAGTTTGGGTTCAGTCAAAGGGCCACACTTGAGGACCTAGAGGGCCACATGTAACCTTAAGGCCCCAGGTTCCCTAAACCTGGCATTGACCATAGCACACCAATGCTGTCCATGAACTTTTCTTGGTAAAGATACTGCAGTGGTTTGCCATTCTCTTCTCCACCTTATTAAGGAAAGCACAAGATAGGTGATTTGCCCGTGCTCACATAATTAGTAAGTATCTGAGGCTGGATTTTAACTCATATCTTCCTGACTGCAGGCCCAGGCTTCTATCCACTGAGCCACTTAGCTGACCCATTATTGATAATGCTCTAGGTCTGTATACATGTGTATATAATATTTAAGGTGGTAGATTTCTTTTGACTCTGTCTTTCTTCTATCATTCAGTTGTAAGTCCCTGGTAGGTATGGCTCTGTCTTCTACTTCTCTGGTATAATTCCTGTTCCCTACTTCTACTCTGCAAGGACTGCTTTCTACACTTTCTACACCAGTACCAACTGGTGTATTTCTATACCAGTACCAATATTTACAATTATGTGGGAAACTGAGGGCATATGGATTGTCCAATATAATCTATCCCCACTTTTGAAAAAATAATTCAAAGATTTTATGCTTTTGATGGTGGGTCAGAAGTAATTTCTTTTTCCCCATATGTAGAATAGTATTATTTGGCATACTGGAACTTTTAGCATTCTTTCATGCAAATTACATCACCTTTAATGTTTGGAGTTATTTAATAAATAGAATACGTTTTTTGTAGAAAATCTTTGACATGAAAGAGTCCACAGAGACCAACTAATTTACTCATGCCTGAGCAAGAATGTCATGTGTGTCATCTGCAACAAGCCATCACTTACAAACCTCTCATAAAGAACATATGACCTCCAGGGTGGCCTATTCTACTTTTGGCCAGCTCTGATACTTAGAGAGTTTTCCCTTATGTTATTAATGGAATCTGCCTCTGAAACATTGCTTTTCCTCTCTGGGGCCAAGTTGAACGATCCTTAACTGTCTTACAGATTAGATTCCCCTCTCGTAGATGACTCCTCAAAAAGAAAACATTCCAGAATTCTCTGGGACTGAGCTTTTAACACAGAGGCAAACAGGTCACTGATGAATTAATCATTATTTATCGAGTACCTACTGTGTGTTGACCCTGTGAGACACTTGGTAAGGGTCCACGAAAGCAGAATGTGTTTGGCCAGAGTGATCATATAATCTAGCTAAAGATAACTTGACTCTGTAGATGCTTCACTTTCTGCCTCAAGAAAAATTCCTACTTTAGCTATTAACTAAAAGGAGAGAATTCATTTTTACTTTATTTTCTCTATCAGTCTGGATATTAATATCTTGATTACTACGATAGTATCTCGGCATTAAAGTTATGTTTCCAATTTTTCATTTAGATGAAAGATATTCCACATTGCCTAGTACACCACTAAGGGGTATATAAATGATCTATAGCTTTTCTTTTTATTTCTTTTTTTTTTTAATTTAAGAAAACACATGCTTATTTGGATTTCTTCTCCTGCTGCTGCTCAGGAGAAAAACAGCATGGGCAGGCTGTGGTAATATTGTTAACCATATAAATGACCTTCTAATTGCCTAGACCTCCTAGATCAACAGGGACATCACAGGCTAAAATTTTATTCTAGCATTTTAGTCTTTCTGTCCCCTGGTGGGAGGTCAGTTTTGTATCATATGAGAGAAAATGCTACTCAAAAGTAATAATGATAGTTAACACTGAAATATTGCTTTACAGTTAGAAAACAGCTTTATATATGTTACCTCATTCAATCCTTACAATTTCTCAGGGTAGGTGCTATTATTATCCCCATTTCAAGGATGAGGAATTTGAATTTAAGTGAGGTTAAGTGACTTACCCATGGTCACACAGTAAGTGTCTAAGGCAGCATTCACATAATCTTTCTTATTCAAAGGCCAGCGTTTTAGCCACTACTCCAAACTGCCTCTTATTACAACTATACTCAGCAGTGTTTTTCTTTCCTTCCTCACACCTCATTGAAGTTCTAGGGGAAAAAAAGAAAACTCTCTACCAAAGAGGAATAAGATGGGAAAACCAAATCTGATCTAAATGTACCCATTCCCTCTCCAAAGTATAACCAGCTTATGGGACAAAGTGGATGGTATCTTCCAAAAGAATGGATCAGAGACCATATTGCCTGCTAAAAATCCTCAACAATTTAAGAAAGGCAGCCAGAGAATTTACTTCATCATTTCCAAAGCTAGCAGACCTCCTAGATATCATGTTCTCCAGAAACTCATCATTCTTCAAGATGAAGTAACTCTGAAACTCACACCTCCTCAGATCCTTTCACAGTTTGGCTACAGGACTTCATCATGTCCCTACTGCTATATGGGGTATCCCCGCCAAATTCTTTTTATGTGTTGTCTTCCCAGTTCAATCTCCTTGAGGGCAGAGACTTAACATATCTTACCTTTCTTTGTATCCCCAGAACTTGACACAGTGCTGGCACATAATAGGTACCTAATAAATGTTTATTGACTGTTCCCTAAAGCGCCAAACAAATCAGCCCTCTGTTATGCTTATGGAGTATTGGAATAAATCTTACCAAAGTTCCTTTCTGGAATCATGTGATTCTCTGATGAGAAAAGTTGACATCTTCAACTCTGCCAGGATATGAATTGTAGGGGGCAGGGACTAAAACCTAAATGTTTGTTTGACTTGGAAGAGTGGAAAGTTTCCCTTCCATGTTCAAATATTTCCTTTGTCCTCTTCTACAGAAATTTAGAGTGTTAAAGCAATTTCATGTCTTGGCTTCAGACTGTCTCCCATGTCTAAAACACTCTCCTTCTTCCATTTCCACTTCTACTACTGACCTCCTTGGTTTCTTTTAAATCCCACCTAATACCCCACTTTCTACAGGAAGTCTTCCTTAACCCCTCTTAATTCCAGTGCTTTCCCTTCTTCAACAATTTCCTCTTTATCTCATATATGTCTTGCTTTGTATAGATTTGTTTGCATGTTGTCACATCCATTAGATTATAATCTCCCTGAGGGAAGGGGCAGGCTTTTGTCTCTTTTTGTATCCACTGTACTTAGCATAATGCTTGGAACCCCATAAACTCTTCATAAATGTTTTTTGAATAAATGAATTAAAGCCATTATGGAGAAAATTAAATCACTAAACAGAGGAGTCAAGCCCTAACCAGCTCACATAAAAAGCAATGCATATATCTGAGGTTTAATGTTTTGTCCATCAGACCTCATTGTTTCCACGTGGTAATTAATTCAAGCAAAAATTTTCTGTACAGTTGAATGAGGAACTGTGTAAACAGTTTAGTGGAATGAGTGATAGACTTAGAGTTAGAAAGACCTAGGTTCAAATCTTCCCTCAGATACATACGAATTGTGTGATGACTCTCAGCCTCAGTTTCTTCATCTGTTAAAGGAGAAGGTTGGACTCGGTTGTCTCTGAGGTCTCTTCTAGCTCTAAATGTTTTATCCTATTATCAAAAGTAATTTAGTGCTTATTCCTTTGGACTGGGTCCTGCAGAATTGAACGTGCTTGCATACATGAGATTAAAGATGGGAACATTCTTTGAGTACATGTATAGCCCTAACTCTGAAACTAATTAGCTATATGAACTTAGGTAAGACATTTCTCTGATGCTTTGCTTTTTTTCCTTCTCTGTTAAAAGAGAAGGAATCTTTAAATTCTCTTCCAGATCTAATATTGTTACAATTCCATTCTTTGAGCTATGATCTCTACACTTCCAGTCCTCAATCCATTTGTTAGAAAAGACTTAATTAAAGCTATCAAAGAATAATTAAGATCAGGGAGCATAAGAAGTAAAAAATTTTATTAATTAGTAAAATTCATGTTTTGTTGTGAATGAATCAGATGTGTCTACCAGGCAGCCTGGAAAGTATTGTGGTTAGGGGGAATTGTCGGATTGGATGGGCAACTTAGATCCCTTCCTATGTACTGAACCTCCCTGCTCTCTCAGAAATCAAGTTCCTTAAAAGCGTATCTCAGTGGCTGGCTTCAGGCTATCTATCCACACAGGAAAGCTGGTTCAGATCAAATAAGCGACAGAATAAGGATTTGCCCAAGCCATGGACCTTTAGAAATGCTTGAAGATATTCTGTTGACCTCTTTTTCTTGCCCCTGCAGATACCTTGCCTCTCTTCACTGGGAGTCAAGGTGTAACCTGAGGTCAGATGGAGCAACAGAGAAATACCACAGGGAAGGCTCTTCTCACAGCATGTCCAACCTGATTAAAAATGAGGATTTCTGCCTGGCCTTTTGAGAAGAAGCTCTCATGGGAATGCCAGACCAAAGAGGTTAAGCACAGCCAGATCAGGAAAACCTCATAGCTGCTCAGTGATCTCCTGGCCTGGGGGAAAAAAAAGATGAAACCCCAGAGCTTTCTAGGAAGGCTTAAGGGTCATCAAATAAAAGGGCCATGTTTCCTAAGTGACAATACAAAGTCCACTGCTGCCTGTCATTCAAGATCCTCCCTAATCCAGGGACCTCCTGCTCCCCACCCTCTCCATGCTGAATACTTCAGCTATAAATCCATAATACTATGATCCTTCCCTAGATATATCTCTTCCTCCTCCCCCCACCCTCCAACACACACACACACACACACACACACACACGCACGCGCACACACACACACACGCACGCACACACACACACGCACACACACACACGCACACACACACACACACGCACGCGCACACACACACATGCACACACGCACACACACAAACACACACACGCACACACGCGCACACACACACACACGCACACACACACACACGTGCACACACACACACATACACACACACATCAAACTTTTCCTCTCCTGATCCCATGAACATGTCATGGTCATTACATCCTCCAAATCTTTGTTCGAGGTGTTCCTATCTCCTGGAGTCCCACTATCTGTCAGATATCCATCTTTCTATATTCTACAGTCAGTGTAGTAGCTTATTTTCTAGGTTTAGATTTTCTTGCTCATCCTGGGTCTGAAGGAGGGAAGGAGACTGAAAGTAATACTAATCATTTGTATTTGAGAGAAAGCATACACACCTTCATGATAGTTATAGCTGACATTTATATAGTGATCTAAACATGTCATCTCCTTTGATCTTCAGAACGACCCAGTGATAAAAGTGCTATTGTTGGCTCTCCATTTTAAAGATGAGATAACTGAGACTCAGAGAAATTATGACTTGCCCAGGATCATACCGTTAAGTGCCTGAGGCAGGCTTTAAACCTAGGTCTTACTGACTCCAAATCCAGTACTCTGTTCCCTGTAGTCAGCCCAAAAGCATTTATTAAGCTCTTCCTGTATGCCAGGCTATAATTTTACTAAACACTGGATATATAAAGAAAGTCAAAAAACTACCCTTAAGTAGCTCAAAATCAATGAGGGGAGACAACGTACAAACCATATACAAATAAGATGAATACAAGATCAATTGGAGATAAACAATGAAGGAAAAGCACCAGCATTAAGGATGTGTGGGAAGCCTTCTTGTAGAAGGTGGGATCTCAGCTAGGACTTGAAAGAAGCTAGGGAACCCAGGAGATGAGGAGGGAGCCAATTTCCTAAACCAACCAGCTACCTTTGCTTACAGATAAAGAGTTGACCTCAGAGTCAAGAAGAGTTAGAACCAAGTATGGGTTTTAACACAAAGTAGTTGTTTGATTCTGGGCAAGTCCACAAGCTCTTAGGGCTCCCAAGAGCTCTTCAGAATTCTAAGATGAGGAGCAGGTACAATTATGGTAGGAGTTTCCTCATTGGCCATTAGCTATATCAATAACCATTCCACTCTGCACCTCCAAAAAAAATCATAAGGGCATAACACTTGAATATTTTTAAAGAACTTTTCTTACAATGTGACTGTAGCTATTGTAACTGTAATTATCCTAATATAAGGGATGTTTTGTTGTTATCAGGTTGTTTCAGTTGTGTCTGACTCTTCATGACCCCATTTGGGGATTTCTTGGTCAAGATACTGGAGTGGTTTTCCATTTCCTTCTCCAGCTTACTTTATAGATGATGAAACTAAAGCACATAGGGTTAAATGACTTGTCCAGGGTCACACAGCTAGTAGGCATCTGAGGACAGATGGGAAATAGGGTTTCCCTGACCCTAAGTCCAGTGTTCTATCTACTGTGCCACTTGGCCCATTCAGAGATGCTACGAAACTCAAATGAGAGGATGGATTCACAAACCTTAAAGTGCTATATAAATACCAGTTATTGTTGTCAGGAGCAGCAGCAGCAGCAGCACTCTAGAGTCACCAGGTCTCTTTTCAGCAAGGGCTTCATTCCCTGAGCCTAAGTACTTCTTACTGGTGAATTCAAGAAATGTTAAAAGAACAATACAGGAC
>CM053580.1:268644469-268684593 GCA_028627135.1 Pseudochirops cupreus | reverse complement strand
TAAAATTCCCTCAAGATACTGAGAAACTAGATTCTTTAGCTTGGACTTTGAACATTGGACCCATAACTGGATGTTCCACAAGTCCTGATTGGTGATTGAATTTGCTTTGCTTAATTTGGAAAAAGGAAATTCAAAAGTGAAATGGTCCCTCCAGAGTGATAATATATATTAGGATATTATTTTAACCTTGTTCTTCATTATAGAATGTAAGAGGGAAAAGGTAGTTTCCATATCATTTAGTCTAGTGGTTGTTAATATTTTTCATGTCCTGGGCACCTCTGACAGTCTTTTAGTGACTAGGGACCCCATCTCAGAATCATGTTTATAATTTCATGAAATAAAATGCATAGGATTGCAAAAGAAATCAAGTATATTGAAAACTGTTATCAATATTTCTAAGTTCACAATTCCCATGTTAACAACCCCTGATTCAAGTTTACTTCCTCATTTCCCTAAAGGAAGGAGGTGATTTGCATCAGCTTACAACCAAAACTTGGTTAAGAACCCAGGTTTCCTGACTGCCCATTCTCTGCTCTTTCTATTACCCCACTGCCTCTCCTTTATAACTCTAATATACCTAGTGGTGGGAGTGGAGATCAGGAAGGGTGAGGAAAGGGAGTGTCTTTAAGCTAGGGAGCCAATCACAGACAGAGGATGTTCACTGGCTTCTGAATCTCTGAAGCTACCAGGGAAGAATAGTCACCCACACTCATGACAGGTGACATTGGAAGTATTGGAAGCGGCAAAGAGAGGCAGTCACTGGCTTATTTACCAATACATACCAGACCTTAAGACATTTTACAGTTCCCAGGAGACCCAAACATCACAGTAACAGAAAAAGAGAAGACCATTGTATTTGAGTCTTTTTAAGCTTGCTGCCAGGTTTTCTTGTGGCTCCACCCCATTCTTTCTGGAGCCTGTGGCTGTATGGTAATGGATACATTGGTGTGATTGGGGCTTTGCAATGACATTTTGGAAAGCCACTGAAAGCCACTTGGCTGAAAGCCCCAAAGATACTCAAGCACTTCAGTCTCCATCCCCTTTTCCCATAGAAGAAAGAAATCTATATCACTACCATCTTGCATCTTTCCCCAGCTCAATCTGGAGAGGGTTACTACGAAGATGAAAAGCAATAGTGCTCACCAGAGCTGGGAGAAGACCAGCGTTCCCAATGCTCACTGCATGTGACATGGCTTGCAAAGAAGTTTTGTATAATGTATGGAATGAACTGTTTCAACTTTTTTTTCTTTCCTTGCTGCTATAATTTTTATATCTCATTTTACCTCTGTAATTAAGACAGGTCTGGTAGGTATTTAAATTAGCCCAGCTTTCATCTCTATCACACATTCATTTCAAAACTTTTATGAATATTTAATAGAGGTTTTATAATTCATGGTGATATGATGAACAGCCTTTTGGCCGTTAAGTCAATTGACAGAAAAAAAAAATCTCTCTCTTCAGGCAGAAATAATAACGATTCTATTTCTGTTCCTAGATTGGTGATTACACAGTCACCTGTTTTCACATTAAACTTTGATGATAAATTACTCAGCAACCATGATAATATCAGAAGTTTTACTGGCCAGAACAAATTGCCAGTAATTGCTCGCATGATAAAGAGAAAGCACTGCCTCTCATTCCCCCTGTCCTTCCCCCAAGGGATCCCGGCTGCAACCCCACAATTCAACTGTCTCCAATTTCTTTCTTTCTTCCTTTTTTTTTTTTGTTTCGTTTCAAACCTAACTCTCTCAGCCTCCTAAGAATATATTAACATTCCATTAACATGGCTGCTGGTTTTGCATGCACATACATAGCACCCAGACCCAAGCAAAACTAGTTAACTTTCAGATAAGTCATAGTTCAAACTGGTTCATTTTTTTTTATCTAACTCTCCACAGGCCACACAAATATATTAGGTATAATACATGCATATATACATATACACATATATCTAAACAAGAAAATATTCTTGCATCTATATATTTGTAGGTATAAACCTATATCTATATATTTATGTTTGTCACTAGATTAAAGCTTGTATCAAATGATGCTGTTTCCAAAGCAACTGATACATTTTATTTCATTTGAATATATAAAAGCGTTAGGAAATGAGAATCTCCATACAGTGCCCAAGTATGTATACTGGAATTATAAGATCCAATCTTGGGTTCAGATACAGGTGGCTGGACTGCATGGTCTTCAGTATTCATCTCAGCATCAAACTGGAACCATAAATGTTAAGATATGGAGGAGTCACATTGAATTCTCCATTCCTGTGTCTCCAAGGGACCAGTATGAGAGCCTTCCCTACAGCATATTGGGGAACTGTACTCTCTAGTCCAGCTTTTATGTCCCTAGTAATGGGGTCACAGTCTCCATTGTTTCCCTGGGGAGACAATTCCACTGCCTAATAGCTTCCACTCCAACAAAGTTCCCCCCTCCATATGCAGACAACTCCTTTCTGCTCATTTCTTTCCTAGTAATGCCCCCTTTTACTACCCAACAAATTCCTCTTTGGGGGTTTACAACCCTGAGGTAGAGCTAGGCAGTTATCTAGCCCTGCTTAGCTGAGGTTTTGTGGAGCTATACATATTTAGTTCTTTTTAATCTCACCTCATAAGTCAATCCTTTCAGACCCTCAATCATTTTTGTTGCTCTTTGCTGTACTTTTTCCAATTTGCACAAATATATAACATGTATGAAAGACAAATCTAGACACTATAAAATGCAATGCATCAATAACCACAAGACAGTAAATACACGCTACATCCAGCCAAGTATTTGTGACTACACACACACACACACACACACACACACATACACACACACATGCATATATACACACATATACACACACTTCCATATTTCCATTGTATACATACACATACATACACATATGATATATATTTCCTATACATAAACACATACAGACAGATAGATACCCACATATCTATCTGTATATAGGTATATAAAATAACATACATAGATTTATATCATATAGATACAGAGGACATTATAACTTCATTAAGTCTAAGTTTAAAAGCAAATAGAAAATCAGTATTCTCCCTTCCCTTCCCTTTACTCTGCTTGTTCCTCCAGTATCTGTCCTCGTGCTCCCCTATGTCACCCCTATATTTCTTCTCAGGGAGTTTGTGGGATATCGTTTGCTCCTTGGAAAAAGGAGTAGGATGGAGTTGGTATGTAGAAGTAGTAGATTGAAACTAAGGTAGCCCGCAGTGGGGATTTGGTCTGAGAAAAGACATCTCCCTCACTCCATGACATAGTGCCATGTATCGGGAGGTAGAGAATGTTGCTGGTATTTTCTGCCCTGAGGAACTGATCTCCTTGGCAATTCATTTCCTGAGGTATAAGAAGTTAAAGGTTATCTAAAATTCAAATAAAGTCGTCATGGAAATTGTACCCTCTCACTCATACAAGAGAGTAGGTAGAATATGCTTTCAATATTTCCAAGCTCTCCACTCCCTCTCCTTCAAAGGCAACCTTGGAACGGAGGTACCAAAGTGGCCTCATGCAAACCAGAGCCTATAAGCGTCAACTCTCTTTACTGGGTCGTTTTTGATGTGTGAACAGTGAGCCATTGTGGATCTGGCAAGGGCCCAGCTTCCTCCTTTATTGCAGGCTGCAGGGCCGAATAGGCAGAAGCTCGCTGCCAACAGGCCCACGTGAATTCTAGCACTTTTAGATGTTGAATAATTTATATAATTTGATTCCAGTGATGGAGGGAGAAGGGTGGGGCTGAGAGTGGCAGACTCCAGTAAGCAAATGTTTATAGGATGTGAACTAGGAAGAGGAGAGGCAGCCACTTCAGTTCTCCAGGTCACACACAGGTCCAACTGTAGATATGAGAGAAGACCCTTTGTACCCCCTACCCACCCCCATGTCTACATGTAAGTCTCATGATAGTTTTCTCCTTCCAGTTCTATTTTTTCAAGTTAAGTCATCAAACAGGAGTATGTATATTATTGAATTACAAAGTAATTTCAAGAAATTTTTAGGTCAAAGTGTTAGCCTCAGCCACTGCTTAGTTCTATGTTAACTGGTAGCTATTGTTCCTAGTGGAATACAATGACCACATCTGTAATTTTCCTTTTGTCTGAGACCTCTCTTTGGGGGGAGATTTATTGATCTCTGTGTTTATAGAGACCTGCATAGGGAAAGGGAATGTGGAAGGACCCCAGATGGGAGATGGATCATGGAAATTTTCTCTCTGCTCTTCAGTCATGCATTTTAATATTTATGGAGTGCCTTCTATATCAGTGACTCAAAAAACATTTATTAAACACTTATTATGTCTAAGGAGCAGGGTTAGGGCCTGCTGTATATTGAGGTCAGAGTTGTATAACCCTCGAGTCTTGGATTGAGTGAGATCAAAGAATAACCTTACAATCAACAGCTTAAGAAAAAAATATGAGCCATAATATTCACTATAAATCATAAACACGAGTTTTCTGTTACTTTCCGTTATTACTTTCCTTTATCCATTTTTTTAAGCAAAAGAAACTGACAGATGCCACATTTAGGAGACTAAATTAAAAGATTATGTTTGATAAAAATGTTTTCACTTTTGAAGAGGTTTTAATGGGTGTGGAATGGAAGTCTGTGATGAATATGGGAAGTATGAACCTAGGGCAAGTACACATTTAATTGCAAATTGAGATTTCTACTAACAAATATCCCTACCAGGTGGAAGAAAGAACTCAAAATACCCAAATTCAGGGTAGGCTTTAAGTTTAGCCAGACTATGCAAGCTGCCTATGTGGTATGATGTCTAGAGCTCCTAGAAGGTACCTCGTGACCCTCAAAAGACTTTTTTCTTCTGTTGCATGATATGTGAAATTTCTTTGGGACAACAACTTAGATGATTCATTACATTGAGTGCTGAACGGCACTCAGGCAGACCTGAGTTCAAATCCATCTTCAGACACTTACTAGCTGTGTGACCCTGAGAAAGTCACCTAACTTCTGTTTGCCTTAGTTTCCTCAGCTGTGAAATGGGATAATAGCAACATCTACCTTTGTAGGGTTGTTGGATGGATTAAGTGAAGTAATATTTGGAAAGCCTTTAGTACGGGGTAAAACACTCAACCTGGCACATTATAGGTGTGAGATAAATGCTTCCTTTCCCCTGCTTCACAATTAGTGATAAGGTTTGAATGAAAATACTCCAAGCAGAGTTAATAAGTACATTTTTTTATACTTGTTTTTTTATCATTTTCTGGCACCTGGGAAGAGGTAGCCTAAGGATTTCCGAGGTGGTGTGGTGTAGGAGGAAGAGCCCTTATTTCGTCATTAGGTGACCTAGGTCATCACAACAACAACAATTTACTAGCCAGGACCTTTCAACAAAAAATAGGGATGATAGTATTTGGTAACCACAAGGAGATATTGAGAGGAATTTTGCATTGTTAATATTAAGATGAAGAGATGACAAAGAGAACCAAAAGATATAGGAAAGTTTAGGGCATTTAGAAAAACAGTGGGAAGGTTGTAATGAAGAGTCTTGCAAAACTTCAGCTTCATAATTCTGCCTTTTCAAATGACTTGATTTTTTAAATAGTATATTTCGATTTTTTTCTAGGGTTCTAAGTTGGGAATCTGCTGACCTGAGATCCCATATCAGCTTTCATAACAGCTAAGGATTTAATCCTGAGTAGGTCGTATCCATCCATATGCCTCCATATGTGCATTTATCAAGTCAGCAAACATTTATTAAGCATTGACTATTTGCAGGCACTGAGATAAGTACTTGGGATACTAATAAAGGCAAAACAAGCAAACAGAAAAACAACCACAGCAAAAATCCAACGGTCCCTGTTCTCCAGTAGCTCACAATTTAATGGGGGAGACAATATGCAATCAACTAGATGCAAACTCTCTCTCTCTGTCTCTCTTTTCTATATCTCTGTCTCTGTCTCTGTTTGTCTCTGTCTCTGTCTCTCTCTTCTCCCCCTTTTCTCTCTGTCTGTCTCTCCACATACACATGCATGGATACATGTATATGTGTACGTACATATGTGTGTGTATGATAAATTGGAAATTATTTCAGAAGGAAGGCATTAGCATTAAATAGAACAGAGAAAGTTACTACTTGAAGAAGTGGGGATTTTAGCCAGCACCAAATATGTAATTATATAATACATGTATGCACACACATGCATATAAACACATATAATACCTATGTGTCTATGTTTGTGTACTATATTATGAACCTATTATCTCGTTAGTATAAGAAATTCTCATATGGAAACTCCTTCCATTGATTTATTTCTATAATTGGTGGTGCTAGAGATTTGCCCAAGACATTAAGAGGATAAGTGACTTGTCTATAATCATGTTCTGAATATTTGAAAGTGGCAAGACTTGAACTCAGATCCTACTGAAATTCCTTAAACAATAAAACAATGAGCAATTAGTAGATGGTGTGAAATTTTGTAGTGCACAGATTAATTCTATAAGAATTTACTAAATCCAAGGCCAGCCTTTTTATCCATCACATCACATGCATTCTTAATAATGATACTATTATGATTATTCGTAGTTCATAATTATGTAGCACTTCAAGAGGTTTACAGAACCTTAGGGATAAACATTTCCTATCCAATATGGGGAATGGCCTTTCCAAGTTGCATATTGCAACCTGGGGCCATGATATTCATTTCATCTAAAAGTAATGCCATTAACATGAGAGGCAAATGAGAATGAAGCCACAAAATATTAAAGGAGAACTGTTACTTCATTATATAATGAGCATAGATAAGCAAATATTGTTTCTGACAAAGGCATTGACGAGTGCTGATGAACTGGAATACTGTGTTTTCCTGTTAGTAAATAATAGAAAATAGCTGGACTCAGAGGACCTGATTTAACATTCCAGATGTGATTTATTCCCTGTGTGATCTTGGTTAAGTCACTTTCTTCTCAATCTTAGTTATTTTATTTATAGCTTGGGATTGTTGGGCTAAATTACTTCTAAGAACCCTTCTAGCCCTAAACTGATTCTAGTTACCATATTGTTTATATGGTAATATAACCACATGAGAAAGAACAGTAAAATCATAGCACTATGGAAGTAATTGAGACAAAAATATATGCTTCAGATTACTAGAGCATATTAGTAAAACACTATGACTTGCAACTGAACCCTATTTATACTCCTGTCCCATTTCAACATAGGTACATTTGAGAAGAGTCCTGTGGAAGACTAATTTTTGGCAAAAGAGCTGAAATTTGACCAGGAAAGAAGTAGGGATTTCTTGGCCAACAGAGAGTTCAAATACATACATAGTTGAGCCATGGAGGCATGGAATCTCCATCCCTATACATCTCCAGACACTAGGAAGTAATGTGTTGTTGTAGTTTACATAGTCACCTTTGGGTCCACAGATGCTTATGAAATAATTAATGTGAACAAAATTACTTGATTTAGTCAACCAGAACCCATTTGATCTAATGGTAAGATGCACTTGTCCAGTAAAATATGATGTCCGAGTAAATCAACTTTTTTCTTGTCCCTAGACATTTTCCACTATCTTCTCTGATTTCCCAGTAAAAATTCTTCCTGATCTTCCTGATCTATATCCCTAAGTCTTCCTAGCAATGCTGTACTGCTTAAGTATGGTGCCTGGCACAAAAGAAATGCTTATTTTTTTCTTCATTCATTTACAAAATTCTTATAGAATCTAATCTGTACACTACAAAATCTCACACCACCTACTAATTGCTAATAGTTTTAGTGTTTAAATGCATTGATTGATCAAGCAACATGAATTTATTAAATGATTACTATGAACTCAGTACTGTGCTGTGTTGGATATACAGTAACAAAAATGAAGTGATTTCTGCTGTCAAAGAAAGCAGTTCTTTTTTGGATGAGTGTGTGTGTGTGTGTGTGCGCATGTGTATGTGTGTGTGTGTGTGTGAGTGAGTGTGAAACAGAGAGAGAGAGAGAAAGAGAGAGAGAGAGAGAGAGAGAGAGAGAGAGAGAGAGAGAGAGAGAGAGAGAGAGAGAGTTGGGAGGGGGCAATTAGTTAATTTTATACACACACAAAGTATAAATATGAAAAAATAACCCTAAGGTAGTTAGGGAAACAGAACAATACTATTCCAGGGGCAGGGGGAAATAAGAAAGGCTTCATGCCCCATACAGTATCAAAAACACTAGATTTGGAATCAGAAGACCTGATTTTATACCTGATTTGTCTATTTGTCTATTTCAGTGAAGTCATTTCATCTTTCTTAGCCTAAGTTTTCTGCATCTATAAAATTATTGGATTTTACTAGATTATCTCTAAAGTCTTCTAAAATCTGAATTCTTATGATTCTATTATTCCAGCTTTGAATGCCTCATAGCAAAACAAAACATGGGGTAGATACCTTATAGTTGCTTGGAAAATTCCTGCTCACTGAATAAATGAATTTATTTGGCTTTATATATAAACAAACTACATTAAAAAAAAAAACCTGAGGCATAATTAGCAATTTTGTGGTCATGGCAAGGTTTAAACATGTCCCTAATTTACTTGGGATGGGGAGAGTAGGAAAGTGAAGCAAAGTAGACAAGACCCCAAGAGATGAGGAAATCACTCATCTCAAATAATAATATAATTATAGTTATCATTTATATAGCACCTTCAATGTGTACTTTCACTTGATCCTAACAACAACCCTGGGAGATAGGTGCTATTTTACGGTTGAGGACACTGAGGCAGAGAGAAAATAAGTGATGTCCAATACCACATACCTAGTAAGTGCCTGAGGTCAGATTTAAACTCTGGTCTTCCTAACTCCAGGCCCGGCTCTTTATCTACTGTACCACCTAAGGAATAGGGGTGAAGATTAGGGTCTATAACTAGGCACCCAGAAGTACTTTTAGCTGAAGGGAGGCAACTGCTATCTTGTAGTCTGCTGTTTAAAAAATATGCTAAATAGATGTTAAGCCCAGTTGTTCGTTTGTGCTTGTGTCTGTTTTTGTTTCTGTTCTGGATTTGGTTTTGGTTTTGGTTTTGGTTACTGAGGGCTAGGGAGGGCAGTCAATACCTTTCAAAATGTAGTACCTTGTACACATCTCAGATTGTCCTTTCCTGGCTATAGCCTATTGTCAGAAGATGCTTTTCTTTGTTTCTAAGCATCAGATTTCATTTCATATATTGTAGGGAGAAATGCAAACTCCAGAGAGGGAAGAAGGGAACAAGAAATGTGTTACTTCTCTTTAAGTGAGAGGGATATTCAATGGCCACTAGTTAATTCCCTGTAGCTTCCAAAGGAATGTATATAAAGGGACTTTTCTTGGAACAATGCAGATTTTTTGGCTGGGTACTATTAACAAATATGTTAACTCCCTGTGACAACTGATTAATTTTGGTTTAAGGTTATGAATACAAAACAACGTGTGTGGGAATGGAACGTGCATTTTAATGATGTCACAGCACTAGGAAAGGATGAGAAAGATAATTTAATTTGCTTTCTCTGAAAGGTCAGTTCTCCTGAGATAAAATTTTCCCTTAGGGTGTCAATGCCTTTCTCGGCATCTTTCTCCTTCTACTTCTTTTCTTTGGCTTGTTGTTTTCCTTGGGGAGGTGAACATTTACATTTAAAGACAATCAGACAGCCTTGTGGGGGGAAGGAGGAGGTCGGAAAAGAAGTGGTTATAATAGGAAAAAAAATGCATACATTTTCACCCCTGATTTCATCCATATTTCAGCATGCTTGTTTAGTCCTTTTAATGTGTGCGTATAGATTCTGAGATGGTAAGGAAAGCACTAGAAATTGATATGGTAATTTAGGCACAAGTGCCAATCTTCATGTAAAAAAGAAATGGTGAATAAGGGAGCTGAGAAACTATGGAAGTGCTGTATGTAAACGCGTGATGTGGGAAAATATAGACAGTGTTTGGTCAACAGTCCGATGTACAAGTCAAGAAATGAACTTTGAGAGGTGACAGATTTCATGCCATATCAATGCCAGCAAGTGTCTAGACCAGAGTAGATGTTCTATAAATATATTTGAATGAATGGATGGATGAATATCTGACTCCAAAAATGCTAATAAATGCACATTGTCTCTCTGGTTCTATAAAGCCAAGTCTGAGCTCTGCCATTTAGTTCATTTTGAAATCTGTTTGGGAATGGCAGCACAATGGCTTTGTAGCCCCTACAACTGTCACTAAAAGTCCCTGTTTCCAAATGTCACAGAGGAACAGCCCAAATGGGAGCCTGCTTAAGGATGACTTTGAAAACACAGGATTCAAAGTGAGGCTTTACCACAGAACCTACAGATAGGAAGGGAGCTCAGAAGACAGTGAATCTAACCGGTATCTGTATGGGAGTCCCTTCACCATCCCCAGTAAGTGATCATACAGTCTTTGACCTGTACTTGGTTAGAAAACTGCTTTCTGCAGCAATTCATTCCACTTTTGGACATTTTTAATCATTTTAAAGTTGTTTCCTTACATCAAATGTTCAGTTGAACTTTTTCTTTGTTTTGTTTGTTTTTTGGTGTCTTTGCAGCCTCCATGGACTATTCCTCATTCTTTACTCTGTGACTGGGCATCATTAGTTTAATCCCTAGAGGTGACTCAGTGAATTGAGTAGTGGGACTGGGGTCAGGAAGATGAGCTGAAATCCAGTTTCAGATATATACTAACTTTGTGACCCTGGGCAAGTCACATCTCTGTCTGACTTGGTTTCCTAAATTATTAAGTGAGGTTAATAATAGCACCTTCTTCACGTGGTATGAGAATCAAATGAGATAATTTTTGTAAAATACATATAGTAAGAGCTTAATAAATGCTTGCTACCTATACTTACCTCTTCTATGTGACCACCCTTCAAACATTGGAAAACAGGTATCATATTTACCTTCCATTATCTATTCTCCAGGTTAAGCATCTGAGGTTCTTTCAAAGGATCTTTAGGGCCTCTCACCATGACAGTTCCTCTGGACACTCCAATTTTTATCAAAGTCCTTCCTAAAACATGGGAACCAAAAGTGAACATAGTAATTAAAAAGTGACCTGATTGGGGTGCAGACTGAGACTGCTACTTTTCAGGCACCATGATGGGAGCCTTTAAAATACAAAAAAATGATATTTTTTAATTCTGTACACTTCAAAACACACTTACAAAACCGCTACTGAGTGTTTTGTGCTAAATGCTATTAGAGTATTCAGGAGGAGAAGAAGAAGACAAAGACATAATTCCTGCCCTTAAAAAAATAGTGGTAAGGTCAGGCATACAAGGATTACCCAGATGGAATTTAAGGAAAAGATCAACTTACTTTTTAAATTGCTCAATTATTGGAATTAGGGAAACTGTCTAGAGAAAAGGCCAATTTTTTAATCATAATTTTAAAAAATATATTACTTGTTTATTTTTAATTTTCAACATTCATTTCCACAAGATTTTGTTACAATTCCCCCCCCATCTTTCCCCTACCCCCTCCCCAATATAGCAAGCCTATTGAATATCCCTTCCCCAAATCTGTTCTCTCTTATATCCTCCTCCATTCACCCCTTCCAACTTTCTACTAGGGCAAGATGGATTTCTATATCCCAGTGCCTGTATATCTTATTTCCCATTGGCATGTAAAAAACAAAAACAAAAACATTCTTTTTTAACATTTGTTTCTAAAACTTTGATTTCCAGATTGTTTTCCTTCTTCTCTCCTTACCCACCCCCACTGAGAAGACAAGCAATTCAATATAGGTTGTACATGTGTAGTTATGCAAAATGTTTCCATAGTAGTTATATTGTGAAGGACTAACTATATTTCCCTCCATCCTACCCTGCCCCTCACTCTATTTTCTCCTTTGACCCTGTCCCTTTTCAAAATTGTTTGCATCTAACTACCCTCTCCCCCAATCTGCCCTCCCTTCTATCATCGCCCCTCTTATCCTCTTCCCCTCTACTTTCCTGTAGGACAAAAGACCCAACTGAGTGTGTATGTTATTCCCTCCTTAAGTCAAATCCAATGTGAGTATGGTTGACCCATTTCCTTTCACCTTTCTGCTGTTCCTCTCCATTGTAACAGTTTTCTCTTGCCTCTTTTAAGTGAGATAATTTACCCTAATCTATCTCTCCCTTTCTCCTTCGCCCAATAGATTCCTTTCTCACCTCTTAATTTTGCTTTTTAGATATCATACCTTACTATTCAACTCATCCTGTGCCCTCTGTCTATGTATACATGTACACACACATACACACACACTCATATATATATTTATATACACATACACCCTCATTTACATATATACATATATTTTCTTCAGTATTTTGGGGGGTCTCCTTTAGGAGGCTATTGACACACTTTTCATGATTTTCTTGCATCATTCTCATTTCTCTTCTCAATTTTTCCTCTACTTCTCTTACTTGATTTTCAAAATTCTTCTTAAGCTCTTCCAGGGCCTACAACCAGTTCATATATTCCTTTTAAGCTTTTGATGCAGGAGTTTTGACTTTGTTGTCTTCTTCTGGTTCCATGTTTTGATACTTTTTGTCCTCAAAAAAAGGATTCTATGGTCTAATCGTGCTTCCTCTGCTTGCTTATCTTGCCAACCAATTACTTGACTTTTGAGCTCTTTGCCATGGTAGAACTCTGCTTCCAAAGTGGAGAGAGCTATGTCCCAAATTGCTGGGGATTTTGCAGTTGCCAGAGCTATGAGGAAGGTGCCCTCTCTACAGCCACCGCAAGCTCTACCACACTGGCTTTTCTTACCCCAGCACCACATCCCAAGACTGCAACCCAGTTCCAAGCAGGTCAAAGCAAGAATGATTACCCTCTGAGTGGTCTCTTGGTCTCCCTATGATCTGCAGACCAGGAGTTCTGGAGGCAGCCCACAGTAGCAGCTGTGCCTCCACCCACCACTTGCCCAGGAGCAGAGAACAGACCATGCTATTCTGTCACTCAGTTCCAACAGAATTCTCCACTGACCTTTTACTTTATCTTTGGAGTTTTTGGGTTAAGAAGTCTGGAAACCACCATAGTTGCTGGTTATTCACTCTCCTGAAGTCTGCTCTGGCCAATCTGTGCTACTGGTCAGGGTCTGCAGCTCCCACAGGACTGCTCAGCCCCCAGCTCAGTGTGATACACCTTCCTGTCAGCCTGCCAGGCTGTCTTTAGCAGGAAATTTGTTTCTCTCTGTCACTTTGTGGGTTTTATAGCTCTAAAATTTGTTTAGAGTCATTTTTTTTTACTGGTGTTGGAGGTGGTTGGAGCAGGAGATGAAGCAAGTTCCTGCTTTTACTCTGCCATCTTGGCTCTGCTCCAGAAAAGGCAAATTTTAAGTTGATCTTTAAAGACTGACTTCCTTAAGAAAAATGTTATCATTTTACACACACACACACACACACACACACACACACACACACACACACACCATTATAGAATTAAGTGCATTGTCCTGTACTTTTAAAACAATAATAACAAAAAATTTTTCCAAATATCATTTAATTTTTATTTTATGTCTTTAGTTCTCTACATCAACAGTTGTTAAATGTTAGGAAAAAAGAATTACTTTAGCATAGAATTTTGTTGTTGAGTAATTTCAGTCATGTCTGTTTCTGTGACCCTATTTGGGGTTTTCTTTGCAAAGATATTATAGTGATTTGCCATTTCCTTCTACAGCTCATTTTACAGATGAGGAAATTGAGGCAAATAGAGTTATGTGACTCACCCAGTGTCACATAATCAGGAAGTATCTGAGGCTGAATTTGAAGCAGAGTTTGTGCCCTATCCCTAATTACACCCATTTGCCTTTAACATAGAATAGCCACTACTAGAACTACTAAGAGCTAGAGCAAGGTACTTAATAATACTTGCAATAGCAGTGCTGGAACTTTGAGGACTCATTTGTCCTCCTACAATGATAGAAGATCAGAACTTAAAGAAATCACCTGGTCTAAATCCCTCCTTTTGAAGATGAAAAAAACATTGCTGAGAAATGTTAAATGTCTTGTCTAATTTGACATTGATATTAAGTGGCAGAGTCTAAAACCCAGGCAATTTGACCCTAAATTTAGTATCGCTTTGATCACACATTTTTCTTTTGTTCCATCCTACCAGGAGACTTATTCAGCATGCATTTTTGTAAATAGACTTACTAGAATTTAGTGTTCTCTTTTTAGCCATAAAACAGAATTCAGCTAACTGATACATATGGAGCTTAGCCTCAACACTTTGACCTCTACCAACCCAAAATATTAACCCACTAAGTTATTGCTATTAATACTAACATGGCAATTCTTCATATTTGGATTTCTTCAAGGACTTACTTTAGATGCACACAGAATGGGCTGAGGTCTTGGTCTTTTGGAACAACCACAGTTAAGTGGCATAACAAGGATGAAGAACCAGTCATGACAGGGAGGAGTGGTCAGAGAAAGCTGATGTGTGCCTTGTTTTACATTATAAGGTGTTTCTGAAGAGTTCTCTACAACCATAAATAAATTTTTAGTCATCTACTCTAATTTTCATCTCATTGTGTTATCAGTGGGTAGTACCAAAAGTAGTGACCAGAGAAGCTAACATGGAATCCTGTCTTTGGGGCTCACTGTCTTTGTAATACCAGGCAAGTCCTTTAACTTTTCTGGGTCTTGTTTTCCTAAACTGTAAAATGAGAGATTTGGATTACAAGATTTCTAATATTTTATGACTTTCTAAATTCTTTCCTAATAATGATTAAATATATATATATATGTGTATTTATATATATATATATATATATATATATATACACACACATACATACATACATATATATAGTGATTTATGCTTTAAAAAAGAGAATTGCCAATATTGTCTCATGTGATCTCATTATGTCCACTTGTATACTGTGTCAGTTAAAATTTTAGCAATGATGTGTTTAATCTGAACTGTGTAGAAAAATCTCTTACACTGTAGCAATTCATTTTTTTCCAGTCCTCATTTACTATATTGCTTTGTCTTCCATTTTAGCTGTTTAGACCTTGACTAAGTGAAGAAATGAAAATGCATTTAAGTAGTACCAATTCAGTATGAAGAGAATGACCACATGCCACTGAAGACTTAATAAAGAATCTTAAGTGGCAAGTCAGAAAATGAAAAATAAATCCCATTAAAAAAGGAATTTTTCTAATTCTGCATTGAGGGTAGAGCCTAACCAGCTAAAACAGTGCAGCTCATTTAATAGCAAAGTGGGTTTCATCAGTCTTCACTGTGGTAATGTTGTAATACTGATCGGTACAGCTCTGAGCTCTTGGTAGTAATGAGAGACAGGGAAGACAAGAAAAATGAGATCCATAGAGAATTTCTAAACTTCATTGTAACTGAAAATTATAGCTGTTCCTTCTCCCCACCAATATCCCTCTGAACCAGGATCTGCTCTGTGGGTAGAAAGATAAGGAAGTCACTAATGTGGCATCATGTGAAAAAGACCAAAAGTCTCTCCTCTCCCCAAATAGGTCTCTAACAAGCCTGCAACAGTATCTGAAAGTCACATTATTATGGCCAAGAATGAGTTCTGTGTAGGAAAAATGAGGCACAGAGAAATGCCCAAACTTTAACTTAGTCTAAAGAATTCAAAACCACCAAGAAACAATCATTATTTATTTAATATGATTTATTGAAAATCACTCTCATTACTGTTGAAAGGAGAAAAAAAAAGTATCCTTTCAAACAAAATCAACATTTTCGATTACAAACATTTATTTAGTGCCATCTATATGTTTGGCACATGTTAAAGGTTGTAGATAAAAAGATGAAATGTCCATGCCCTCAAAATTTTTCATATGAGGGATATTTATAAGACAAATATGTATGACACAAGTTACAGCATGATAAGACAAAGGCAAAGTATGGCTTGGATTATTTAAGAGGCATAAGGAAGGAGAGATTAATTCATGGAGAATATACCACCTAAGCTGAGTTTCCAAAAGAAGTGAAAGATTTCAGCAGGGAAAAAAATGATAAAGAAATGCATTCCAGGTTAGGCAGCTGGCCTGTGCAAAAGGAAAGAAGTGGTGGACAGAATTAAATTGGGGAAAAGATTGGCTAACACACAAAACGAGGGAAAAGGCACCAAGCAGAATAAGACTGAAGAAGTAAATTAGAACCAGCTAAGAAGGGTTTTACATGCCAGGGTAAAGAGTCTATATTTCATTCTATAGGTAATAGGAAAACATTAGGGATAATATAAAATGGATCTTATTAATATGACTTAAACATTGATTAGCACCCTCTGATGAGATTCTTCTAATAGTACCTCATGAACTCTTAGATTTTCATGATGAGAATCCATCTGTTAAATAGAAAAACATGAAGCAAGGCCAATTCTATCTAGAATGAGTGGCTTACAAAGTTTTATAAGCCCCTAGTGCACATAGTCAGTCTCTGTAGGGAATCACTGACACACAAGCTCTGTACTCTTAGGAAGTTCTTTAAGCTTCAGGATAAATTGATTAGTGAAAGGTAAAACACTGGGCTTCAAAAGAAAAACAGCTTTCACTTTTCATTATTGAGGTGGCTAGGTTAATGCATTGGACTTGGTGTCAGGAAGACCTGAATTCAATTCGGACCTCAGACACTTTCTGTATAACCTGGAAAATTCACTTAATCTCTGTTTATCTCTGTTTCATCAACTGTAAAATGGGGATAATAGTAGCATTTATCTTGCAGAGTTGTGAAGATAAACAAATACTTGTTAAAAAAAAAAAAAGAGAAAGTGATGAGCCCAGAGCATGGTACAGAGTAGATACAACATAAATGTTTATCCCCTTCTTCTTCCTCCATTATTCAAATACATTGTAGCTTTACAAAGCGATAAGGGAAATTCTAATACTTGGCTTGTTGACTCCAAACCAAGAGTATATGCAGCACACTACACAAAACTGGTCTTCCTGCAGCCTAGTTTTTTGCTACCTTTTCTTCCTTAAAATATTCCTTCAAGGACAGCTGTTTGGTATCATGTCCCATGATCTGGCTTCTCAACATTCTCCCAGAGCTCACATCTTTCCTAGCTTTACTTCCTTCTTTTCCCAATCTTTATATTTTAGTTAGCCAAGCCCGTATCACACTGTCCTCTACCCTTGTCCTGTCTTTGCCCATGCTGACCTCGAACAAAACCAAACCCCAGCCTGGGTATTCACCACCATCAGCCTTCTTAATCTTACTCACACACTGCTTCAGAGCCCTAGAGGATAGTATGAGGTTGAGCTGGTTGTATCTAATAAAAATTTGTTAGCTAATATCATAAGCTTCCTCACTATGGCAAGATAATCCTCCTACTGCTGCTTGATTGATTTTCTATCTCAGGGTCTGATCTCCAACTTTCCTTCTTTTCTAATGATTGCTCAATTACTCTTTTACCTTCTCTCTTAGCAAGAGACTTTGCCTCATACTTTACAGAGAAAATAGACGCCATTCCTCTAAGCTTCCTCTTCTGTTCTACTTTGTGCACACACACACACGTACACACATACACACACACACACACACTCACTCACACACATTTTCAACATCTCTTTATCTGTTGACTCTTTCCCTTCTGCCTACAAATACAAGCAGGTCTTCCCATCCTAAAAAGTACTCATTTGACCCCACTATTCCTTCAACTTATTAGCCTTTCTCTTTCCTCTCTTTGACAGTCTCACTCCTATAAAATTCTATCTACTCTTGTTGTCTCCCTTTCTCATCACTCACTTTTTTCTCACTCCTTTGCAATCTGACCTCATGACTCAATTTAAACTGCTGTCTACAAAGCTAACGATGATCTCATGAATGCCAAATCTGATAGTCTTTTTCCCAATTCTCATCCTTCTTGGTGTCTTAACAGCTATTAATCACATTTTCTTCCTGAATACTCTCTTCTCTCTGGATTTTTAGAACATTGTTCTCTTTCAGTTCTCCTATTATGAATCTCACTGCTTCTCCTCAGCATCATTGGCTTGATCATCATTCATATACCACTTTTAAACTGTGAGTATACCCCAAACCTCTGTCCTGGACCAGAATCTCATCTCTCTATAAATTTTCTTTCTTGGTAAGAGCAACAGTTTCCACATGTTCAATGGTCATCTCTACACAAATAATTTCCCAACCTGTCTATCAAGAATTAAGCTCTTTCCCGATCTCTTGTCTGCCTCACTAACTATTGAAATTATGAACTTATATGTTCCATTGGCATCTCAAACTTCACGATTCTAACACAGAACACATTGGCCTATACCCCGAAAAGATCCCTTTCCTGAACAACTCTATTTCTGTCAAGGAAACAAATAGTCATCCTTCTAATCACTTAGTTTTACAACCTCAGGGTCATCTCCCTATCTGTACCTCATTTCTCATACCCAGTCGATTGCCAAGTCAATTCAACCTTCATTTGTGTGATATACACAAAAATGTAATACACACATACACATATGTATATGTGTATATGTGTGTAATGCATACAAAACTATAATATACACACATACACATATGTACGTGTATGTATATGTGTGTGTATGTGTGTCTATACATCCCCTCTTTTTTACCCCCTCACATAGCTTACTCTATTTGACCTATATCACTTCTCCCACAGACTATTTCAATAACCTCCTAAGTGATCTCTCTACCTTAAGTCTCTACTGCCTCCCATCCATTTTGTATAGATAAAAAAGTTATAGTCCTAAAATGCTAGCATGGCCGTAGTACTTGTTATTTCAGCAAACCATAGTGGATCCATAGTGGATAACTTCTTGAATCAAATTTAAACTCCTCTGTTTGACATTTCAAGTCCTTCACAACTTGTTTCCAGCCTACCTATCAGGTCTTATTTTACACACATTATTGATCTTCAGATTCTTTTGGGTTTAACCAAACTGTCTTGTCACTGCTCAAACACGACCAATCTTTCATCTCCCACTTCCTTGCCTTTGCACAGTCTATCTCCATGTCTCGATGGCATTCTCTCTTCACATCTGCCTTCTAGAATACCTACCTTCTCTAAAAAATTCAGCTCAAACACTACCTCCTCCATTAAGCTTTTACTGCTTTCTTTGTCTGCTTAGTGCCTCTCTCTTTAAAAAAATAGTTTCCTCTACTTTATTTTGTGTTGATTGATATGTGTATATGCTATTTCTTCCTATAAAATGTGTGCTTCTGTAGTGAGGCACTGCTTCACTTTTGTCTTTCAACACCCATCACTTGACCCATAGTAGGCCCTTAATACATGGTAGGTAACCATTCTGTTAGTATTCCACATATTCGTTTGCCTAATGGGGAATATTAACCCATTGGTTATGTTAACACAAGGGTTATCTGTTATAAAGTCATTTCCTTGCTTTTTGATGTGTGATGCAATGTAGTAATGGGATTTCTTTTGTGATCAAGTTTTGCAACTTTGCAGGTTCCAGAACTGTTTGCTTCAGGGATGACTAAACAGTTTTTTTTTGTCTTTTTTTCCAGCAATCCAGTTTAGTCATGTTGAAGGCCTGCTCATCCTTTGTCTGTTACTGATCCCCAGCACAACAGAAACCTTCCCTGTAAGGCTTTCCCTCTGGCAAGTTAATCAGTATGTTGCCTCCTGCTGTGACCAGGTCAGGATAACTGGATGGTGTCAATACTAAGCAGACCAGAATCAAACATTGTTGCACACGGTTTCAGAAGAGCAATTTCGAGAGGGACAGCAGTCTTGCTGCCTGGTGACTTAGTGATGGCTGGCTCTGTGGATAAGCAGTCCAGAATCCCATTAGCTCTTTCTTTCTTTTTCCTTTTTACAATATTATACACCAAGTGTGTATCTTATTTGCTGTAGATTCCCAGACTGTATCTTTGGGGCATTCTGCCACATCAAAAGGACTTTTCACTGTGCCAATCTGTGATGACATACTTTACTGAGGAAAGTCCCATTCTTGCCCAAGTTTTATTTCATTTCCAGTCTGTTTTTACCAACAATGGGCTGTGGATATAGTCTCCCTATCCTTTCTCACAGACATCTTCATTTTATATCATGGGCAAATCTAATTACTTTTCTTTTTCTGTCATCTTAACAGATTTAGTTCCGGTTAATATCCTTAAGAGGTACTTTCATTCCTCATTGTGGTGTTGTGGTGGCCCCGCATCCTTAAGATTTGTATTAGTCGATTGCAGATTCTAGGTGGTCCAACAAAGCAGATAAAGCTTCAAAGACAAGCCCAGTTAAGACTGTGTATCTATCTCTGAAGGTCGGTCTAGTTTATTCTAAAAAACTCACCATGAGAAGTCTGGCCAACAGGTTCTGAACTCTTTTAGCAATAGAAACTTATAAAGACCTACTAAGCATTCTGTGGATATGATGAAAAGGCTAAGGTGAAAAGACTACTTGGGCAGAGATTCAAAGCCAAGGACATATCACACACACACACACACACACACACACACACACACACACACACACACACGTGCGTGCATGTGCACAAGTGCACAATTTTGTATGACTAGTGGTTGCCATGCTGAACTGTCAGTCATTATTATTCCATCCCACCTTTTGTTATAGGACAGGTTACCTTTCCCCTTATATGTGACTTTCTCTTTAGCCAATTCTTTAACCCTTTCTCTCTGGAGAATGGCTTTCCTTTCAAACAAAAAGTGCAAAAATAGTGTAGGTCCATCTCAGTGTCAGTCTAACTGGCTATTGGCAGTCAATGCTATAGAATCATTTGCTAGATGAAAAAAGCATGACAAAAGCATTTTCTATGCCCTGGGAATTTTAAAAATTAATCAATGACTTTCTTTTATAGCTCTGAGCCCCCAACCAGAGATCTCACTTTGACAAAATAATGAAGTTTTAAATTAATCTCATTCTCCTGAACACTCTCATCTTTCTCAGTGTCAAATCTGAACTAAATTACTGCTCACAGTTTAGTATACTCAGTTTAGCAATGTCTATGGTTAGTAAATTTGTCGCACTTTCTGGCTTAAGAGATAGAATTGAGAAATTCCCTTACGGTGACAAGATGGTGGAGTGAGGAAGGAACCCTCTGAAGCCCACCCAAATTCCACTCCAAACAACCAGAAAACTGTCTCACAATTGATCTAGGTAGGAGCAGGGAAGCAACTTACCAGACTGGCAGGAAAGGTCTGTCTCACTGGGGTGGTAGGGGAGCAAGATCTAAGAGCAGTAGTAGCAGCAGCAGCCAATCTCACAACAGGGGACCTGCAGCAAGGTTCCAAGCCTGGAGTAATCCACCAGTGAGGCTCTGCCCATCTGCAAAACATCAGGACCCTAGGCAAGTGAGCAGTCTACTCAGCACAGCAAGGCCCCACTGCATTGACACCCCTCAATCCTGCCATGTACAAACTGTTAGCAAGGTCTTTGACCCCCTTGCTGACCAGTTGTGAAGCCCTGCACTAGGACTGGTCAACAGAGAAATCCTTGGGCCTACTAGCAGTGAGACACACTGTTTCCATAACACCCCCGCAGGAAGGTGCCACCACTGAGGCAAACCAGCAAGAAGATCCCTCTTCCAGGGCCAGTAACCAGAGAAATTGTACCACCATAGCAACCCATCAGCAAACTCCCACCTCTGTAGAAGGCTAGCAGCTAAACCCTGAACCCAGGGGAGGTCAACAGGGAGACACCCCCTCACCCCCAGTACAATCCAGAAAGGAAGCCCACCATCCAGAGAAAGCAAACAGTTAAGCCTTGAAGCCCAGTGAAAGCCAGCAGTAAAACTCAGAGCCCTGGAATAAAAAAAAAATGGAGATAGGGCAAGATAAGAGCCCAACTCTCACATAAAAACACCAAATCACAAAAAAGGCAGAAAAAATAGCACAAAATAAAAACAAACAAAACCAAAGAGTTTCACTATAGAGTTACTATGGCGATAGGAAGGATCAAGGCATAAATTTAGAAGAGGAAAATGATGTCAAACTGGCTACATGTGAAGCCTCAAAGAAAAATGTAATTTGGTTTCAAGTCCCCCCGAATCCAGGAAGAGAAGAAAAAAGAATGTAAAAGTAAATTATAGAAGTAGGAGAAAAACTGGGGAAAAAATGAGAGTAATGCAAGAGAATCATGGGAAAGAGTCGATGGAAGGGGAAAAGAGTTACAAAAATTTAGTAGGGAAAGTTAACTCCTCAAAAAGTAGAATTGGCTAAATGGAAAAGGAAGTAAAAAAAATCTCACTGGAGAAAATAATTCCTGAAAAATTTGAATTGAACAAGTGGAAAGTAATGACTCTATGAGACATCAAATTTTGATTACATTAAATTGAAAGATTTCTGTACAAATAAATCCAATGTAGCAAATATTAAAAGGGAAGTGGAAAGTTTAAAAATAATTTTCATTTTTTAAAATTTTTTAAATTAACTTTTGTATATTTTTAGTTTACATCATTCATTTCTACAAGATTTGAGTTAAAAATTTTCTCCCCGTCTTTCCTCTACCCACCACCTCAAAACAGTGATCCCGCTGAATACCCCCTCCACCAATCTACTCTCTTCTATGTCCTCCCCCATCCCTCCTCCCACTTCCTGGTAGGACAAGATGGATCTCCATACCCCAGTGCCTGTATATCTTATTTCCCAGTTGTATGTAAATAATAATAATAATAATAATAATAATAATTTTTTTTAATTTTGATTTTACAACTTTGAATTCCAGATTCTTTCCCTTCCTCCCTCATCACATACCCTCACTGGGAAGATAAGCAATTCAATATAGGTTGTGCATGGGTAATTATGCAAAACATTTCCATAGTGGATATATTATGAAAGACTGATTATATTTCCCTCCATCCTCTCCCACCCCCACTTGTTCTATTCTCTACTTTGACCCTGTCCCTTTTCAAAAGTGTATGCTTCTCACTACCCTTCCACCAAAACTGCCCTCCCCTGCCTCATCCACTCTCTTATCCCCTTTACCCCTACTCTCCTCTAGGGCAAGATACCCAATTTAGTGTGTATGTCATCCCCTCCCTAAGCCAAATTCAATGACAGTAAGGTTGACCCATTCCCTTTTGCCTTCTTGTTCTTCCCCTCCATTGTAACAGTTATCCTTTGCCTTTCTATATGAGATAATTTACCCCATTCTGTTTCTCCCTATCTCCTCTCATTATATTCTTCTCTCACCTTTCAATTTTACCTTTCAAATATCACCCCTTCCTATCCAATTGATCCTGTTCCTGTTGTCTGTGTATACCTGTACATATACATATACACAGTCACCTATGTATTAATACACACACATACCCTATTATATAGACATATATATAGTAAGCATATGTATGTATGTATATATATGTAATATATATGTGTGTATATATATATACACATACACACACACACACACACATTTATATTCCCTTCTACTATCCTCATATGGAGAAAAGTTTCATAAGTTACTATTATCATTTTTCCATGTAGGAATGTAAGTAGTTCAACTTTGATAAGTTCCTTATGATTTCTTTTCCCTGTTTACCTTCTCTTGGTTTTCTTGCTTTTTGTATTTGAGTGTCAAATTTTCTGTTCAGCTCTGGTTTTTTCATCAAGAATGCTTGAAAGTCCTCCATTTCATTGAATAGCCATATTTTCCCCTGAAACATTATACTTAGTTTTGCTGGGTAGGTGATTTTGGTTTTAATCCTAGCCCCTTTGATCTCCAGAATATCATATTCCAAGCCCATTAGTCACTTAATGTAGAAGCTGTTAGATCCTGTGTTATCCTAATTGTGTTTGTACAATATTCAAATTGTTTCTTCTTGGCTGCTTTTCATATTTTCTCCTTGATCTGGGAACTCTTCTTTTGGGGATCTTTTTCAAGAGGTGATCGGTGAATTCTTTC
Source organism: Pseudochirops cupreus (assembly GCA_028627135.1). Classification (NCBI taxonomy): domain Eukaryota; kingdom Metazoa; phylum Chordata; class Mammalia; order Diprotodontia; family Pseudocheiridae; genus Pseudochirops; species Pseudochirops cupreus. Next base: position 268,660,799 of record CM053580.1, on the reverse strand, counting down.
AAGTTCTATTTTGCCCTCTGGTTCTAAAATATCTAAAATATTCTAAAATATCATTTTTCCTTGAGAATTTCTTGAAGGATGATTTCTAGGTTCTGTTTTTGATCATGGCTTTCAGGTAGTCCAATGATTTTTAAATTATCTCTCTTGGGTCTATTTTCCAAGTCAGTGGTTTTTTTAATGAAATATTTCACATTGCCTTCTATTTTTCCATTTGTTTGGATCTGTTTAATAGTACCTTAATTTTTTGTAAAGTTAATTTCCATTTGCTCCAAACTAATTCTGAAGGAATTGTTCCCTTCAGAGAACTTTTGAAATTCTTTTTCCATCTGGCTAATTCAAATTTTTAAGGCATTCTTCTCCTCATTGGCTTTTTGGACCTCTTTTGCCATTTGAGTTAATCTCTTTTTAAAGGTGTTATTTTCTTCAGTCAGATTGTTGACTCTCTTTTCATGATTTTCTCGCATCATTGCCATTTCTCTTCCCAATTTTTCCTCCACTTCTCTTATTTGGTTTTCAAGATCCTTCTTAAGCTCCTCTATGGCCTCTAACCAATTCATATTTTTCTTGGAAGCTTTGGTCCAGGAGTTCTGAATTTGTTGTCTTCCTCCTCTTCCATGCTTTGATCCTTTTTGTCCCCCCAAAAGGAATCTAAAGTTGGATTGCTTTGCTTGCCTTGCTTCCTTTGTTTGCTGATGTTGCCATTCAATTACTTGACTTTTGAGCTCTTTTCCACAGTAGAACTCTGCTTCCAGAGGGGAGAACTTTTTCCCAAATGGCTGAGGTTTTTGCAGCTGCTGGAACTATTAGAAAGGTGCTCTCTCTGCATCCTCCACAAACTCTGGCTCACTGGTCACACACATCAGGACCACCACCCAAGACTACAATACATATCCAGGCAGGTTAAAAGAAGAGCAATTACCCTCTGAATTTTTTCTTGGCCTCCCTATGAACTGTAGGCCAGGAGCTCTGAAGCAGCCAAGTGGAGGTGGCTGCAGTGCCGCCACACTTCCACCACTTCTAGCTCCAGTGGTAGGGGTCAGACCCACGCCTCTGTCCCCCCTGGTTCCAACAGAGTTCTACACTGACCTCTCACTTTTTCTTTGGCATTTATGCATTGATAATTCTGGAAACCACCACTGATGCTGGTTCTCTACTCTCTTGAAGTCTGCTTCAGCCACTGGTCGGGGGTACCCGGGAGCTAAAACCATGGGCTCATGTGGGGCTGTGCTTGGCCCCCAGCATGCTGTGATGAACCCTTCCTATCCACCTGCCAGGCTGCCTTGAGCAGGAGATTTGTTTCTGTCACTTTGTAGTTTCTGTAGCTCTAAAATTTATTTAGAGTTATATTTTATAGGTACTTGAGGTGATTATGGGGGGAGCCACAGAGTTTTCCTGCTTCTACACCACCATCTAGGCTCCTTCCCCTAAAATATTTTTTACAAGAAACACATTTGAAGTAGAGAGATAAACACAGGGTAAAAATAAGAGGCTGGAACAGAATCTACAATGTTTCAGCTGAAGCAAAGAAAGCAGGGGTAGCAATCATGGTTTCAGATAAAGCAAAAGCAAAAATTGATCTAATTAAAAGAGATGGAGAAGAAAACTAAGTCTTGCTGAAAACTACCATAGACAATGAAGTCATACTAATGATGGACATATGTTATGCCATTAAATAACATCTAAATTGTTGAAGGATAAATTGAATGATTTACAGGAAAAAATAGATAATAAAATTATACTAGTGGGGAATCTCAACTTTCCTCTTTCAGAACTAGATAAATCTAACCAAAATATAAACAAGAAAGAAGTTAAGGAGGTGAATAAAATTCTGTAAAAGTTAAATATAATAGTTCTCTGGAGAAGATTGAATGGAAGTAGAAAGGAATATACCTTTTTTTTCAGCAGTATATGGCACCTACACAAAAATTAACCTTGTATCCTATAGGACATAAAAATCTCACAACCAAATGCAGAAAAGCAGAAATAGTTAACACATGAATTTCATAACATAATGCAATAAAAAAAAATCACATTCAATAATGGACAAACTAAAGAGATACTAGAAATTTATTGAAAATTAAATAATCTTATAAAAAACACATGGGTTGAAGAATACATCATAGAAGCAATAGATAATTTCATTAAAGAAAATGATAACTATGAGACAACATCCCAAAATTTATGGGGTGCAGCCAAAGCATACCAAAGGGAAAATGTATATCTCTAACTGCTTACATCAATAAAACAGAGAATAAGCAGGTCAATGAAATGGGCATGCAACTAAATAAACAAACAACAGCCCAGAAAAGTAAGAAATTAAACATCCCCATTTAAACCCCAAATTAGAAATCCTGAAAATTAAAGGAGAGATTAATAAAATTGAAAATAAGAAAGCCATGGAACTATTAAATAAAAGTAGAAACTGGTTTTTTGAAACAACAACAACAAAACAGGTTAATTGTTGTTTAATTTGTTTTTTTTTTAAAGAAAGAAGAAAATCAAATTACTAGTATCAAAAAAAGAAAAGGGTCAATTCAGCATCAATGAATAAGAAAGTAAGATAATTGTTAGGAGCTATTTTGCCTGATTATATGCCAATAAATTTGACAATCTAAATGAAATAGATGGTTACCTACAGATATCTATAAATTATCCCAATTAAGAGAAGAAGAAATAAAATACTAAATAACCCAATCTTAGAAAAAGAAATTAAACAAATCATCAATGAAGTTCCTAAGAAAAATATCCCCAAGACCAGATGGATTCACAAGTGAATTCTACCAAACATTTAAAGAATAATTAATCCTAATACTCTATAAATTATGTGGAAAAATAGGAGCAATCCTACCAAATTCTTCTTATAATACAAATATGATGCTGATACAAAAATCAAGAACCAAGACAAAGAAAGAAAATTATAGACCAATTTTCCTTATGAATATTGATGCAAAAAATTAAATAAAATATTAGAAAAGAAATTACAGAGATATATTACAAAGATCATAGACTATCATCAGGTGAGATTTATGCCAAGAATTCAGGGCTGGTTCAATATTAGGAAAATGATCAGTATAACTTAACACATCAGTAACAAAACCAACATAAATCTTTTGATTATCTCAATAGATCCAGAAAAAGCTTTTGACAAAATAAAGCACCCATTTCTATTAAAACAATAGAGAACATAGGAATAGTCAGAGCTTACCTTAAAATGGTAAGTAGTATTTATTTAAAATCATCAGCAAGCATTATCTGTAATGGGAATAAGCTAAAAGCCTTCCCGTAAAATCAGGGGTGAAACAAAGATGCCCATTAGCACCTATATTGTTTAATATTGTACTAAAAAAATATAGCTATAACAATAAAAAAGAAAAAAGAAATTAAAGGAATTGGAATAGGCAATGAGGAAACAAAACTATCAGTCTTTGCAGATAATATGATGCTATACTTGGAAAATCCTAAGGAATTAACTAAAAGAAAAAAAACTACTTGAAATTATTAAAAATGTTAGCAAAATTGCAAGATGCAAAATAAACCAATATAAATCACCTGCATTTTATATGTTTTCAACAAATTCCAGCAGTAAGAGATAGAGAAATTTGATTGGAAATAACTGTAGACATTATAAAATACTTTGGGGGTCTACCTGCCAAGATAAATCCAGGAACTACATGAACACAACTATAAAACATTTTTCACACAAATAAACTCAGACCTCAAGAATTGGGAAAAATTTTAATTGTTCATAGGTAGGCTGAGTCAATATAATAAAAATTATAATTCTACTTCAAAAAAAGAAAAAATTCCATTAAAAAAAATTTTAGACAGTATAAAATACTTGGGAATCTTTCTGCCAAGACAAATCCAGGAATTATATGAACATAACTAAAAAAAATATTTTTCACAAAAATTATAGTGATAACTAAGCAAGTGGAAAAATATTAATTGCTCATTTGTAAGGAGAGAAAATATAATAAAAAATTCTACCTAAATTAATCTATTTATTTAGCACCACAACAATCAACTTATCAACAATTATTTTATAGAGCTACAAAAAATAATAACAAATTCATTTGGAAGAAAAAAAGTTCAAGGCTATCAAGGGAATCAATTTTAAAAATTGCAAAAGAAAGTTATCTAGCTGTACCAGATCTCAAACTGTATTATAGAGTGGGAATTATCAAAACAATCTGGTACTGGCTAAGAAATGGAGTGGAATAGATTAGGTAGAAATTGCATTGTATTAAATGACCATAATAATCTAGCATATGATAAACCCAAAGATCCAAGCATTTGGAACAAAAATTCATTATTTGAAAAAAAATTGCTAGGGAAACTGGAAAACAGAATGACAGAAAGTAGTTATAGATCAATATCTCACACTGTATACAAACATAAGATCAAAATAGGTACAGGATTTACACATAAAGGGTGATACCATAAACAAGCTAAGAAAGCATGGAATATCTTATCTGTGAGACTTATGGATAAGGGAAAAAATTAGGACCAGAGAAGATACAGAGAGCATTGCAAAATGTAAAATAGATTATTTTGATTATATAATTTTTTTTAAATTGCACAAACAAAACCAATGCAACCAAAGTTATAAGGAAAACAGAAAACTGGAGCAAAATTTTTGTAAAAAAAGTCTCTGATAAAAGCCTCATTTCCCAAATATATAGAGAATTTAGTCAAATTTACAAAAAAACAAATACAAATTGTCCCCAATTGATAAATGGACAAAGGATATAAATGAACAATTTTCAGACAAATAAATCAAAGCTATCTATAGTAATATGAAAAAAATGGTCTAAATCAGTGCTTCTTAAACTGTGGGTCACAACCCTATATAGAGTTGCAAAAAATTTGGCAACAGTAAAAGGTTTTTGAACATGCAGTGACCAAAAATTAATTAAACATCAAACACACATAATGAATCAGAGGTGTTTCTGTCAGTGTTCGTCCATGTTGTATTGTGCAACTTCACTGCAGCCTTGGTTCTAAACACAAAGCATGCACACTTTGTACCGTACATGCCCTCAGGCTACACAACACCAAAGAATGCTGTTGAAATGTGAAAAGGGGTCATGAGTTGGAAAAGTTTAAGAAGCCCTGTTCTAAATCACTACTGATCAAAGACATGCTAATTAAAACGACTTCGAGGTATCATTACATACCTATCACATTGGCTAATATGACAAAAAAAAGAAAAATGCTGTATGTAAGTCTGCTACTTTTCATTTTCTTTCTTTTTTAAACTTTTATATGAGTCTTCTTATATAAAATAACTAATATGGGAATGTTTTACATAATTGCACATGTATAAACTTTATCTGATTGTTTACCCTCTCGGGGAAAGGCAAGAGGAGGGAGGCAAAGAGGGATAGAATTTGAAACTCAAAATATTAAATAATGTAAAAAACAAGAGAGAGACAGAATTGAAAGAAGAAAGGTACTATGAAATTTCAGATAAAAATAACCTGAATCTAGATGGGGGCGGGGATATGTAAAAAGTAAACATTTAAACATAAAATGGTAACCAAACTTTAAAGAAAGAAATGCAGTTATCCCTTCCACCTTGCTATTTTTCCCGACACAGTTTCAATATATCACAGGCCAGAACAAGAAATTAAATAGGAGATTTGGGGGAATTTTGTGGAAGCCACATCTGACACACAGTCAGAAGATGACACAGAAAAAGTTTAGATGCTCAGAAATGTGTATACATATCTATATCTATATCTATATATATATATAATTATTATATAATACAGTCTATGACCAAATGCTTAACCCAAATTTTACAATAATTTAACTGTAAATATGCCATAAAAGGAAAAAAAAAACAGACATTTTCTCTGGCACAAAGGGATGGCCAAAAAATTTTATGCAGATTTCCCAGATTACAAGGTCATTGTGCCCCTAACCCCTGTGATGTGGAAGGAATAATTATAAGTCTCCCATCCTCTAGGAGAACACATTAGGCTCACATCTGAGCCCAATGGGAGGGTAGAGAAGAAGGGAAATAGATCACCAGCTTGAATCTACAGTCCATATGCATTTTAGAAACACAAGATCCAGTCCAACAGGTCTTACATTTGACTTACTCACACTACTTTGGAATTAGAGTCTGGCAATGGAGACCATACAGCTGTAGCCTGACATTTCCATGATGGCCAAAACTTCTATGGTTTCTCCTGTCTCTAGGTTTTCACCTTCATTTCTCACAATTCCAGTAGATAGGAGGAATCACAGTAAGTCTGAAAGTGCTCCACATAATGCCAAGGACAGGACAAGAAGACAGTGCTCAAAGACTTTTGCCCCACATCAGTAGGCATACACCACTAGCATCCTTGATGATATCTGGAAGAGACAAGCCAAAAGAGCAGCCAAAATATATAATGAATCTTCCTAAAGCATAGTTCTAATTATATCACTTAGTTGATCAAAAACCTTTCATACTATTTTGCATAAAGCAGTTGGTCAAAATCTAATGCTCTCTCACTCGCTCAGTCTGGATAGGGATAATAGACAGATAGATAGATAGATAGATAGATAGATAGATAGATAGATAGATATTTGCATATATGTGTATATACATACATATATACATGCATATATACATACATGCGTAGTTTAGACTCCTTACATTCAAGGACCACCACAATCTACTTTCAGTTTATTTTTTGCAATCTTTTTCTCATCCTTCTACTTTTCAAATACTACAATTGCCCTCATCACCATTCTTTGGGCATATTTCATACTTTCTTAATTTCATATCTTTGCTGATACCATTCCTTTTGCCAAGATTGTTTTTATTATTATTTCTACTCAATGAAATTTTATCCATCCTTCAAGATCTTGCTCAAAGGCTACACAGAAGCTTACCAGGTCTAGTCCCATGTGGTCACTCACTTATCTGAAATTCTGTAGTATTTTCCTATCTTACACTTCTGTCTCTTTTATCAATTTTCTTCATGATACATGCATATATATGTGTACATACATATATGTATATGTGTGAATATGTACATAGTGTGATAGAAGATCATAGACAAAGATGAGAAAAAATGATCATATGCCTCATCTAGTCCAAAACTCTCATTTTATAGATAAAGATGCCAGACTTTAGAGAAATAGTGCATGTTTCCCAATGTTACACAACTAATAAGTGGCAGAAAGAACATTTGAACCAGGATGCTCTGACTGGAAATCCACTAATTTCCAAACCATGGTGCCAATACTCCTCTGCTAGATTGTAAACCCACTGTGAGTCCTTTGTGAGCACTAGTGAGAGTAAGTATTGGGAGTAGAAGCCCTCTATCTAGTATTACTCTGGAGTTACAGAGAGCCAACTGGTCTTTGAGTCTCAGCTACTCCCTGACTCTAAGCTAAGTGGCCTGAATGAATTTTTGACACCCAATTGGCCTCAACAAGCTAATGTCATGTCAAAGATGTCTTCATAACACAAGCAAAAAGAGGTAGAAAGCTAAACAATTTATTCTGTGGATTTAATTGATGTTGACAGCCAATCTTGACAACTCAGGCACAAGTATACACATTTTTTTTAACTTCTTCATCTTGGGATTTCATTTGGCCTGAATCATCTGAATAATTGCCTCCTATCCATTAAGACATATCTTTCACTTTGAGTATATGGCTATTAAAAAAAAAAGTACTATTATAACTGCCTTAAAATGAAAAAAAAAAATAAACAGGCACAGAGAGTTTAAGTGACTTGACAAATGTCACAAAGCTACTCAGCAGCAACATCAAAAGATAGTCTCCAAGTCTCCAGAATACCTTGACTCTTCATCATATTTGAGGAAAACCATTACAGATTCTTAAAAGCATCTATTGTTTAAATAAAAATAATAACCTTTGCAATTTTAAAACTCTCCCTTCCTATAATATGTTTTTCTTCCATGTCTTTCATATGGGGAAAAAATGGTCCCAAGCTGGTATAAATAATGAAGCAATCCAATTTAAAGTATTTTATTGTGCCTAAAGCCCCAAATGCTATAAATGCTTTTGTTTTAAACCTTATTGCTTTTTTGTTGAGATGGACAGACTACAAGACAGGCAGAAAAACAGGCTCCAAAGATATGCTGGTTTTAGTACCTTTCCTACACATGACAAATGGGAAATAGTTTTACAGAGTTTTCCACTTATTCATCTGAAAAGCATTTCTTAAACAGTTGCTATATATACAGGGCCCTGTTCTGAGCACTGAGGTGGGCACAAAGAAACAGCCTGCCTGTAGAAAATTTCCAACCCTTTACTTTGTTTATGGGGTGGGACTGGGGACCAGGAAGACAAGGTGGTATGTAAGACACGTCCACAAGTAACTGCAGTACAAGGTGGTATGGAGCACACCAGAGCCAAGACCACAACATATGGAGGACATTGGAGCTGAGATCTGGGTAGCTCTCTGATGCACTAGAAAGGAAAGGAAATCACAGGAAATAATGCAATATGCATGGGTAGGCAGGCATTTCAAGTGCATTCAGGAGACTGGTTTTGCTAAAATGAGGAGAAAGTTTGGTGGCTCAATGTAATCAGGAAGTTCCAATCCAACCTCAGACACTACCTGTGTGATCCTGGGCAGGTCAATTAATTTCTGTTTGGCTTAATCTGCTGAAGAAGGAAATAGCAAATTACTCCAATATCCTTGCCAAGAAAACCCCATGGACAAGGCCATGAGGAACTGGTACAACTGAATAACACTTGACTAAAATGAAACAGGAAATGATTAAAGAAACAGGCTGAGGCCAAATTTAAAGAAAGTTATCAGGCTGAAGCAGAGAAGTCATAGGAAGAACTAAAAGAAGCCTTAGAGATCATGTATAAGCAACAGCTTTTTTTTTTGGAGGGGGGAAGGCAAAGCAATTGGGGTTAAGTGACTCACCCAAGGTCACACAATTACTAAGTGTTGTCAAGTGTCTGATCAGATTTGGACTCAGGTCTTCCTGACTCCAGGGCCGGTGCCCTATTTGCTGTATCACCTAGCTGCCTCCTATAAACAGCATCTTTCCTAAGAGAATCATATGATCATAGATTTACAGTGGGAAGGTATCTTTGGCGGCATCTATCCAATCTTTATTCAGTTCAAAGAGGCAAAGGTGTTTTATGATGTCAAAATGCAAGTAAGTAGCAGCATTGGGATTCTATCCCAAGTCCCCTGACTCATGATCCAAGTGCCCATGAGGCTAGAGAGGAGCTAAAGCTAGAGAAAAGTTTAGACTAAGGGACTAACTTGATTAACATCTACTAGAGACTAAGAAGACCATTATCTACAAATTGCAGAAATGTCAGGATTTTAAAAAGTTCTGCGTGTGAAGATTATGTCTCAGAGACAGCTAAATGGTGCAATGGATAGATCATGGGAGTTACAGGAAGAAAAACTTGAATTCGAATCCTACCTAAAACACTTAACTAGCTGTGTGATGCTAGAGAGGTCACTTCAACTCTGTAAGCCTCAGTTTCCTTGTCTATAAAATGGAGATAGCAACAATAGCACCTCCTTCCCATTGTTCTTTTGAGAAAGAAATAAGATAATAAATGCAAAATACTTAGCTCATAAATATAGTTATTATAATTTATAAACATTCTTGCATTGATGTATCTCTTACATAGTTCAGTCTTATTTTTTAATTAGACTACAAGCTTCTGGAAGGCCCAAACAATGTCATCTATTTCTCTCATAATACAATCCAATGTCCAACACAATCCTGGGAATAGCATAGTAACTTGATAACTCTTTCTGCATTGTTTTAAAAATGAAGCAGTCATCCAGCCTGAGACACTTAACACAAAAAAACTAGCCGTGCGACCTTAGGCAAGCCACTTAACCCCAACTGCCCACCAAAAAAAAAGCAAAAACAAAAAAAAAAAAAAACAAAGAAGCCTCATCACCAATTTCTTCTGGTTCTATGGTTCTATTGCTATGTTTACCAAACAAAATATTCCAGGTTTATTATCTCACAGGTATGTTAACAATCGCTTTGTCTTTAGGCGTCTTAAAAGTTTGTGTTTTTCTGTATCTCAAGGCCATTTCCAATAAGGATGCTATGTTTATTTCATATGCAGAACAGAAAGCTGATTTTTTAAAAAAAACTCCTGAAATAGGGGAGGATTCTAAGGTTCCAGGACTTAGGAGCTTCCCTATTATTGCTGTTCATTCTGTAGACATTTCATCCTGAGTGTTAATTTAATGCCTTACCTGCTTTTCCTACCCTCACCCCCTCCCACTACATGAAAGTTTCAGTCAAGGAGGTAATAATTTCCTGCAGAATGAAAAGAACTAGGAGGAAGAAGGATCTGCAACAACCTTTTGGAAGCAGGGGCTGCAACCCCCCACTGAGGAAGGAATGAAATTTTGTCAGGCATGGAGAGGAAATATCCGCTGTTACCTCTGTCCATAAAAGTAAAGCTTGGAGAAAAAATAGCTAAAAACCATCTCTGAAATTCAATCAGTTTTAATTCTAGTAATTACAGAAAAGTTTAGACACTGGTACTTCTTCCCAGCAAGAAGAGAAAGTCAAGGAATCATTAGCCCACCAAGAGGTGGGAACCATCAAGGCCCCATCAACTTTAACCTCACAGGTCATTAAAGCAAAGTAAGTGGAGAGGCAGACCTTTGCATTCTTAACAGAGCCTGGTTTCCCAAAGCATGTTCTGTTGCCAGAATGAGAATGGAATGTTGTCAATGCATCAAACAACACATCCCATTTCAACCAGTTCAAACAAATTCCACTCTAGGTGTATCTGGGCCTTGGCATCTGAATGCAGCTACACAATCCATCTATACTAGACTACTCTGCATTACTATCTCTCAAATAGCCCCTCACTCCCACCTGGGGTATATGGAGTATTCACAGAGGACTAGCACCTCTGGTGTGAGGGCTTGCTGAGCCATTTCAAGGACTACTCATCCTTGCCACCCAAGAGAGCAATCTGTTCCAATGGTCATGAAGATGGCCAAGCAGGCACTATGGAGTGCTTAGAGCTTGGTCAGATATCAATGATGCCAAAGTCATCCATGCATTCCAGACCATCACTGGTAATTCTAATGTTTGTCTTGCCTTGGGCCTTCATTGACTCTGGAAGTAAAAGTGAGGCTAATGACTTTGCAAAACTATTTCATCAAAATCCAGTTCATGCACAAATCAAGACATCACCCTCATGATGTCAGTGGTCTTTTCAAAAATGAAGGGCAAACAACAAAAGACAAACACCTTCACTTCTATTGGCCTTCCACATAAACTTTCCTCCCTCTATATATTAGCCAAATTGTTTTATTCCCTGGGATGTCTTTTTTCCACCTCTCTGAGAACTTAACTGTTACTCAGTCTTTAAAGTTCAATTTTCCTGATCTTCCAAGTTAGTAATGACTTTTTTCTTGTCAGACCTCATATAGTACTTTGGGTCTTTCCTTTTCATACACGTATGGAACAGATACATATATGCACACATATACATATGTGTATATATGTGCATGTACATACATATCAGGTCCTTTTTCATATATATGTATATGAAAATATGTATAGAAATAGATGTATGTGTGTATACATGCATATTTCTGTTCTAGGTCCTCTCACTCATGATCCAACTATATATGAAGCTAGAGAGAAACTAAAGCCAGAGAACAGCTTAGTTGAGTCACTGACTGTTATCATCTTCTGGAGGCAAGGAGATAATAATCTGTAAAGTATAAAAATATCAGAACTTTTAAAATATTCTACATGTCAGGATTATGTTTCATATATATAAATGTGTGTATATATTGATGTTTATAGACACACAAACATACAAATACACTATAGTTGGATGTGTATGTTACATTCCTCCACTAGAGTAAAAACTTCATGAGGGCAGAGAACATATTTTATTAATCCTTTATATTCCCTCCCAAGAAATGCATAAAACAATACTCTGCATATAATACCTAATAAATGTTTCCCGAGAGAAACAGACAGAGAGAGAGAGAGAGAGAGAGAGAGAGAGAGAGAGAGAGAGGGAGAGAGAGAGAGAGAGTGAGAGAGGGACAGAGAGAGAGAGAGAGAGAGAGAGACAGAAAGAGAGTGAATTGAGCTTTGAAGATTCTATACAGCAAAATTTGCTATAAGGAAAAAAAGTGATGAGAATTTTTATTTTTATTAGTGCTTAATAAAAAGGAAACAAGCAAACGAAAGTCCCAAACTCTTGCATATATGCAAAATGCATAGAGGGAATGGAGAGTACCATTGGACAAAAAGTAACATAAGGAGTAAAAAAATATATTTAAATGTATTTGTGATCTCATTGATTTTAGTTTTTTTCAATGACATAAATCTCAATCCACCTATGCTTACATATCTTCTTATACACACCCTTCCAAAAATTTGTTATAAGGATCCACCAAGCAGCCTAGATGCCTTCCTTGACATCTCCTGACATGGCAAGTATACCAGTCAAGTCCTCACCTTTGCTTTTGCCACATGACCAGACATATGTTCCTCATATCATTCAGTTCCTTGATAACATCTTTTAATCCTGTTCTTCCTCAAAGTTGCTTCTTGGTTATATTAGAGCCCACTTATATCACACGCCTTTTCATTGGCCTGTCATGATAATTATTTTTATTTTTATTTCTTTGAAGCGCGCTGTATGACATGGTGCAATGACTAACAAGTAGACCACTGGAATGTTTGTTCTGAAGAAATTTAAAGTGGTAAAGCAGAACAAAAATAAATCAAAAGTAGCAAATTAAGGCTTCAGCCAAAATGCACACATACACACACACACACACACACACACACACACACACACACACACTTTTCTCCTTTTTAAAGCTTATGTTGCCAAAACAGAAATAGATAAACATAATATGTTAAGTATTCTATTTTTTACCTAGGAAATAAACAAAATTAAATTTAAAATAATAAGTTCAAATAAAAAATGGAAACATTTGAGTTAAAATTGAAAAATTCAAAAAATAGGCAGCATATGACAAAAGAAAAAACTGCTTTTTTCAAGAGTATCAAAATTGATAAATAGATGATCTGATTTTTTAAAAAATGAGAATAAAATGAACAAAATAACAAATTAAGAATAAACATGGTCAGGGGGAGATAATTAGTATAAGCTGCTACATCCAAATATCTGTCAGAAAAAATAGAGAATTTAAAAAGAAATTGGTGAATGTGTGTAAAAATCCGAAACACACAAAATAACAAAATAAGAGAGCTAAAAATCACCCCTCAATCTCAGAAAAGTATTGGAAGCCATAAATGAACAGTCAAGATGAAGCAGAGAACAGAGAGGAAACTCGTCTAGATGGACTTTCAGCGGAAGTTTTTCAAACAATTATAAATTGATTCATACTTATGCTACCAAAACATTCTCAAAAATTGAGAAGAAAATTCACCATACCAAACTCATTAAAAAAATCAAGTCATAGTACTGAAAGTCAGGAGTCATAAAGTACATAAAGAAAATTCTAGGTAATTTGTACTAATAAATCTTGATAGAAACGTCTTAAATAAGAAAACTGGTAAGGAAACATATGTTCCTCCTCTAAATAGAAAGTGGAGGCTACCTAAGTGGAAGGCAGCATATAACATCAATAATGGACGTGTCTGTTGGCTTTGCTTTTTTTTCCATCATAAAGAAGGGTATAATGTGGTTGATGCAGAGAGGTAAAGAGAAACAGCTGGTATAAAATCAGAAAGACACAATGAAGCTAAAACAAACATCAATGATTTTCCTTGGTCTACATATAAAAATAGAATCTCCTAATCCTACTTGTTTAGAAATTTCCATGATCTTCCCTAAACCTCCATTTTTGTGCTTACCCCACTTCTATGGCTTTGTTCAGAAGATTTCTTCTGCTAGCATATTCTTCTCACAATTTTTTGCCTATTGAAACTTTACTCATATTTCAACATCTGGCTCAAATCATTTCTTCTGCAAAAGATTTCCCCTAATATCCTCAGCCAGAAATGCTTTAGTTTTGGGGGAGAGAGAGAGACAGAGAGACAGAGAGGGAGAGACAGAGACAGATAGACTATGACAGAGGAAGACAGAGAGATGAGAGAGAGACAGAGACAGAGGCAGAGAGAGAAAGAGAGAGACACAGAGAGACAGAGACAGAGACACAGAGAAAGACAGAGAGACAGAGAGAGTCAGATGGACAGAGAGAGATGAGAGAGAGAGACAGAGAGACAGAGGCAGAGAGACAGAGACAGAGAGCTCTCTTTGGTGTCCAACTTGCAGATTATCCAGGCAATCATCTTTTATCTTGTGTTAGACTCTAGTCTCCTGTAAGTTCCCAAGGTGTTTTATTCCTATTGATCAAGGCATACTTTCTAACATTCCCTTGATAAGCTGCAAAGTCAAGCATGAGATGCACCTTACAGACAAATAAAGTAGATTTGTATTTACCGCTACTTTAGAGAATTCATGCTATTGGTTTACCCCATTAGCGCAGCTAAGCAGAGTTGAATTGATAGATGGGCTAAAGATAGAAAGACCGATAGATATGCAACCAGTTAAAGAGATAATAAATGAGCTACAGAAAAATTTAAAGAGCGTGAAATTGAGAGGAGTAGTGCAATACTAGGAAAAGTGTGTGTTGTATTGGGTATGCAAGGATCTGATTCCAAATCCTGGCTCTAACACTTTATCTGTGTGACCATAGACAAATCAATTTTACTTCCTTCCTCAGTTTCCTTATCTGGCAAAGGAGGAGACTGGAATAGAGGAGTTTTAAAGCATCTTCTAGCTTTAAATCTATAATCCACATATCAAAAGTATTTTTTAAAAGGAGAGAGGGTTGAGGATCATTTTTCGTTAATGCAGTTTGGCACATTGTAAAGAACAGGCGATTAGCATAAGACCTAGTCTAATGTATGGCCCATTTCCTCACCAGTTATGTCCATGTCTCTTCTCTCTTCTGTGGCTAAACTTGAGATGTCATCTACAATACATGCTTCCACTTTTATTTTCCTCTTTCAAACTCCTCTTAACACTCTGCAGTCTAGTTTCCAACCTCATCATTTACTGGAATTGCTCTTTACAAGTTATTAACATTTTCTAAATTGCTACATTTAATGACCTTTACTCAGTCTTTTTTGACCTTTATGTAGCTTTTGGCACTGATCTTCATACAAATCATGTCTGCTAGCCGTTGGTGTCCCCCACATTCCTTGGCCCTCTTCTCTTCTTCCTATTCACTTGGTGACCTCATAAGCTCCAGTAGATTCAATTATCATCTCTATACAGATGATTCTAAAATCTACTACTCCAGTTCTAACATCTCTGGTGATCTCCAATCACAGATCCACAACCACCAACTTCTTAAACTGGATGCTCATAAATAAACTATAATGCCTCCTCCTATCAAAAAAAAAAAATCCCTCCGTCTTCTGAATTTCTCTTCCAGTTATCCAGGATCACAACCTAGGTGTCCTCCTTGACTTTTTGCTCTCTCTCAACTTTCACATCCAATTTGTTGGCAAAGTCTGTTGATTTTACCTTCTTAACTTTTCTCACACACATCTGCTTCTTTCCTTTGACACTGAAACCCCTGGCAAAAGCTTTTATCACCTCAAGCTTGGACTGTAAGAATAGCTCACTGCTTGGTCACCCTGCCCCTCTACCCCCTCTACTCAGCAGACATAATGATCTTCTCATAGTGCATGTCTGACCTATAACATTCCCCTCCTCCTCCCTTCCCTCCCACCACCACTTTCCTCTTCTCAGCTTAATAAATTCCAGTGGTTTCATCTTGTCTGACATTCAAACAACCTCTACCTTTCCAATCATCTCACACCTTACACTCCATTGTAGTCCAAGATTCAGTGACACAAACATTCTTGTTCCTCAAACAGGACATTCTGTCTTTTGAAAACATTTCCACTATATGTCTCCCTGACCTGGAAGACTCTCCATCCTCTTCTCTGCCTCTAGGATTCCCAGGCTTCCTTCAAGGTCCAAGTAAAATATGAACTTAATATTTTATTTTTTCCCAATTACATGTAAAAACAATTTTTAAAAAAGTTTTGAATTCCAAATTCTCTTCTTCCTTTCCCACTTCCTCATTGAAAAGGCAAATAATTTGACATAGGTCATACATATGTATTCTTGCAAAACACATTTCCATACAAGTCATTCTGCAAAAGAAAACACAGAAAAAAAATCCCTAAGAAAATAAAATAAAGAAAAAGTATCTTTGATCTACATTCAGGCTCTACCTGTTCTATCTCTGGGGATGGATAGCACCTTTCATCATAAGTCCTACAGAACTATCTTTGATAATTGTATTGCTGAGAAAAGCTCAGTTGTT
>CM053580.1:268583044-268643969 GCA_028627135.1 Pseudochirops cupreus | reverse complement strand
GGAAGTATCTTTGTGCGCGTTTTGGAGTTCTAGGATTGGCTTAGGGTCCTATTTTATGGGTATTTTGGGGTGGCTATGTGAGAGCTGCGATATGTTGCTGCTGCTACTCTTCCATCTTGGCTCCGCCCCATTTATATGATGATTCTATTGTATATTCGAAATAAATAGCAAGTTATACATAGTAAATAGTTGTGCAATCATCTTTTTTTATTGTGCTGTGTTTTGGAAATGTTTGTTTCATTCTGTAAATTAAAAATAAAATACAGTTTAAAAATTAGAAGCTGGTTCATATTTATCTCATTATTTGTTTGTTTTTTTTAAAGAAGCAATTAGGGGGCCAGAATTCAACTTGGCATTAGTTTTGTGACCCTGAGCAAGTCACCTAAATTTTATCTTCATCAATCTCCTTTTCTGTCCAATTGGAATAATAAGCCCTTCTCCCCCAGGGTTGCCTCTTCAAAATTTAAAGAGTTGTCATTAGCTAATATCATTTTATACAGTATTATTGCCATCATCTTTTAAAATTTCTTAGTTTCTGATTTTTAAAACAATCTTTTTAATGTTTCCATTATAATCTTTTATAATGTTATTCCTAATTTTATTGCTTTATGATGTAGAAAAGGGTATTGTTAACTTCTTCAAATATATGTAGAGTTTTTGTAAGATCCTGTAATGTGCTAAATTTGATCACTCTTCTATGTATTATTGAAATAAATATACATTCCCTGATTCTTCATTTAGACCTTTCCTTTTCCTTAAATCTAAATTCCAACCAAGAAGGCAGTTCAGATATCAAGCTTACAAGATGTAGAAAAGTTACATCTTTATTTTTACTCACCTCCAGCTAAATTTATCATTGCTTTCAATTGTTATCTCTAAAAATTACTCTCTGAAGAAGTCCAGAGGCTCCCTCAGTCCACCAGATCTGACCATAAAACTGAAAAGGTTAAACATTCCTACTCTGATGTATACAATTCATATTTTGTTTGAGTCTCTCCTTGGTGGGAACCCATGTCAGGTTGCTGTTCACTTCCATCTTCCTGATCTCCCTTCTTCCTTAGGTAAGTAAAACAGCTTGTGAAACTTAAGGGTCTAGGTCTCCCCTAAAAAGTAAGTTTATTCTTTTAACTGCTAGAGAGGCAAGTCCCTTCCTAGGAACCTCTCCAGTATAATTGCTTTCAGTAGTAGGAGGATGAGGCTTTCTTCTTAATCACAGCTCTCTTCCTTGCAGTTTTTCAATCTTGGTAAACAAAAGCTTTCTCCATTCTAGAAAACCAGGACCTGCAACTCTTGCAACTCATCAGGGAGTTCATATCAGTTCACTGCTGCTTTGGATCATTAACATATTCTTCCTCCCTTGTGTCATATCGTTCCTCAATTGGAGGGTGCAAAAGAGGCTCCATGGTTGCCTCCCCATGGCCATTAAAGGGGATGTTATGGCTTTCCTGGCTATGTAGGACTGGTGGGGAAGTAAACCATTTCCTTGCTAAAGCTTCACATTGCACAGAATCCGTATTCCATTTCCACTGCTCCGCTACTCTATGGGTTTTGCTCTGGTTCTTCCATTTGATTCTTTGGAAGATCTGTCTGCTGTCTTTCACAAACTCAAACTTTTGACTCAATTGGTTATTCTCAATTAATTCTAAATAAAAAAGTCAACACATACCAGGACTGAAAGAAATACCTTGTTTCATCAAAGATTATGCCAAATGCAACTGTTTGTACCTATACATACCCTGAACATCTCAGATTTAGAGTTGAAAGAGACATTAGAGGTCATCTAATCCAAAACCCATCATTTATCAGATCAGGAAAATGAGGCCCAGGGCTGTTTAAGTGATATAGGCAGTGAGTGACAGTATTTGAACCCACATCCTCTGACTCTAGAGCCAGCCCTTTATCCACTATACCATCCTGTCTCCTCTGATCAAAGTTCCCTCAAAAGATCTTCCCTTTTAAACACCTCAAGTTGACAAATTCCTTCTGATTATAGTCACTCTTCTATATTAGAATCACCACTTTGATGATGACTTACGTAGCTACATAGTGCTAAAGTGCTGGGCCTGGAGTAAGAAAAACCTGAGTTCAGATTTGCCTCAACACTTACCAACTGTGTGACCCTTAGAAAGTTACTTAATATTCTCTCTGTATGTCTCAGTTTCCCTGTCTGTAAAATGGGGATAATAGCAGTTGTCTCACAGAGTTTTTGCAAGGATCAGATTAGTTATTTGTAAAGTGCTTAGCACAGTGCCTGCCATATTGTTGTTGTTTGTCCTTCATTTTCCAAGGAAATCACTAATGACAGAGCAGGATGATGTCTTGACTCCTGTGTAAATTGGAATTAAGTGGGGCAAAATTGCTAAGTCTTCAGCCTCATTCTATCTCCCAGACTCATCAAAGACTAGTGGCAAGACAAAACTCTGACCAAGCTCTAAGTGTTCCACAGTGCCTGCTTCAGTCATGCTTTAAAAATCTATGGTCCCTTATTTGCCCTTCTCTTGGCTTAGGAACAGCTTAGTCCAATCACCTACCTAAAGTGGGAAATAAGCTTCCTTCAGTGAAAATTTAGACTATTTTAATAGCCTGTTGGTTGGTCTGCCTTACTTCAAATCTCTTGCCACCTCAGTCCATTCTTCATACAGCTGCCAAAGTGTTTTCCATGAAAGCACCAATCCTACAATCTCCAGAATCAAATGCAAGATCTTTTGTTTATCCCTCAAAGTCCTTCATAACCTATCTCCTCTCCCTTTCTAACTTTCTTATACTCCCCCCTCCCTCTCCCACATTCTTTAACTACAGTGACCAGTGGCCTACGGTTCTTCCACGAACAAGACACTGTCTCTTTGATCTGGCAATTTCCCTGACTATCCCCCATGTCTAGAACACTCTCCCTATCCATCTCTGCTTCCTGGCTTCCTTCAGATCCCAAATAAAATTTCATCTTAGACAATGTTTCCTAATCACTCTTAATTCTAGTATCTTCCTTCTTTTAATTATTTCTTAATACATATATATCTGTCTGTTATTTAGAGATGCAGTCAAACATCCAGAAACAGAAAGACAGAGAGAGACAGAGAGAAGAGAGAGACAGAGAGAGGAGACAGAGAGAAGAGAGAGAGATTGTACTCTGTGTGTGTGTGTTTGTGCTTGTTGTCTCTTCCATCAGATTATGAACTCTTTGAGAGCAAAGACTGACTTTTTTTTGGCTTTCTTTGTATCTCCAGGTCTTAACTCAGTATCCAATATATGGTAGATACTTATTGGTTGACTGAAAATATCATAAGTAGACAGCATCACATAACAAATAAGAAATGGGACATGGAGTCAGGAGAAATCTAGATCTGAACTCATCCCCTCAAACTTACTTTTGGTTTGACCACAGGAAATCCCTTAACTTCTTAGAGTCTCAGTTTCCTCATCTGTAAAATGGAGTTAATACCTATCTTACAAAATAGTTGTGAGGCCTGAAGGTGAAGTTATAGAAAGAATTCTGTAAACCATAATGTGTTATACAGATGTTAGCATTATTGTTATTACAATATCCCTTTTAGGTGACTCTCTAGATCTTGACAACTTCCAGTGACAGAGAGCTGACCCTTTTATTCCCCCCTCTCCCCTCCCCTCAAGAATAGTTCCCCCTGGTAGAAACTTCTTCCTTATATGGGAACTAAATCTTCCTCCTTGTAATGTACCTTATATTCAGCCAAAAACTGCCTTCTCAATTACCCTTTTGCAAGTCTTTTTTTTTCTTCCTTATATTAAAACCTGCCTTTGATCTGTCCATAAATAAACCAAACATCCTGCAGTAACTAATGGATCCATGAAGGCACCTTGCTTATAAAAGGTGAAAAACTGACAGATCCTTCAAGGAAACTCTGTAAAGCAGCCATCTAAACACTGTAATAACCATTCCTCATGTGGCTTCCATAGAGAGTCATTTGCTGCAGCTAAAGGCATGCAATGTGGGTGGCAAATCCTATTAGTCCCAGTTTACAGAAGGATAAACTAAGAGAAAACTTCATCACCAAGTCCATGAAAAGAGGACATAATGGACACTCAACTGACTGGTAATGAAGCGTTTCCATTGAAAGTCTGACCCCAGTGTTAACTAGGATTTGGTGAATAGCATTGCTAGTCTAGAGTAGAATTGTGAAGCTGGTGAACTTTGTCTTTCCTGCCCCCTACTCCTCTGTGTCTTCCTTTTCCAGAGTTACTGCTTCTATTCCCACCCTACCCCATGCCCTCATCCCTAACCCAACCCATGTCATCTTGCCAAAGGAGAAAAATGCTTGATTAAATTAAGTTACACTGAAGTTCTGGTTACTTAATGTGTTTCTTCTCTCAAGAATATCTTTATTTTAAAGTGCAGGCTTGGACTAGGAAGGACAGATTTTACCTGAAAGCAAACATTACAATTGATATAGAGTTTGCAAAGTGCTTTATATGTATTATCTCATTTGAGATTTATAACAACCTCATTGGTCAAATATTAAAGGAGTTATTAACTAAGAGATGAAAAAACCTAGGCTTCAAAGAAGTTAAGTTCTTCCCCATAGTCACACAGCTAGTGAGTGTCAGAGGTGGTACCATTACACCTTTTTGGAAATGAAGAAGAAAAGGAAGGACAGAAGAAGGAAGGAAGGAATTGTCTGGGATGAAAAGTAAACCTCATCCTTAATTTAATGAAAAAATAAACACAGAGATCTCTTAGAATAAGAACAGGAGTTTATTCTCTTCCCTGGGAGAAAAGGGTGGTCTTTCCCATGACTCCTACAAAAGACAGTGCAAGAATTTATACCCTAATGCAGTCAAGACCCCTTCCCAACTGTCTCCTCTCACTTTGGTTGAGAGGCAGACTTAAGTCTCAGCACCAATATCTTCCCCAAATGGTAAGTCACAGGGAAGCCCACCACTATCTCTCAGTGTCTGAGAAATAGGTTTACAAAGAACAAGGATGCTGATTGACAGCAAGGGAAAGGGGGGAAGGGTCCCAAGCAAAGGAGGAAGAGTGAGCCTGGACTTTCCCTGACTCACACTGGCCAGAAGGAGGGGCCCACCGTGGCAGGGAAAGCAGAGAAAGAAATGAAAGTGGGGGGGTCGAAAGATTCCCAAAGAGGCTTGCTGCTGATTGACAGCAGCAATGGAAGAGGAAAAAGGAAGTTAACAATCCCAAACTGCCTGAGAAGTTTTCATTCTCTCCATACAGAAGCAAGTAAGGAAGGAGGGAAGGAAGAAAGGAATGAAAATTTATTAAGAACTTAAATATGTTCAAAGGACTATGCTAAGCTATAGCAATGCAAATAGAGAAGCAAGATCCCTGCTCTCAAAACAAAATCCCGCCCTTATAAAGGGATACAAAGAGCTTTCAGCAGCAAGTCGGATAGGACGGTCTCACGGACCTTAAGGTCCAGTAGCAAAACAGGGCGCGGCATTTCTTTTTTAGTGCCATTTACACTGACAAAACTATATTCCCTGCTGACACTGAACTAGCCTCGATGGTGCCAAGTCCTCTGGTGGCCAGAACTTTCCTTTACAGGCCGTTAGTGGCTGTGGCTGCTCCAGAGGCAGAGGCTGTGGAACCAGCAGAAGTGTGGCCCCAGTCTCACCTCTCCCCCAGAAATGATCTTGTGGTAGAGTTGGGCATAGTCTCAGGGCCCTCAGGCTCCAGGTCTTGAATTGTCTCCATCAGGCTCTGCAGGGGGATGTTAAGGATGACTGGCCTGAGCCCTCCTGCTTCCCTTTGCTCCCTCAGGGCATCTTGTGTCTTCAACTTGGCTGGTTCACCTCGGGTGGAGATTATTGCTGTTTGTTGCAATGATATTGGTAGAAAGGAGCCTTAATGAAATCTTTAATTGCAAGTCACATAGACCATGGTCTTATGGAATGATCATTTTTCCCATGGGCATGCTGCCCAGTCTGGATGGCCAGTACTTTTGTCCCCATTTCTCTCTCTAGAAAAAGATGATGACAAAGATACCTTCATTTCCTTTGCCTACTTCATAGACATCTAGGACTGACTAAGGAGATAGAATACATGGAAGTTCTGATTGTTTATCTGAGGGAAGGACATGCTAAATATTAAAATGATTATCTGCCCTGATAGTCCCCTCTCTATGGCAAATCATCTCTCCTATTGCTTTATGTCATTAATACATCTGCATATTTAGCTTTGTGGTAGATTTTGAAAAAAATGTTGATAAACTCAACAGCAAGTACTTCTCAGGAGTCTTCAGTCCAGCAGGAGCTAGGAAGGGATGGCTAAAAGATTCATTGGGTTCTTTGTCTATGATCAGGCTACTTTTGCACATAAATACCAAAAGGTCTGCAGAAGCCATTAGTGTAAGGGTCACAAATAAGTGCCAGATTGCAAATGGTCATGTTGAGAGACAGGGATGTTTTTGAGGCCCGGGAATCAGTTGGGTCATGTTGAGGTTAGAGCGTATTGCCCCATCCCTGGCCAGGGGATGTTGCCGTTGCTCAGAACTTTCTTGCGTGGGATGCCTGAGGTTCCCGACTGATGTCTCCACACTTTGGGGAATTCATGCCATTGTAGTTGCAATTTACCTCCCCACTCTTAAATCCCGCTCAGCTGGGCTGTGTCACGTGTAGGGTGTGGCTCTGGGGTAGATAAAAGGATCCAAGCCTTGGAGGGGCCGGCGGGCTGAGAGTCCAACTTTAATAAGCCCTCTTAAAAACATCCAGAGTTGTCTCCTTTGAAAGGGTAAGTACCTTCTGCCCCATAGGGCAGGGCTTTCGAACCCTGACACATTAGCTGTTTTCTTTACCCATCTTGGTCATACTCTAAAGAGAATCAAGCATTGAGGACGCTTGAATTCTAGATCAGATTATTTCAGGCACCAATCATAACCCCCTCACCATAAGCACGTCTCTTAATTCTTCCAGATTTTAGTTTCCTTATCCCCACAATGAATTGAATTCTAAGTTCCCTTATAGCTAATACAACATATGAATTCAAAATTCTTTTTGCTAGACTAACACCCTCCTTTATTGATGTCTATATGTTCTTGAATTTTGCATTTACCCAGCCTTGGGTTCTGATACCCTCTGAGGCTGCTTAACCCCAAACCATTCATATTTATGTCCTCTATACTTCGTAAACGTATTATTTACTTAGACTGAAAGTTAAAGAAGAGGGAGGCCAGCCCTACTGGTGATGCCCAGCATGGACTGCAGAGTGGAAAGTAGATGAGCTGTGGTACGTAATGGGGAAGCTGGGCAGAGTCCTAGCCTCTCCTGATTCAGATCGCACAGGTTAGTTCCATTATGTGTTGGGAGATGTTGCAAATTCCCAAAGCATATGGTACACCCTTATCCACAAATATGAAGTCAAATACATTCAGAGCCAAAGCAAAATGACTTTCAGGTTCTCCCCTCAAGTAGCACATATAATGGAGATCTGATTACATTTATAATCAGCATCAGGAACAGGGGGCCTCCTGCTAGAGCCGTCGCCCTAGTAACAAGAGAGAAAGCCTCGGTCTGGAGGGAGATTCATGCCCATGGCAAAATCAACTATAAGGTTCCCTTCACATCATAGGTGACTTCCCAGGGGAATATGGGCACCAGTCCCTTGTACTGGTTATTTCAACAAACACCAGGCACATAGGACAAGGAAAAGCCCTTGGATGAGACCTGTGAAAACAGAAAAACCAAAAGGAAACAAACAAAAAATACAGACAAGGAACTTATGCTAGGAGATGAATTTGAGACAGGAACACACTCACAGAAAGAAAAGAGTGTACACCTCCCAGATGTTCTGGCCACATCAGTTAGTCTATGTTAAGGAAAGCAGCCTCTAAAACCACACTCTGCTAGAGAGAATAAGAATCATTTGTTAGTATCAGTCCTGATCTTCCACTGAGCCCTTCCTTAAGGAATCTACAAGTCCCCTCCCTGCCTTGGGGAGAAGAAATATAAGCAGAAGAAATACAAGCAGACTAACAAGCTTTCCCTGTCAGTGTGCTCAGTGCCAAGGACCCAAGCATCCTCTTAGCTGGGAAGCTGCTGCCAATCAGCTTATTCCAATGATTTTAATTATATATACATATATATATATGTATATATATATATATATATATGTATATATATATTCTGTCCTTTCAACTGCAAACTCTACAATCCTAGTTCAGAGTGTCATTAGACCTTTCCTCTTTGCCCTTGAGCCTTTAAATGGTCTTTATAGCTTCTTTCTTTCTCCATTCTATTGTTTACACTACAGCCAGAGTAATTTTTCAAATGAAAAAAAGTTTGTCCACATGAGACAGGACACAGATCATGAGTAGAAACCTAAAAGGAGTTAGATCCAGGAAGACCTCAGTTCAAATCCTGCCTCAGAAACTAATTGGCTATGGGACTCTGGGCAAGTAACTGAACCTTAGCTTCCTTGGCTAGAAAGAGTGATAATAAGACCATGTACCTTACAGGGTGGTTGTGAGGCCCAAATAAAGTATTGCATGTAAAATATTTTGCAAATCTTAAAGTATTAAATACTTATAGGCTGTTAGTATTATTAAACTTGTTGGCATCATTCTTATTCTTGTAACTCACTTGCTCCAGCTTTTAATATTTCCTCATCACTTGCTAGAAAGAACAAAACAAAGTAAGCATTATTTGTTTTGGTATTCAAGGTCATCTATAGTTTAGTTCCAATGTACTTTTCTAGATCTTTTGTTTTGTTTTGTTTTGTTTTCAATATTATCTTCTTCACTCTATTCCTGGTCCAGACAAAATGGAATGCTTATCATGTTCCTGTCTTATGATGCCTTTTTTTCATTGCATTAAAGACCTGTAAAGACACATCTTTGCTTGCTGAGAAAGCTTCTGCCTAGCTTGCTTCCATGTCTGACTAAGTCCTACCTTTCTTTCAAGGCCTGGCTCATAATTCTAGCTCTTCTGGAGATAGGGATGATCTCTTCATCCTCAAATAGTTCATACTGATTGGTTTCAACCACTCCTGTGGATTTATGATGTTGTTGTTTGAAAAACTTACCTATTTCTCTACCAGATTAAAAGTACCTTAAGATCAGGGAGTCATTCACTTTATCTATCAGTTTATTAAACTCTTATTAGATCCCACTGTTTATATAGCAGTTTGCCCCGTAGATACTTTTTTTTTTTCATTTTCAGACTCTGGGGCAATGTGTGAGGAAGAGGAGTAGGAGGAGGAAGAAGAGGTGGAGAAGGAGGAAGAGGAGGAGAAGAGGAGGAGGAGGAAAGGAAAGGAGATGGGGGGGAGAGAGGGAGAGAGAGATAGACTAGTAGGAACAACATGTGCTCTACTTAGGCACATAACAATGTTTCCCCCTCCAAAAAAAGCCAATAAAATTGTCCCTAATGATATTTTTCTCCAGAGGCTGAAATCATTGATAACTTTTTGGTAGTATTCATATGAAAACTAAGCTAATGAGGAGTCAAGGCTGACCATACTTGCCACTGTGGCAACTATAGAAGCAAGGAGAGTTGCACTTACCTGAATCAGTTCTGCATTCTCGCTAAAAGTCTTTCAACATTATTCTTAAGTAAACTCACTTTTGTTAGATGACCCACCAATGTTTTATTTAATTCCAATTCTGCCAGTTTGTGTTCTCATCATACATTGCAGAACTGAGCAGAAGTGAATAGAGGTACAATATGGTGAAACTGGGCTGATCTTCATGAGTCAAACCTCATATTTGATTGTAGATGATGACCCTGAAAGAACGAACTGACGGACACTTTGCTGGGATCTGGGAGCATCAGGAGAAGGAAAAAAAGCATACTGAGAGGACAGGGGCTGAAGAAAACTCACATCATTCTTTGTTTACAATCAACACAATCGATTACTACCAACCAAAGATCACTGCCCTGTGGAAAATATAAACTGAAAAGTCAGAAGTCAGACTTCAAATTAGAAATAATTCTCCTATTCCTAAGTCTTCGTGGTTTTGAGCAAATCACTATATCTATCTGTGCCTTAGTTTCTCCTGTAACGAACAAAGGAGACTTTGTGTCAGTGTGCTTTGGGATCTTAGATTAAAGTAGCTGTAGAAGTACAAAGCAACATTATAATTGCAAAAGTTATCATTAAAGTGACTCCAGATTTCTGTGAGATTTGGGGTCTAAAGTATTGACCGAAAGGCATCTGAATTGGAGATCAGTACTAAACTGGAATACACTGCCATGACAATGAGGATCTCCAAATTAGCCAGAACTCAATAGCATGTCTCTGTCAATCTGGATTCTGGCTTTTGATAAATAAGTCTTGGGGAAGCCCCATTGAAGCAGTCTTTCTCTGAGAATGAGACAGCGGAGAATAGAATACAAGAAAGTGATCCAATCATTTCTCTTGCGGGGGTATCATGAAATCCTCAACATCAATGCCAAAGTAGCTCTTTTGCTTCTCCCTTGCAAGAGATAAGTATTCAGCTCCTCACAATAGCATGTCATTTCCTTGGAGAGAGCATTGTTATAACCCAATGCTGAGGTTGGGGGAAATGTCAGCTTAATTGTTGACACATACAGTCATCTCCTGTAACAATGTCTAAAATCACTCCACCAAGGAGTTCAGGGCAAGGGACACCAACTTAGAGGAGGAGACAGAGGACGAGAGGATCCAGAGAGGGAAAGATGTACATTATGAATAGGAAGGACTTCCTGGGGAGCAATATTTCTTACAATCTAATTGCTCTGTGTTTTATAGAACCTGATCATTAGGGGATCCTGCGTATGGTACCGCAGAGATGTAATTGTGAAATAAAGCAAGAGGCTATTAAACAGAAAGTTTAAATATAGCTACAGGGAGACATACTTCATGACAACTTGACAGATGTCTTGGAGTGATGACTCCTTCCTTCATCACTAATTACAAAATCATTTGTCTTAAGGAAAGGACAAAAGAGAAGTAATTATGAAAAACATGATTCTTAAGGGATAAAAAAGATAACATCAGTTTAAAACACTGTAGCGATCATAACCACTTAGAATCATTATTAGTTTGGTGGAGCCAATGACAGGTTGGTTTTTAGAAACCGGTGGGAATGGAGCTTCTGGTGCGGAGGGGAAGAAAACATCCAATTTCTTGTTATGCTAAACTTATCCCCAGACTCCCGAGATTTCTTTGATGAACAGTTCATTAAAATTTCCGACCGCAGATGAATTTGAGCTAAAATACACAAATGTTTTAATTATACATTCCTTTTTAATTACACTAATGACTTGTAATGTGTTTATGTTGGTTTAGAGTTTAATTTCTTCCCTCAGATTAGGTGGTTGACTTAAGGACTGTGCTTTTCAGTAAAATAGTGTGATTCATCAATGTTTGATCATGAATTAATCCGAAAATATGAAAGCACTGCTGTCCTTGGAGGGATACCAATGTGAAGGAACAATTGCCTCCTCCCTCAGGACTACAGGGGGTGTTTCAGCTTTTGATACCATTTGCAGAACAGAATTCCAAGTCCTAGCTTAGAAGTTGTACATGACAGCTAGCATGGGTTGGAGGGAGGGGAAGAAGGTACAAAGAGAGGCCACCATCTTGGATCCCATTGATAGAACTACTGTTATCAATTTTGGGCAGAAAATTCACCTTGGTAGGTAGAGATGATGAAAAACCTAGAGCCAAATTCTTTTTGTTATGGTTGTTGCTTTTGTTAGTCATGACTCACTCTTTGTGACTCCATTTGGGTTTTTCTTGGTAAAGATGCTAGAGTGGTTTGCCTTTTTCTTCTCCAGCTCATTTAATAGATGAGGAAACTGAGACAAACAGGGTTAAGTGACTTGCTTAGGGTCACCTAGCTAGTAAATGTCTGAGGCTGGATTTGAAGTCAGGAATATGAGTTTTACTGATTCCAAGCCCAGTGTTTTATCCACTGTACCACGTAGCCAAATCCTTAAAGTCAAACATAATTATCTTCAGGGTTTTCTATTTCAATGTCTTCTTTCTCATCATCACTCTTCTACCCACCCCCTAAATCCATGCATCAATATACAAATATTCATATATACAATGTACCTAATTAAGGAGAAATTTCTAACAATTGGAACTACATGAAATCAAAACACTCTCCTAGACAAGGTAATAAGTTGCCCATCACTGATAGCTTTTAAAGAGAGGCTGAATGACCACTTACTTGTCTTGGATGATATAAAGGGAAATAATACTTCAGGCAGGCATGACCTCTGGGGTCCTTTCAATTTCACTATTTAAATAAAGCTCAAGGAGCTCTGATGTGACAGCCCTCTCAGCTACATTCAGGTTCAAGGTTCTGTTGTGGGTCATTATCTATTCAGATCTACAGGTCTGAGCCCCAGCAATACATCTCTATTCAAGACTATGTCATTTGACACATGAATTTACAGCAAAATTCACTTAATGTATCAGAATAGCAAGACATAATGAGGAACCGAATCAAGCAGTAAATAAATGTTTTCCGTGCTGTACCAAATAGCTGCTACCTTACCCATGTCCAGAGGATTGCTAGTCATGTCACAATCTCTCTGTGTCTCCAACACAATGCAAGAAGAAAGGAGTCAAATCACTCATGGCACTAGTGTTGAACATTATATTCTGAAGCTGCTCTGCTTAATCACATTCCTTTTTATTTTGGAGCAGCAATCTAGGGAACATTAATCTCTCTATATAGCATTTTAGAGCAGTGGTGTCAAATTCAAGCAGAAACAGAGCCACTAAATGATGTGTAAGTATCCCTGTGTACCACATATTGACTTGGAAAACCACATATTAACATTAACTATGTTTTACTGTATTTTTATTTTTGTTAAAAATTTCCCAATTACATTTTAATCTGGTTTAAGTATGGTGGGTTGCATGAGGCCTACTAGTTGCATATTTGATACCTCTGTTCTAGAAAGCTGTGATTTCTTCTTACAGCAAGTTAGAAATTTCTCTTGGCTCAATTTTTGGGGAGGTGCAGGGGCTGGGTTAAACTTTATTGTACACACACACACACACACACACACACACACACACACCCTTACTGCCCATCCCCATCTATTGATCTGTTAGTAATTCTTTTCTTAAAGGCCCAAGTCTAGTGCCAACTTCTACATTAAGTCTTTCCTGACTCTTCTGTCTTGTACCCCAGGTCAAGATGATGTCTTCAGATTTCTCAAAGTATTTTGCCTGAATCTCTTGCTTGTATTTATCATATTCTCTTTATATTGTAGTAATTTGCATTAATCTTTTCCTCCCTACTAGATTGTATGCTCTATCTGCTTACATGTAAGGTCTATGTGGATAGGAACTGTGCGCAACCTAACCTCTGTATATTCCCCCATGCCTACATGAGATATTTAAAACACATTTGAGGAAGTGAATTTGTGAAATCATATGGGATATGAGCAGATGGCAGTAACTTCCAAAGGGGGAGTATGCTGAGTGATGTTGACAGAAGAATGGTTTGAAAGTATCAAACATCCATTTTCCTCTCCCAACTAGCCTGTTAACTTAAGGATGGAGCTGGGAAAAGGATAGCATACAAAAGATCAACATTTTTTTTTATAAGAAACTCTTTTTCCCATCCAGGAAAATGGAGTCATCATATTTGGATTCTAACAATACAATGCTGGATGTGATTGTAGAAATTGCACTGAAGAGAATAAAGATGGGAAAATCAAACACAGCTAGGTACTTCATAAGGCTAAGTGCATATAGAAGAGATTTGTGCTGGGGGCAAGCCAATTGTGAAGACATTAAGGGAATAATCCATGAGATATCATATGGAGAGGAAGATGCCACAGAAATATAAAAAAAAAAATCAGACTTCAATAATGCTACAAAACAGGAAGCAAAGTGACCAAGGTACCAATTTATGTCTCTACTTTCTTATTTATGTAAAAAAATTCTAGAAATAACATATCACACATTGAGGATATCCTTAGTGAGAATATTAATAAGGAATAAGCAAGAGTTTATAAGTAATATTACACAGTAGAAAACACACTATGTTACAATTGATGGAAAGATGCAGAGCATATGAGATCCTGCTGTGCTCATTGTTTATTGATTCTTAAAAGGTTTAGATTCAGTAGAGCAATATACTTCCTTAACAACTTATTTTCAACAAGGTGTATCCTATGCTCACATCAGAATTATGCAAGATTCCTTGAAAGATATAACAACAACAACAACAAAAAATCATGTTCCCTGACAATCTTCTGTTTAATATTATCAGGCAAGGCAAGAGAGATCTAGATGGGGGTTGGAGTGGGCTATACACCATAATGGATAGAGAGGTGACTGACCCTGGAGTCAGGAAGCTTTGTGTTCAAATCCTGCCTCTCTGGAGGTTTGACCCTAGGTGGACCAACTAAGTGGCTCAGGAAATTCTCTACAACTATAACTTGCGGGCACTCTCCAACTTCCATTGGTGAAGGAAGTTCCTCTCTTCAGACTCCTTAATTGGATTAAATCATCATCTATTTTTTAAGAAGTCACAAAAACTGGAGCCGTACTCAGAGTTGTCTACCATCACCAAAGAGGAAATCTAATAGAAACACAAATGGAGGAAAGATTCCCTGTAGATGGAGAAGTTTCGTAGCTAAGTGCTGTCCATAGACAGCATTGTGCTGGTATTAATGTGTTGCCTAGCATGATGTAATGAAGATGTGGTCTGTGACAGTATCAGTGTGGATGAAGAGTAAAGGATGAATCTAAGGGACATTTTGGAGAAGGAAACAAAAATAATGGAGTGTTTGGAGCTGATATAAAGACAATGACTCAATGTTTTCAAGTGAGGCAACATAATACAGCAGCAAGCTCACTGGTTTCGGATTTGAATCCCATCTCTGACTCTTCTTAGATGCCGGGTATTGGCTCTCAGTTTCCTCACTTGCAAAATCACAGATTTGGACAACCTGGTCACTGAGGTCACTTCCAGCTTTAGAGATCTGTGATCCTCAGTAGAAGAGACTAGAAAAGGTCATCTAAGGATAGAAAAGGGTGCAATGCTTGTTTCCTACTCTGACTTCTCTCATCTTTGACAACTGGAACCTTTTTGATAGTAACTGGTAACTTGATAGTAACTAGTTTTCATTTATTTCTTGAAAAATTGTGAGAGATGTCAGGGAAAAGTGCATTTAAACATTTTAATTTCCACCTCATTTTCTCATGGGAAAGACTAAGTACAGTGCCCCAAAAGGCTGTCCCTACATCACTGAAGTCATTGAACACTTCCATTATATCTCCTTAGACTTCTTATTCAACTTAATCTTAGATAGCTGAGAGCCTGGGGATGTTTCTGCTCTTAGCAATCACTATTTCCTCTCCTTTATGAATTCTTCTAATGTGTTTCTTGCAAATATTGCAAAAATTAAGCTCTTGCAAATATTTATGGAATGAAGAGCTACTTTTTTTCCAAATAGGTTTCCATATATTTGTGCGGACAGATTGTAAAAATTCTCCACAAAGAGCCTGACTTTGACCCAATGGCATGCTTATTTCCAATCTCTGTAGTCACTTTTTTCTTACAGGAACATCAAGATAAATAGACCAATATCCATATTTTACAGTCTATAAAGTCCAAATCCTTTTTTTTAAAAAAAAGGAGTTACCTGCAATGGCCATGCCAGCTCACTAGTTTATTTATCAACAAATGTTTATGCAAAATGTGAATTGTAAAGGCAGGGCATCTGGTTTTAGAGTATAAATAAATATTTACAGGCAGAAACCAGATGGGAGCAGGCCTATCAAAGTTTTCATGACAGGCAGTTGTAGTTCAGAAGGTGAAGCATTACATAGGGCCAACCTTATCTAAATTGTCTTGTCAGGAAAGTTTGTCTTGTAGGCCATTGCCTATACACTCCTTTCTCTTGCCTCAGAGAAACCCTTAACCACTACCACATTTACCCCAAGCCTCCAACCTCCAAGTACCCTATGTGTTCACAATGTCTTCTTTTCCATTTAAACCTGCTTTCAGGAAATGATCTGACAGACTTGTTTATACTAAAATGCCAATGATTAACAAAGACTTGTTATAAAAATAGTAGCTCATGTTTAAATAGCACTTTATACAACACTGTGAAGTAAGCAGTGCTTACATTATTGTCCAGATTTTAAAGATTGAAAAAGTAAAGTTCAGAGAGTTTAAGAGACTTGACGATGGTCATACATCTCTTAAGTGGCAGAACTAAAATTGGAACCCAGATTTCCTGGCTCCAACTCCTTTTCTAATACCTTGCTTTCAAATACTTCCTAGGAAAAACTGCATTGCCTTGAGGAAACTAAATTTTATAAAAGAATGATGAAGCTGTAATAATAGAATTTCCAACATCAATATAAAAGTAAAGGAGATTTTTTTTCTGTTTGTATTTTGAATATATGGGGAAAAGGAGAATGATTTGAAATGACCCTCTGACACCATAGGTATTTCCCTATTTGCAAGGCAGGCTCAAGCATTATATATTGGCTCAAGAAAACCAGTGTTGTGTGTCCTTCCACAGGAAAGAATCCCTAGGTTCTAAACATAGCTTCCATGCTGATAGTGCTTAAAGGTTACAAAGTTCTTTTCTCACAAGCGTGGACTAAGTAGTACAAGTACATTATTAACAAATAACCTTATTTTCTATTCACATGTGAATGCATGTTCTCAAATGTGGCACCCAGACTCAGGAATAATAGTCTAGAATTGTAACATATTTTTAACTTAAATATTATTTTAAAATAACAGATATTCATTGTCTCCCAGTCCTATGCCAACTTGAATAGAAAAAAAGGAAATCAAGACAAAAATCCTTGTAACAAAATACATAGCTAAGTAAAACAAATTTCCTCATTGGCTATGTCTGAAAAAAATGTATATCTCATTTTGCACCCTAACTCCATCACCCCTCTGTCATGAGGTGTGTAGCGTGCTTCATCATCCATCCACTGGAATCACGGACGGTCGTTGTAATTCATCAGAGTTCTTATGACTTTCAAAATCGTTTAACAGTGATGTTGTTATTACATAAATTGTTCTTCTTTTACTATTTATTTCATTCTTCATCATTTCATGCCATTCTTAAAAATTGTTCTTTTTAAAATATCAGTGTTACAGAATAAACTCTTCTTCCTCCTTCTGCTGAATTCCCTTCCTTCAGTCTTTTTGTATCTCTTTGAAATCATAGTTTCTTAATTTTTAGAGCATGAGAACATTTTATAGCATCCATTACATGCAGATACTACAAGTTGTTCAGCTCTTACACAATTGATGGAGCCCCCTTATTTTCCAGTTTTTTGTCATTACAAAAACACATGCTAGAAATATTTTGTACATGCAAAAACTTTCCTTCTTGGACTCCTTTGAGGCCTAGGTCTAATAGTAGTATAGATAAGTGGGTTAAAGGGTATGCACTATTTAGTAACTTTATGTATTAGTAGATGTGGTCTAAACTGGGCAGTTTACAATATAATATGATTGCCCTCATTCTGGACGCTGTACTTTTACGAATGCTTCCTTAAAGCAAATTCCTATTCAGATGCCATTAGGTTTTTTGGCTGTTTCATGACCCTATCATCTCAAATAGAGTTGATAGCTCCATAAAACCCTGGAATCTTTTTTTTTCTTTCACATAAACTGCTTTCTAGCCATATTTTCTCCATCATCTGTGTAAGTAATTGAATTTTTAAAAATTTCAAATGTAGACTTTAAATTTTATCCTATTACATTTCATCTGGTTAGTGTCGGCTCATCACTCACACCTCCCGACCCCAATAATGTCATCCAGTATATTAACTGCCTCATAAATTGGTATATTTGCTCAAATCATATCACAGTCTATCTGTGCCTTCTCAACTTGTCCAATTTTTGTTTACCTCTCTCTATAGATTCCCAATAGATCTCCCCAATGCCATGATAGTCTCCTGAAGTACTTTTAAAATTCCAAAAATCCCAATAATAATGGCAGTAGAGTGAAGCATTTAGATTACATCTATTGTTCCTTCCATACTTTATATATTTGACTTACCTGCTTTGCCATTTTTGCCTTTGAACTTTGAGCAATATACCTTCCATGATGTTGGCAAACACTTTGAGTAAGTATATATTTCCATGTTATAGCTCACTGGATGTTAAGACTCTATAAAGTCACTCAAAACAATTTGAATTAACTATCCACACAGGAAAATACTAGTGGGTGATTTTTTTTTTTTTGCCATCTAGATTATAGTATACATCTCAGTGTATTGCCCATAAGTCTAGGTCATTAGTACATATATATCTTGAATAGGCACTGAAGTTGAACAATGAGTTGGATTCAGATATACTAGGAAGAAGAGAGTAGCCTGCATTGCTTTGGGAAATTGTGCAATGATTTCATGACTTTTAGCTCTTACCTAAAATAAAGATCTATCTTTTTTTTTCACTTAAACATTTTGCTAGTAATGTAGTATTATAATGCATAACACAAGTCACTTAAGAATTCAAGTTGTGGACCTCTCAAGAACAATGGTGGGGTATAGTGGGCATAAGATAAGCTTCAGAATATTTCTAACAATTAGTTGTGCAGGAGAATCATTTTAGAGGATATCATCAGAGAAAAATATGTATGGTCAGAAAAGGGAAATAGACTAGTTATTTAGCAAGACCAAGTAATAACTGATACACACCTCATAGATTCAATTGGTTTCCTTTTTGCATTGCAAGAAAGTTGGGAAACTTATTGGGAGGTCCACCTCCTCACCTGTGAAGATTAAAAGGAAGACATGAATAAGAGTTGTATAATATGGAAGAGTATGGATGGGTTGTAATCTGTACTACTGGAACAATGGATGGATGAATGAATGAATGGATGGATAGATGCAAATTAAATGCTTATTATGTGCTCAGCACAGTTCTAGGTGCTAGGGACACAAAAATAAAAATGAAGCAAGTCCTTTCTCAAAGAAGTTTATAAAATAACAAGGGAATAACACATATGGGGAGTAGATAGATAAGGATGCTTTGATCTAGGAAATCACAAAAAGGTATGTGGAGTTACATGGAAGTCAGTTGATATGCTTTTTCTCAGAAGCAATTGTAATACTGATTTGATTTCTGTTTCCAGTGCAAGAGGTGGAAAGTATAGTAGAGGAAGAGAGATAGTTGTGGCAGAAAGAATACCAGATGAAGAATGTTCAGGGATATGGGGTTGGCTATATAGTGGGAAAGCACCTACAATTCTAAATTACTCAAACATTCATAAGGTCACATTTGGTACAGATTCTTGTGTTATTTTTAAAATATGCATAAAAAACAGCACATTTGCTGTATCTTTAAGATTTTCAACACTATTTGACAATATTGGTTTCCTTTTGCTAGAGGAAGAAGAGGAATGGGGAAGGAAGGAAGGACCACAGATAAGTAGACTTAAAAAACCATCCCTTGGATAACTGATGAATCTATGAGTACAAGTTCTCACACTAAAGAATTATACCAATTGCCTTGTGCCTCTTTATGTAATTTACTCATGACATGAAAATTCAAGAAGCACTTTGTTTAACTTTGTTTAACCGAGGTTGGTCCATTAAAAAAAAAAGGTCTGGATTCCCTTACCCTCTGAGTATACAGTGGTGCCATCCCTAATTACTGTTGTCATTCAAACCTAGTCTGTGATTCTGAAGAGAGATTATTTTCCTAGAAAAAACACTGCCATAGGTGAACAGTCTAGTTGATCTTCCTTCCAATTTTTCTCCACATATAGATTGTTATAGATATGCAAAGACCTTTCGCAAAGGGCTAAAATATTTAAGCTTCTTCAAGTTTTCCCTTCCCTACAGGAAATGTAGGTAGAAAAACTTCAATCACAACTCGAATACCAACCTTGAATGCAAGAATTGAGAAAACTTGAATAAGAACAGTGACTGTCAGTGAGTATCTCACTTCCTTTCCCTTTTGATAGAGATTAGGTAGCTAGAAACAGATTTACCAAAGCACAAGTCTCCCATGATACCCTCATGGACAAGATGGAATGATATGAGAAAGCTCAACTGAATTGCCAGGAGGACAGGATTCAAGAGAAGGGCTGACCTTATGCACAAACAAATTAGGAAACTTGGATAGTGAGACACAAATTGAAGTTTTTTCTGCTACCGAATGTCTCCCCTGTTTGGGTAACATGACATCTGAAATTTTGTCATAAGAGCTATGTACTTGGTTAAGCTAAAGAATTATCCTTTCCAAAGTTCTCTTCTTCAGTGTAAATATCCCTAGTAAGGGCAGCATATTTTAAGCCATTTTCAGTCATTTTCAACTTAATGTGAATTACTTTTTCAGATAATTTATTTTATTGACAGTTGGATGAGAACAGAGCCCTAGGGAAATAGAAAATTCACCAAGAGAAGTAAGATAGATAATTTTAAAGGTGGAATATTTCCCCAGTAGGGAAGACTGAGTGTTATCCTGTAGTGGGCAGCATAAGGATACTAGAAACCTAGGTGGGTATGGCGACATCATATAACATAACAGGCCAGGATGGGCGTTGCTGTGCAAAAGGGAATAAATGCTCACACAGATACACACACACACACACACACACACACACACACACACACACACACACACACACACACACACAACTGTATTTCACAAAGCTTGAGCCTGAGTAGATATGACATAAGTCAACACTCTAGATTGGGAACACTAAGAAATCAGATAATGACTGTGACTTGCAACAAGAATTGGACTAGTGAATACAAGCAAGTGTTAAAAGATCTGAAGAGACATAAACCTCCAGAGGCAGCCATGTCTCTCTGTCACTGCCTCAGTCATTCCCAAAGGGCTTCAAAGTATAGGTGGCAGAAATGCTAGTGATTTATAAATGAGACCTTTAATCTCAAAGTACTACATAACAGATTAAAGTGATTGCTGTTTCCAATTAGTCTTGTTATACGATTGTGGTGGAGTGAGAGATTCTAACAACAAAATCCTAGTAAGGAAGGTTCTCTGCTCAGCAGTGGGCCACATTATGCATAGGGTTAAAAGGAGGGAAAGCAGGTAGTCTGGTCCAGGCCCTTCTCTGTGCTGATTTGCCAGCCCTGGACATGGTTCTGTGCCCTTCTTCTGCCTATTACCCATCTCCCAGCATGTGTTGCATCAGTCACTGTGACTGGTCAGTCACCTTGATGTGCCAGTCAGCCAGACAGACATTCAATGATGAAAAACTTCATTTCTTTCTTCTTAAACTTAATCTCAGAATTAAAACCCAAGGACTTTATAGGTCTTTTATCTACAAATTCCATTCCAGGTAGCTGGTTCTATAAAAATCTACTGGTGACAAACCCAGCACAAAATAATCTCTCCTACTTATTAATTCTGAAAGAAATTCAATTCAATTCATAGGATCACAGGATCAAAGTTCTGGACCTGGAAGAAACCTTAGAGGTCATCTTGTCCTCATCCTCAGATGAGGAAATTAAGGCCCAAAGAGATGAAATGCGTGGCACATTGTCACATAGGTAATAATTTGGTGCTAATCCAAAGACTTCATTTGAATGCAGGTCCCATGTCTCTGCATTCAGCAGTCTTTCCCTAGTACCTCACTTCTTAAATTCTATTCCATTCAGTTAAATGCAATTCACCTCCACAGACATTTCTATGACACTGTGCTCAGTCAAAGATGAGGCGTGACACTGTTCTTGCCCTCAAGGACATGTATAGAAGCAATCATAATACAATTTAGGATATGATTAAGTGCACAGGAAAGGTCAGACAGAGGGGCTTGAAAGATCTGAACAAGGAGAAATCACTACCTGCTTGGGAGATCAGGGCAAAATTTCATAGGGCATCAAACCCGAGCTGGACCTTGACAAAAGGGAGAACTTTAAAAGGAAGAGATTGGAGGTGGGTGACAGAGTCTTTTCAGGCATCTCAGGCATTGTAAGCAAAAGTTCAGGGGAAGAAGAAGGCAGAATGAGAACAGGGAACAATGATGACTCCGATTTTGCTTAGCATAGAGTTTGTAAGGAGCACTAATATAAGAGAAGGTACAAATAGTAGATTGGAAACTGATTAGAATGATTCTTGACCTTCATGGTAAGGTGTTTATACTTTATTTTGTAGGCTGCCTACCCTCCCTGAGACATTTTCTTTTGGGAAAAGGAACTGCATGAAAACTCAGCAGGGTGTATTGATCCAGCTAAGGTGTACTGGACAGAAACCATTATCATCACTCATTCTACCCCAGCATAAGGGAAGGGTATGGGAATAGAGTGGCTACTAGAAAGGGAACCATGAGCTCAAATCTCAACAAATACCATTCAAAGTTCTAATTATGTGTTTCATCTTCTGAGACAAATTTAGTTGAGTGAAGAGGGGGTGGTGTCTGAGTTATGACCAATCTCCTGTGTTTACAAACCTTAGATTACTATGTAAATGCTTGTTTCCTCAATGGGTAGGGGAAAAGCTGAAGGGAGGGGGGGATTTGGAATTCAATTTTTTTTAATGACGGTTAAAATAATTTTTAAAATATATGCTATGTAAATGCTAGCTATAATAATAAATGAATTACAAGATCTTCCTAGTGTTAATGTTCCATAGTTCTGGGTGATTGAGGGGATATAGAGACCCAGCCTGATACACAAAGTCAGACCAATGGATGTTTTAATTTTTTGTTTCTATGTAGGTTGTTTCAGACATGAAGTATACTTTTCCTTGGAAACACTTGGAGACCAAGTAGTGGTTAAAGTTCCCAGAAGAGTCCACAAAAGCCTATTTAGTCTAGCTGACCTGATAATCCTGCTTCAACCTAACCACTTTCAGAATGGGTTTTCTGAGAAAATACATTCTAGCATTAGACACCAGGAATATCCAGGCTGCTTGTCTTTCTGGATGTGATGCTGGGAAGTCGGAGCTTTTTCAAAGAGGCAAAGAAAATGCTTCTGATCTTGGATAATTTGCAAACATACTACACCTGTTAGTTCCTTAGCTCAATTACTTCCCAATTGGAAGCAGCCAACCCCAGTTGTGGGAATGTAGGCATAAGAGGTGTTCCTGGATTCCCATTGTATGATACGTGTCCCATGATGTCAGCATAGGGTGAGTTTTAGCAAGACTAGGAATACTTTTATTATCAAATACATTTACTTACTTCCTTTGCTTTTTTTCATTAGGAGGCAAGATGTGAAAAGTCCTAGTCTTATATACAGAAGATCAGGGTTCAATTCACACTATGATATTTCCTAGCTATGTGACCCTAGACAAGGCAATTTTACCCTCTTTAGGTCTGTTTTCCATCTACATAATGAGTATAATAATTCTTGTAACTTACAGATCTGTCACAAGAAGAGTACTTCATCGACTTTAAAACTTTCTAAAAATTATTTTGTTCTTTAATCAGACCGTGTAAAATTCAGTTCCTGAGGTGTGTGTTTGGTTCAAGGTTTCCAGTTCTCTGAAATGCATCCCATACCACATAGACCCCTGTATATTTCTTGCATTTAGTTTGATTCTCCCCCTATATTCCCACTAAAGGGTAGTCAGAGATTTCTTTGGTTCCTGGGTACAAAGGTGGATAATTGTCAAAAGAAAGATAAGATACTAGATCTTCAGTATCCTAGAGTGAGATATTAACATAGGGCAGCATAGTATAGGGCAGGTCCATGTAAGAAACCCCAGTGTGAACTCTACTCTAGGAAGTTGTGGAATATAGCATATGACCTGTAAACAAATGGGGGTGGCATAGGAAAAGGTGTAATTGAGTTAGTCTTTCAGAGACCTAGTAAAAGAAAATGTGAAGTATAATAAGGTATTAACTAGCCACATACAGTAATCACTTTATGAGGTTCAAATTAGGCCCTTTTAGGGAATCAGAAAGGAATCAATATCATAGGTTGAAAAAATAGTAGGAAATTCCTCCAGGTAGCTTTTAAAAGTTTCTTCAGTGTGTCCTGAGGATTGTAAAAGAAACAGAGATCCTGGAAGACACCTAGAACTCACAAGGAGATAAGGAAGGGAAGAAGCCTTTCAGAGCTGGGACAGTGGAATCTTGATCAGAAATATCTGCCATAACGGAAAAGACTGAAACTTTTGGAGCGAGTCTCTTTGGACAGAAAGGACAAGAGGAGTGTTAAGACATAATTTGTGTTAATGAAATCTCTCCTGACTACAGAAACCAAAGCAGAAATATCACATCCCTTTTCTTTATTTCTAGCAAAGTCATATTATCTTTCTTTGTTTTAAATACTACTTGTCTCTTTGCAAGTCTATGTGTACTTATTGTAAATGAAGTTGGAAAGAGGGTGATGGGTGTATGGAGGGGAACATCTCCAAAGCAGAAAACAAGGAGAGATTAAACTTTGAAGTATTTTGCCAGAGCACTATCTCTGGCTGAGGGTTGAGAGCTAGAAAAAAAAATTTTTTTAATTACCAAAACTTTGATACAATTTACAGGAGAAGAAAAAGAGTGTTTATATCCCCCAAATCCTATGTTGATAATGAGTCACTAGTAGGGTGAAGTAGGTTTAAATAGAAGTGGTTGAAGAATACTATAGATATACCACCATAATAACAATGAAAATTCTCAAACTGAACTAAGGGAAATTTTGTGGGCTCTAGAACTGTCTATAGTTCTGGGGGATGACATAAAATGGAAGGTCACCAAAGAGACTTTGAACCAGCAATAGATGTAAGGATCTTATATATACACTTTGTTCCAGTCAAACAATTTCCTTGATGTTTATAGCATGTGATATACATATTTCCTATTTCCCTTTTGAACATTTAGTCATATTGTTTCTTTTCTTTGAAATCCCCACCCCACCCAACTCCCATCCTCTTTCTTGCCCACATCAAAGGAGTTCATTATAAAGTACTTAGCATAATTCTTAGTACATAGTAGGCACTTCTAAACATATTTATTCCTTCTCTCCTATACCCTTGGAAAGTTCTTTGAAATGTCAATTCTGTCTTAGAAAATGAATACATTATATACCTACCATCAAGTAGAAATGAGCAACCAGGTAGCCAGGTCTAATGGTCCCCTCATCCCAAAAGAAGATACCCCTCTTTTTACTTTCTAGGAACAAAAGTTCCCTGTTCCCCTAGGATGTTCTCCCCACCCACCCTCACCCCCCTTTTCCTCTTGAAGTCCTTTCCATCTTTCAAGGCAAACTGATCCTGCTACTTGCTATTGGTATGAACTTTGTTGAATCACTTAATATTTCTGAGCCTCAGGTTCCTCATCTATAAAATGAGAAGGTTGGACTGCCAGAGTCTCCAAGATCCCTTTTAACCCCAAATCTGATCCATGACCAAGTTCAAGTCTTTCTGACCTAAAAAGAGCATTTTTTACCATTTCAGACCCAAACTGATAGGTTGCTCCAGTTTCTGAACACTGGTATCACTTTAGTCTGAGCCAATTAGATGTTCAATTTTTAATGTGTTCCCCCTCACTGAAGGTCTTTAAGCCAAGTGGATACGCAACTGTTGGGTATAATAAGGGAAAATATTCCTGTTTAAGCATGCATTAGTACTCCCTTCCAACTCTGAAATTTTGGAATTCTATTTTCTAATTGCCTTATGACTGTTTTGCCTTTCCAATGTTATTGTAAGCTGAGAAGGGCAAGGAAGCAAGCCCCCTCTGAAACCCCCAATTTTTTTTCCAGCATATTCCCCAGGGCCTAACACAGTGCTCGGCATATAGGAGATGCTCAATAAATACATGTTTATTGAGTGAGCAAAAGGTGGGTATGTCAACCATCAGTATTTTATTATGTGAATTTGGCCACCTGGCTTCCTGAAATAACTAGCCTGCCAAGGCTCTGAAACTGTGAGATAATGAGATCTGGGGCAGGGGAAAGGGGTTGTGCAGGGAACCAATTAGCCAGAGTTGTCTGAAATAAAGAATCTCATTTTAGAATGGAAAATTTCTTTTCTTCTTTTATCCTATTTTTTCTTGCTTGTTTTTTCTCTCCTTTCTTTCCCTTTTCATTATTTCTTCTTTTTCCCTTTCTTTTCTTCTTTCTTTCCTTTATTCCTTTTTTCCTTCTCTCCTTTTTTCCTTCCTTCTTTCTCTTTTTTCTTCCTTCCTTTATATTCTTCTCTTGATTTCTTCAATGATTCCTTTCTCAATTTCTTTCTTGACTTCTTTCTTCTTCTTTTTTTTTATAAAGAAATCCTATGCTTCTTGAGATGTGAAATAGGTGAAGGAAAATATAGTTCAGGACCATTAATTATGCTTTCTTATTGAGTATATAAATTTCATGTCAAATGGACCTGGCTGAATGGTATATATTTATTTCAAAAATATCATTTCTGTGAGGCATTGCTGCATCATCCTATTGATTTAGAGATCGGTGTGATTGTGCTGGATGCTTTTATGAAAGGCAGGCTATTAACAAACTAAATTGAAAAACTAGTGAGTCAGACTTTCCGGGCCCAATCCAGCATGCTGCTTGTGCCCAGCTTAAATGGGAAAATACTGTAAAAAGACTTATTTTAATGTGACAGTCTCCTCTTTGCAATCCATAAACCTTATTTGCTGTAAAAAGAAAAAAAAAGACTTACAAGATAGAATTCTCATGCTCAAGCAGAATGCTTCCCCTCATTTCTTTCCCATCCATAGCAATATTCATATTTTCATTTCAGAAGGTGTTTTCTTTGACCTTGTTGGATTCTGGGATGAAAAATCTGGTGGAAGACAAAGTCCTCTTAAGAGGATGGATGTGACTGTGGGCACACACACACACACACACACACACACACACACACACACACACACAGAATATCAGTGAGAAGGATAAGGGAAAGTATATATGTGGGGAGGGAAATTCTTCCCCTCACCCCAAGATTCCTAAAGGTAGCTAGGTGGTGCAAAGGAGTGAGCAATGGATAGAGCAGTAGGCATGGAGTCAGGAGGATGAGTTCAAATTCAGCCTCAGACACTTACTGGCTATATGCCTATGGGAAAGTCACTTTATCACTCATCTCTTTTTCTCAGTTTTCTCAATTGCAAAATGAGAATAATAAAAAATAACCCTATCAGACTCTTACTTTGAAGGTTTTCTCTTACTTGAGTAACTTGAAGGATTTGGTATCCTTGAGAGAAATAAGGCATATGGGGAGTTTGTGGGGAAAGATAATGAAAGCTATTTGGACATATTGAGCTTGAGATGCCTATGTGGATATGAG
Source organism: Pseudochirops cupreus (assembly GCA_028627135.1). NCBI lineage: Eukaryota > Metazoa > Chordata > Mammalia > Diprotodontia > Pseudocheiridae > Pseudochirops > Pseudochirops cupreus. Next base: position 268,616,868 of record CM053580.1, on the reverse strand, counting down.
TAGAGAGATGCTCAGAATGTAGTTGGTATTGTTAGACTGGAGTTCAAGAGAAAAGTGAAAGATGAGAGCTGGCTGTATATGTATGTACTGGGAGTCTTACAAAGAGAGAAAATAACTGAACACATGGGAGCTGATGAGATCATCGAGAGACAGAGAACATAAAGAGGTCCCTAGACAAAGTGTTGAGGCATACATACCTCCAGATAAGTTATTCAGCAATTGTTTGTTGAGTATGCACTCTTTGATACACTTCTTTAAGTGACATGGTGGAACACTCTCCATGAAGACGCCTCATCATGGCATCTAAAGTGACCCTGCATGCTAAAAGAATATCAGCAGGTGCTCGTGGTGACAGGCCCTAAAATTCTTGAAGGTCTTTGAGAACATGAAGCCAAATATGTTTTTCTTTTTTCAGAACCAGCTAAAAATAGAGGCATTTCACCAGCAAGATGGTCATTTGCTGATTAATTCTATTGCAACTGAAAACCATGAATCAAAAGAAAATATTTTAAAAATACTGCCAGTCCTGTGTGCGGCCTCAACATCATGACTTCTATAGTTAGATTAGAAACATGATGGGAGAGGGGATGATAAGATTTACCCATCCCCCCATTTTTTTTTTACAATCTCTAAAATAAAATTATAGTCATCAAGGTAATATACGGGATAAAGTACCTGGAGTCAGAAAGACCTGAATTCAAATATAGCCTCAGAAACTTACTAGTTGTGTGACCATGAACAAGTCACTTAACCTTGTTTCCTCATCTGTAAAATGAGCTGGAGAAGTAAATGGAAAACTACTCCAGTATCTATGCCCAGAAAACTTCAGATGAGGTCACAAAGAGTCAGATATGACTGAAGTAACTGAACAACAACAACAACATTAACTTACATGTTGGTTGTTTTGTTATCCAGTGACCAGTAAGAAGACATACTATTGAAAGAGCTGAATCAGATACATCTTAAGAATCTCATTGTAAATTGAGATTCTTACCCTTCATTCTATGATTTCAGATAGAAAAAAAAATCTTTATTTTTTTTTTACTAATCTTTGGTTTCCTTTTCTAACCTATGTTTTTTTTCTTATATAAAAAATAAAATAAGTTTCTTTATGAGTCTCATAAAGCTTCATAAAGAATCTATCAGTCTTTCCAGACTGGTAAAGAAGTCCATGACACAGGGGGGAAAAAGGTATAATTTAAATGGCTATAAATTAAAACAGGAAGCAAAAGAAAGGTATGGGTAAAGAAAGAGAAGGTTCACATTTTCTGCTTGTGGGTACAAATAAAGGAGAAGATAAGAATAGCTTTATTATGCTCCCAAAGGCATAGTTTCCTGGAACACATGGTTGTCTCATAATTCAAAGTCCATGATAGACATTTGCATCAAAACATGGAAATAATTATAGCCTATGTGCCATTATCTGCTGCAGAGAACATGAATGTAGAGAAATTCTATGAACAACTCAAGTAGAGTTTCAAATTAATTCAATACACGATATACGCTTAGTGACTTTAATTCAATGGTGGTCATGTGGGAGTATAATTTAAAAAAAAAGATGTTGGAAAACGTGGTTCAGGTATAGGAAATGAGAAAGATCAAAGGCCTGTGGATTACACAGAAATCAAAGAAACATGAATACTTTTTAAGAAGACCCTTTCAAATTATCTGTCTATATAGAATCACAGTACGGTATTCTTAAGTAAAACATCAAAATAATGCCAACTTACAAAATAAAAAAAAAATAAAATAAAAAGACAGTTAAACTGTTCTAACCTGACTTATTTTTAGCAAGATGGTAGAGACAAGAAATTTTAAAAATGGATAAAGAATAGGAATTGACAAAAAATATCAGTATTTTCTAAAGCCAATCAATTGCCACAACAAGGATACCAAAAGAACCAAGAAAACACCTCAGCCAGGGAACAATTGATATATTGACAAATTGACAAAAGATATAATCTTTTATAGGAAGATGGTAGAAGATTATTAGCTATAGAGCAGTGGTTCTCAACCTGTGGGTCATGACCCCTTTGGGGGTAGAACAACCCTTTCACAGAGGTCACCTAAGACCATCGGAAAACACATATTTCTAATGGTCTTAGGAACCAAGACACTGCTCCTCTATCCATCTCCAGGCGGGTCCGCCTACATGCAGATAAGCCCACATACAAGTATTAAAGGGTCATGGCATTAGGAAGGTTGAGAACCACTGCTATAAAGGTTCATAAAATATCCAGAAACAGGGAAAATATGAGCAGAAGGAACAAGTTTAGAAAAAGCTTGTGCAACCCAATAAACCAGGTCATTTTCATAGCGTTTAAGGCTAAAACTATAAAGACAACAAACAGAAGAAGAAATTGTAAAGACCTATCAAGATTTATTTTTTTTAATTCTCCAGTGACAGTGGAGCCACTTCATTTGGATGCTAATCTTATAGAAGGTTGCCACAGGAGATCGTCAAATAATTTATAATATATAGTTGTGTATTCAGAAGATGGAAGCAAGGGTAGATAATAGAAGATGAATAAGAAACCATGGAATGAGAAACATCCTACATGAACAGTTTGAAAAATATGACAGTTCAGAATAAGTTCCAGTTAGTGAGGATGCAATGAACAACCAAAAAAAAAAAAGAACTTTTTGATAAAGCTATTTTAGGGAAAATAGGAGGATCAAAGATGGGTAGAACTACTGCTTGGGGTGGATGGAGCAATAATAATGGATGACAGAAAGGAGGAGGAACTATTTAATTCATTTTGCTTCTGTTTTCTCTGCCAATGAAAACGGTCATTGTACTGGAAAGGACAGAACAAAAATAGCTAATAGGGAATTGAAATTGAAGATAAGTATAAGAGATCATAGGAGAACACCTAAGCTGGCCCTGATTAGTCACTAGGCCCAGGTGAACTACATCACAGGCTACTGAAAGAACTGTTAGATGTTATTGCAAAGTCTGTGTCATTGATCTTTGAAAGTCTATGAACAGTGGAAGAGGTGCTGCAGGACTAAAAAAGGGCAAATGTTGTCCTGATTTTCAAAAAAAGGGAAGAGAGTTAAGCCTATAAACCTTCAACCAGGGAACTTGATTTTGCCTCTTGGAAAAATTCTAGAATGGAATACCAAAAGGAGAGTTAATGAACATCTAAAAACTGAAGTGGTTGTTACAAAGCTAGCCTTAAGAATAGGTCACGTTCAACCAGCTTCCTTTCCTTCTTTAACATGTACTAGATTGGCAGATCTTGGTAATATGGTAGAAATAGTTCACTTAGATTTTTAAGAAAACATGTGACAAAGTCTCTCCTGCTATTCTTGTGAATGAGCTGGGAAGATGGAGGTAAGGTAGTTATAGTGGTAGATTCAGAAAAAGTCAACTTGTCAAATACAAAGAAGATTTATTAATGATTCAGTGTCACCTTGGAAAGAAATATGTAGTGGAATGCCCTAAGCATCTCTGGTTTCTCCTCCTCTGTTTAGTTTTTTTTTAATCAATGCCTTGAATAAAGACACAAGAGGTATGATTATCAAATGAAAAAAAAATCTGGGAGGGATAGCTGATGTGTTGAATGCCAGAATTAGGATAGAAAAAGATCTTGGCAGACTAGAATATTGGGATGAATTTAACAAGATGAAATTTAAAAGGCACAAATGTCAAATCTTACATGTAGGCTCAAAATATCACCTTCATATGTATAGGATAGGCAAAGTATTCATACACAGACATTTGCCTGAAAATGAGTCACCAACACAATTTGGCAGGCATGAAAGTGAAGGTTAAGGCACTAGGTGACACAGTCCATAGAGTCCTGGAGCTGGATTGCAGAAGACCTAAACTGGAATCCTACCTCTGATACTGGTTACATGATTCTGGCCAAGCTCCTGAAGCTCTCCCAGTCTCACTTTCCTCACCTGAAAAGTAGGTATAATAATGGCACGTACCTACTTCACAAGGTTTTCATGAGGATCAAATAAAGTAATAATATACTTGAAGTGCTTCACAAATCTTAAAGCATTTTATAAATGATACATATCATTGTCATCATCATAAATTGTTATGATCACCACCATTATTTTCTTTGGCAGTATTGGGAATGGCAGGCATAGGAAGGTGATGGTGTTGCTTTCTTCTGCCTTGATCAGGCTAATTTAATACCATGTTTTGGGTTCTACATTTTGGCAAGCATTGATAAGGTAGAAAGTGTCCAGAAGAGGGCAATCCAAATTATAAAGGCATCAAGATCATGTCAAATGAGTATGGAGAGAAATGAGTGGTGGTAGGAGTACACAGGTTAGAAGGCAGGTATGTAATCTCTACAAGAATTAGTGGGGACAAAGCAGCCTTCATCAAGCATCTGAAGGGTCATCATGGTATAGGAACTAGATATAGTCTGTTTAACACCAGAACACAGAAGTAGATGCAATGGCTGGGCTCCTTAGGGAGGTTATATTTTAGTTTAACACAAAGAAAAATTTCTAACAAACAAATGTCCAAAAGTAGAATAGGTTATTTTGGAAATTATAAGTACTGCCCCAATAGAAGACTTCTAGCTGAATTACTGTATATTTTCTATACTGTATAAGGGATATTTTTTTAGGTGTGGATTAAAATAGATGATTTTTTAGGTCCCTTCAACAACCATGTGAAGCAGGAAGTAGAAGTAATATTTTCACTGCACAGATGAGGAAATTGAGTCTGGTGTAGCTTAAATGAGTTACCCACAGTTGCACTTTTAATAAATGCCAGAATCAGGACTCAAACTTAGGTCACTTAACTCTCAGACTACCTTTTTTCTCCCACTATAATTATTTCAAAATCAAAATAATTTCATTTAAAATTATGTTAAGAATTTATGTTCTACTGGGAAAAAAGAATAAATGTATACATACATATACATATATATATATAAACACACACACACACACACAGATATATATATGCATGTGGGTATATACACACATTCATCCTAAAGGATAAAGTTGAACCATATACTTGTCCTTAATTAGAGTACTTTGCATGTATAAAAAATTGCTTGTGCGTGTGTTTCCTTCTTTAAAAAGTGATTCCTATATGTCACTGTGCACTTAACTTAAGTTTATATTTCATTAGAGTTGGAATTCTCTGAACTTGTTTCCTCTTCCTTTCCTTCTTTTGCTTGTTTATAGAGGGGAGAACTATCAATATTAGAGAAAAGTTTTAGAAAGGTAGATTTTAACAAAATATAAGTAAAACTTCTAATGACTAGAGACATCATAAAGTGGAGGAGGTTCTCTATGCAGTAGTGAGGTTCCCATCACTGAAGGTCTTCAGATTAAGGCTGAATGACCCCTTGCCATGCATATTGTGGAAGGAATTCCTCCTCAGATATGAGTTTTAATAGATGTTCTCTAAAGATCCTTTCTTTGCTGTGATCCTATAATTTTGTGAATCCTTGATCTCTCTCACTTGTTTTTCCCTTTTCCCTCTCTAGCTCTTCCCTTCCCCTTTTGCTCCTACTCTGCTCCCCTACCACAAATATACCCTTTTGGCATCTGGACAGAATGCTCCAACTAGACAAAAAGAAATCCTCTCTAACTGCACAGACAGCATCCCTACTGATGGCTCCATTACATTAGCATACAATAAAAGTCAGCAGGAGGTACATTGCCATGCCATTATCCTGGGTCTCTGTGCCTGGGGGTGGCTGAGAAGGTTCCGATCTATGAGTTCCTTGGGAGAACTCCTTTGAAATGAGGCAATTGTACATTCTGGTGCATATGCTTTGGCCTAAATGGAGGTGGAGCAAGCTTAGGGAACAGAAAACTTGATGGTGAAGAGGAAAAGACAGAAAATACACAAGAGACACCCTCCTGCAAAGTAAGATCTAAGAGGTACAATAAAATCCCACTTGTCTCAGGTATCTCTGCCATCAGCAAATCACAGTGCCTGAGATTTCCTCCATTGGTCACTAATTAAACAGCTAACAGGAATAGTAGTTCCAGAAGATCACTGGTAAAATGCGACCAATGTTAACCAATTTAATAAATTGACAGTAAAATGTGGATACATTGATTAAAATACCAAAAGGAAAAATACTGAAAAATCTCAACTTTCACACAGAAGAAGGGTTCTGAACTAGGCTGAGTCCATGTGTAGTTAAAATTAATTTAATTCAATTCAGTAAAACTGTGTTTACCATCTGTCATGAGCTAAGAACTGTCATATTCTGTGAAGGATCCACAAAGAGAAGACTATTTTCAATGGGCTTAACCACTGAGCAAGAGAGGCAGCTACATTACAATGGGAAAAGTGAACTTGAAGACAGGTGTATAGATTTAGAACTGGAAGAGAACTTCGAGCCCATATAATCAAACCCTCTCATTTTATAAATAGAGAAACTGAGATCAGAGATGTAGAATAACAAGCTTAAGTATTCAAAGGTGGAGACTGGGTTTGAGTCTATCTACTGTTACCCTTTAGATATGTGGCAATAACATCTATTTCATTCTCCAGTTTCCCTATATGTAATATGGGAACAATAATCCATATCGCATCTAACTGATGAGGCTCTTCAGAGAATTAAATTAATACTTAAAGAGCTACAAAGAAGTTTCAAGTTCCATGCTAATATAAGATACCATTACGTGTCCTTCAAGACTTGTCTATTTTCTTTCATATTTGACCTTTACATTTCATTTTCCTTTTTGTGGTTTGAATGTGGAGGGGGTAGAAGGAGAAGGAAGGAGGAATACTATACCATCCCCAGAACTGATCAGGTGTACATACAATTAATGAGAATTTTCCCAAGTGCTCAGACTGCTACTAACCTTTTTCTTCTACAGGAAAAGGACAAATGGTTCAGTTTCCTCCTTTATAACCCAAAATGTCTAGCACAAAATTTAACAATAAAAAACTACTCATAATTACATAATGCTTTAAAAATTGGAAAGGATTTTCTTCACAGCACCCCTATGCAGTAGGTGGTACAAATTGTTGCAGATTCCCTTTTTACAGAATAGGAAACCAAGGATCTGAGAGGTAAAGCCATTTACCCAAGATCACACAGTTTGCAAATGTCTGAGGTGGTAGTGAAACCCAGATCTCCTGAGTACTTGAAAAGTTTTCTTTCCACTATCTCACAATTCCTCTCCAACAACAATATCAGACAACACCACAACAACAAAACATATGCTTCAATGAAAGCAGAGGAGATTGTCATTGGACATAAGGTATAATTATTTAGCCACCAGAAAATATGGAATAGATGGACTGGTGAGAGTTGGTGGGGACCCTGGCTGTTCTGAATGTACTGGAGGATCAGCCCTCTCTGCCAAGAGGAGGGAGACTCTGACACCCTCTGTCTCCCTGACCTTGAGGGAGTCACTTAACCTTGTGAGGATTAATGAGTTAATCTCTGGGAAGTACTTTGAGATCATTGGATGACAGGTGCTGTATAAGTACAAAGTATTATTATTAAAATGTCACCTAGCCGGCTGAGTTTGTTCTGGAGGGCACAGCAGCAGACAGGAATGACAGCCCTGAGTGAGGATTATGTAAGGTAAGGCACAGAGAAGAGAGGAGAAATCTGCCTCAGTAAGTCCTATCCCATGCCCCTACTGTATATTCACTAGCATTCTTCTGAACTGGCTCCAGACAAAAAAGCTTCCAATCTGAAAACAAGCAAACAGCTGCAAAAGGGAGCCTACATATTTGCCTCTTCTTTAAGAAAACCCCTTTACACATGTGCACCCTGACATGCTTTCCAGAAATCTATCAGGGTCTCCACTGTGTCACCTATTCCCCATCTTTTACCTCAGTTTTTATGTCAATTTGATGAGTTCTTCTCCTTTCCTCTCTTTTCACTAGAACTAACATAGGGATGGCTTAAGTTTCAAGAGCTTCAAGAGTGAGGAGACATCTCTCCATGGTGCTGACACTTTTTTTTCTTTCTTTTAGAAATAAGTTAAATTGATACCTTCTGGATTTATGCCATAGTCACATCTGTAAATAGTTCCTGTTTTCTAAAGAAAAAACAAAACAAAACAAAACAATATGTCTCTTCTTGTAACAAAGAAAGGCAATTAAGTAAAAAGACTTGGCTACCACTTTTTCCCTCTATGGTCATCAAAAGCATCCTTACCCTACACACTTGTTTTGTTTGGTTCTGCTTTGTTTCTGAATCCTGCAGACTAATTTCCTTCTAGCCCTGGGTCAGAAGACCCCATGCTGAATTTAATGGCTATACCAATGATTCTAACCAGATCCTGAATTCCCCTTTCCTTCTTCCTCTGACTTATAAAAAATTTTGTTTTGTTTTTCTTTAGGCAAAAGGAAATCACTTTTGTTGGAGACTGAGCATGAGGTCATATGCTACCTTCATCCTAGGGATGAAACTAAGACATGAAATATAATTCAAAGGTCTTTTTTTTATTTGTTTGTTTTTGTCTTTGGGGTTTTTTTTGATTGTTCATTTGTTTCATTTTGAACAAATCGGTATTTGGATCACAACTGTTCCGGTAATCAGAAAACTTTCAGCCATAATGGTAAAGGTCTTAAAGGCCTCTGAAGCTGAAGATATGTTCACCAGGTCATAGAATCACAGACTTAGTATTTGAAGTGATGTTAGAGGTCATCAAGGCCCAGCTTCTCCTTTTTAAAGTTGAGAAAAGTAAGACCTAGAGAGGTTAATTTGACTTGTCCAAGGTCACAAATGTTATAGAAATGGGATTTAAACTGAGGTCCTTTGACACCAAATTGTTTTATTTCCATATGACAGCCTGCCTCAAAATCCTGACTCTTATACCCAGAGCCAACAAACCCAAACTCCTTATTCCCACATTCAGGATCTTCTGTCAATAGTCCTCACTCTAACATTCCTATTTGATTCCTCATTTATTTCCCAACAGTCCAGCCAATGTCCTCTACTCTTCTTTACTATGTTTTTTACTTTTAACACACTCACAACTAGTGCAGATCTCTTTCTCAAGAAAAATACCTACCTCTTCTTCTAGCCCCTAACACACTTATCTGAATTTTATTAATTCTTCATGTCATAATTTCACTTTCACCAAGGAGTTTTTCCTGATTTAACCACATACACTTCTGATCACTCCCTTACTGGGGTTGTACCTAGTTAACAAGCATGTGTTTAAATTTTGTCTTATAGTTGTGTCTCCTCTGTTCTCCTACATGAAGCAGAAAAAAAAAATTGTTTCCTCTTTTCTTCTACCCCAAAGAGGGCTACATGCAGATATGACTGCTGAACACTAGATTTGGAGTCAGATTTGGGCTTGGCTTCCATTTCTGCTAGGTATGACCTATATCTCTTAGAACAAATCATTTTTTCTGTCCGTATCTCTGTTTTATTTTTTTCATCTATAAAATGAGATGGTTGGATGATACACCCTCTCAGGTTCTCTTCAGTTTTAAAAGTTTGTAATTCAAAGTATAGGCTTAGATAATTCATTAATATAAGGAGATACAACTCTCTCATTTGTGAAATAATAGTTGTTAATAAGGTAATGCATAACAAACTCAAATTATATACAGGAAAGGGATGAAGGCTCTACAAATGCCAAGTTTTACTCATACATGCACACTTTCATGACAACACCCATTTCAGCAATAATGTGGCAAGTGACATGAGTGGTACTAAACAGAATTATAATTTTTCTAGGAATGCATTTGTAGAACTATCAGTCTATCAACAATCATTTAATGACTTTAGATCATTGATCCTATGATCCAATTTACTTTATGCTAATCCCTATGGGAAGACAGCTAGGTGACACAGTGCATCAAGTGCTTGACCTGGAGTCAGGAAGATTCATTTTCCTGAATCCAAATCTGATCTCTGACACTTGCTAGCTGTGTGATGCTGGGTAAGTCACTAAATTTTTTTTGCCCAACAGCTACACTAATCCCTATGGGAGATACAAGTATGTATAACACCAGGTTAAAGTATCTATTTTCACTAACGGCTCACAGTTCTTTGTTCATGGCTCTCCTAAAATTTCAGCTCTCTCTAGCTTGGGGCTGGGTTAATATTTTTTATTCCTATCTCATATTTCAAGCTGGATTGGGGAGAAACAGTATGGTGAATGTTTTTTTTTAAAGCAAAAGTAATATTATTTAGGATTTTTGCTTCTTCCTTATAGAGCTAAAGTTTGGAGAAGAGGGAGGGAGGAAAGAAATCAGGAGAGGTTTTTGGATAGATAGGTGTTATTCCTTCCCAGCACCTGCAAGCCCATAGCCATTTTCTGGCTCAAGAAAAAAAAAACACAAAGAACAAGATTAAAAAAAGTCCCTTCTCCCTTAATTGCATGCTGTAATTCACAGCAGGATCACCTTGTGGAAGATCAGGCTGTAATGGGGACAGGGGGAGAGGGCTGTTCAGCAAGGGAGAATGGTAAGGTTTTTTGCCTTTGCAATTTTACAGCTTGAACAAGAACGCTACAAAGCATGAGCCCCAGATAGGAAAGAGAAACAGTTCTTGATAAAGAGGCTGCCAGGTGGCTGTTCATTTTTAGGTTTTTAGTGAAAATCATTATTTCCTATCCATTGTGGCAGAAGGGTGTAGAGGAAGGATCATTGGATCTGGATTATCTGTTCCAATCTTTCAGGGCCTTATTTTCTTCATCCATAAGGTGGGGGTAGAAATACTTGGGGTTCCTACCCAATAAGGCCATGAAAATCACATGAGAGCATGTAGCACATTTCCTGGGCCAGAAGAGAGCATGGTATCCCTAAGTAACAGGGAATGAGAAGGCAGAGGGACTGGGGAAATGATTAAAAATGTAAGTCATGAGGAAAAGTCAAAACCATCCTTCCTTGGAAACAGTTGGGAATTATCCCGTGGAGATAGAAAGATAGACAACATACATAAGTGTTTCCCTATCAATACCCTTGACAACACTGTCTTCAAGGTTTCATGGGTATTCCAAAATCTTTTCTGGGTCTTTCTTCCCTTCCATTATTTTTTTCTCCCAGTTTCCATCCCTTGATTCCATTTATACAATCCCTCATGCTATCCTCTTGTCCTAAAGATATAGACCTGTAACCCTGTACTGCAGAGAACCATCTCCCTCAATAAAAAAATAGAGGGTCTTTGCTCAGGTAACAGGAGCTATGATAGGTCTGTATGCTATATTACGTATTTTATCAGTTCTCCACAAACTTTATGATTGTGATCAATTTACTCTGAGATATTAATACCTGATGATGTTTTGGATGGAACACTGGTATATCAAGACATTTGGAATTCTGTCTTCAAGAAATGAGTAACATAAGAATGTCAGGGATAGATAAGATAACTGTTTAGAAACGTGACCAGTTCCCAGAGATAGACAGACAGACAGACAGACAGTATAGATAATCATATGCTTGAATCAATTTGGAGTTACATTTTGGAGTTACATAAGATTTGGGAGAGATTTTAATTGTCTTTTCAATCCAATCTTTTAAGTTATGTGTGAGGCAAATGAGAGCCAGAGAGGTTCGGTGACTTTCCTAGTGTCACATAGTTACTTATTGGTAGAGATGAAACTAGAAACTTATTAACGTTGTGATTCCCATTGTATCACACCTGCCTCTCCAAGTCCCAGCTATGTAACTTTTACTGTTGTTATTGTTCCTGCGTGACCTTGGGAAACCTACTTAACCTTTCTGGGCTTTCATTTCCCCTTCTGTAAAGGGATGGGGTTGGACAATACAGTCTTTAAAAAGCCCTTCCAGTTCCAGCATTTTTTGATTCTATATACATCTATACTTGCCCATACAGAGACACTCATGTGTACATATACAGCCACAAATGCATATGTGCATTCATACATATACAGAAAGCCTGGAGAATCTGTCATTTTTTTTTTCAAGTTCTCTACTTCATGATGCTTTGCTCCTGGTATAATGGTCTTTAGCATGTCAATGATTCAAATATGAGGCCATTTTCTTGGGCCTTCATTGTTTCAGAATGAAATTGAAAGAGGGAATCCAGCTGTTTATATGCAATATGCAGCAATTATGAAGTTCATTTCCAGAAGCCCGCTGTAACTATGGCAACCAGTAATTCTGGAAGAATAAAGACAGGTTATAAACTGACTTCAAATGGGGCAAACTTTTAACCAGAGAAGTCTCTGAAAACAGCCAAAGAGCAGCTCGGCCTGTTTACTTCAAGTTAGAAGCAGTTTTTGTAAGTGGGAGTCCCTCGATTCCTAACTTCAGTCCTTCTTTAAAGTTCAGTAATCGGGGAAACAGGAGTCTCTGGATTCGCTGGAGTCTGCCCTCGAGGGCTAAACAGTTCAAATGAAACAAGAATAGCATTGTATTGATGTTTATTTCATAACACTTTAAACACCAAACTCAAAGCCAGAACATCAAAATGACTGAACTTGAGCTGGTGGAGGATGAACCTCAGAAAGTTCAAATAAGGACCTGAGAACCCAGTCTCTTGATATACAATGTAGCTGAGCTCAAACGGGCTCCTTTGATATTTTAAGGGGATATGGCTGAGACATGTCTGAGAACGGGGATCTTTGAGATACTTTCCCCAAATCAGGCAAGAATGAAATCAAGGCAAGGCTGATGAGAGATGAGGACAGATGGGGTTGGGGTGCAGCAGGATGGGAAGAGGGCAGATACAAAAGAGCTTATTTTTGTCATTGAGGTTAATGAATCAGGTTCCTCACCAGAGTCAGAACCAAAGTTGGGTTGGGTTTTTCTTTCATAACAGCCAATTTGTCCACTTTTCCTGACAGGCCACATTTCAGGCAGCCCATAAAGGGGAATGAAAGCAACAGGGGGATAAGAGTCAGAACTGAAATCCCTGCTGTTCTGGGTCTATTTGTGCACTGGGAGCCGCATCAAGATGAAATGATAAATGACCCCAAACTGCAAAGGCATCCGAATGGGACTGTTGCTGTCTCTGCCTCTTTTGACTCTGCCTTTGATCCCTGCGGATGACCTGCTGGGCTGATGTGAATGCCACTGGCACATATATGTTGTACCTACTGGGAAGGTGAGAGGAAACCTTTGCCTGCCAACCACAGGTTTTCCCCACTCTGTGTGTGTGTGTGTGTGTGTGTGTGTGTGTGTGTGTGTGTGTGTTTTCTTTTTTGGGTGAGGGTGGGAGAGACATCCTCAGAACAGAGACTGAGATAACTTTTTTTTTTTTTTTAGGATCAAAGGCTTAACAGGTTCTTGTCATTGGATGACATAATCAAAACAAGGCCATATGCATAAGCTATCTTCTCAAGGTTCTGAAGCACCAGGCTGACATTCATCCTGGTTCTTTAGATCACACAGGAAGACTGCTATCTTCACTCCTGTGAGTGTTGGGAAGCACTGGAGTAAGGCAAGTCTGGGCAGACAAAGTCTGATGGTATTCATTGTCAAAGCTGTAATAGAGAACAGCTCGTTTATATGGAAAATAGGCACGCAGATTATGTCAGTCCAGGTGAGGAAAGAGTCTAGAATATAGGTAAACAGGCATGGGCTGGGAGTACTAGGCAACTTATAATAAGGGTTTCGAAGTTTACAAACAATTTGAATGTATTATTTTTCTGGGACCTTATAGCAAACATAAGTAGGAGGTGCTACAGCTCTTATTGCCTCTATTTAATAGATGAAGAAAATGAAGCTCAGATATGTTGTTACTTGTTTCCTTTTTTCTTTGGACTGGGGGAAATCATAGTTGTTTTAGTATAGTTGTAACAATTATGGGTATATTTTGTTTTTATACTACCTTTAATTCAGGATATATGTTTCTCCTGCCCACCCAGAGAGCCATCTCATGTAACCAATCAATGTATCACTGACTATGACAGTATTTACAGTATTACATATCTATATTTCTCTACCTCGGCAGAAAAGAGGGAAGTGTCTTTATCAACTCATCTTTAGGACCAAGCTTCTTAATCATTATAACTACACAGTGTTCCATTTTGTTCTCTTATTCTTTCCTCTTATAATGTTGTGACTTATCGATTTCCATATAGTTACTATCATAAGGGTCAAAGACAGTATTAGGATAGAGATTTCTCCTGATTCTGAGTTCATTACACTTTCCACTCCACTTCATTGTCTCTTGCAGCCCCAGGCAGTTAAACTGAGGCAGAATTCAGGAGTATCAGGTGGAAGGACCAGGAATCTAGGCTACAAGCCTTGCAGAACACAGGCAAGGTCCTATACATGAATGCTTGTTTAACAATATTTGACCCAATGATTTTTTTTTCCTCCTTTTCACTAAACCAGTGGTACTCAACCTTCCTAATGCTGCGACCCTTTAATACTGGTATGTAGACGTATCTGCATGTGGGCGGACTGGCCTGGAGAGGGATAGAGGGGTGGTGTCTCAGTTTCTAAGACCATCTGAAATATGTGTTTTCCGATGGTCTTAGGCGACCCCTGTGAAAAGGTCTTTCGACCCCCAAAGGGGTCGCAACACACAGGTTGAGAACTACTGCACTATACTATCACCATGTCTACTGACAAGGGATTTTCATCTTCTAGTTACTCTTTTTCACTCCCTATTGGTCTGTCTACTTGTTTATCTCAGTCATCACCCAATATAATGCAATTCCCCAGTTTCTTCCTCCTAGTATCTCCATTTTCGCTTATAGGTCCTCATTTCAATCTAAGGGCCTAACCCAGAAAGATCATTCTCTCTTTGACTCCCTATGTCCCCACTTGGTGTTTACTGTGAAAAACCTCCCTATTGTTCACATCTAGGTCTCCACAGATGTGTATAAATGAATTCCCCTAGAAATTGGGTAACAAGGGTAATAAAAAATTATGGAGAACTTAGGAAATGGAAGATAAAAATCAAGGAACAGAGAAAATATAGGACAAGGGCCAGAATCCAGTGGTCTGGAAAGAAAATATAAGGACAAATAGAAAGACTGACCCTTGACACTAAACCACTCTCTTTTGATGGAGCTCCCAACAAGAAGCCAGTGATAGTGTGCCATATCCTAACTATGGCATTGAGAATAGTGTCTAGGCAAAACTAAACCCGTAATATGAGAGTAAGGGGACAAGGAAAAAAAATCTGTTATTGCAGAGGGGTAGTGGAATGGGGTCCTCTACCATCAGGGCATGGGAAACAACTGATGATGGAGACAAAATGTAGGAAAAAGGCCCAATCATAAGAAGAAAAAAAAAAGAATGATAAGAAAGCATAAATTATATTACTCCAGAATACCTTATAGACATCATTAGATTAAAACCTCTGTGTGCAACTGTTGACAGAATAGTATTTGTAGAACAAAGGAACCTAGGAAACCATGGCCATTATTTTCTGAAAAGGTTATTTAACAAGCCTTTAGCAAAATATCTAACCTCTACCCTCTTACCACCACCTTCCCCCCCTCCTCTATATATCTGTTCAAAAAGGGAAAGAAAACACATAACTGACCTACAACAGATAATAGTAAAACAGTAAGAACCTTAGGGAGCTGAGAGAATTCCACTATCAACAAGTATGAAAAACAAAAGCAATATTCTAGTAACTAGCAGAATAAATTATTTCTATTTGTTTGAGTTAAGCAACTATTATGTGTGAGTACCTGTGAAGATTAAAAGTGGAAATAGATTATGGATATGGAGAAATAGATCACTACTTTCTGGATTATCAGGAAAAATCAAATTGATAGGAGCATATAACTGTTGATATAATGGGACTCAGAAATTTTTTTTAGATTTTGTATTGTTTTTAGTAAGGTAATGACTTAAGTTACCAAAAAAATAAATAAATAAATAAAAGGCTTTAAGATAATTATTATGGCCTAGACAGGTAGAAGCAAGAAAGTCCAGTTACCTAGTCATCTATTTCAGTAGACCAAGTGAGAGGTGATGATACCCTGATCTAGGGTAATGGCAAGTGGAAATGGAAATGACGTGAATGTAAGATTTGAGCAGGTAGATTGGACATGATCTGACAGCTTGACTAGAATGAGGAGGGGAAGGAGTGAGCTGAGGGAGAGATGAGGGAGATGCAGAAAATGGCTTAAGGTTTACATGCTGGGTGATTAAGAGGATGGTGATGCCATTAACAGATTAAGAAAAACACAATTGGTGGGAGAGATGATGAGTAGTTTTTTGTTTGTCCGTTTGTTTTCTAATAAGCTAATCATGCCTTTAAAGCTAGACCTACTGGGAATATTACCCCCAGAGGTAATTATTTGTGGTCAATCATCTGGTCATTTTTAGATAATTATAAAATTGTAAATTTCCAAGACTTTTCCTTATTAGGGGAAAGCAGGGTACCAGACCCAAAAGGGTTCTGGGGGACACTATAAAGCATGTGAGAGAGTGATTGCTCCTGAGTAAGAGGATGTGGGCTTACCTCCTGTTTCTTAGACTTATTACCAGTGCAACCTTGGGCAAATCACTTAGCCACCATGGGCCTCTGTATCCTTGTCTGTAAAATGAAGTCCTTGGATCATGTTTGTTCTAGTTCTAGATCTGTGCTCTTATTATATTGCACATGAGACATTAGGCAAGACACAGTCTCTCTGGGCCTAAGGTTCCCCATCAGTAACATGAAAGTGTTTGGACTAGGCAATAGCTAAGTTCCCCTCCAGATTGAAGTTTATGGTCCCATCACAAATACCTAAAAATAACTTTAAGAGAAACCATTAGAATTCTCTTTTAAGAAAAAAATATGATTCTCTTTCAGTGGTGCATGACCTCACAATTCCCAAACTTGATCTCTGACTGCCTAGATTGGTTTTATCCTCCAGCTCAATGACTTGCTCACACTTTCTAAGCCCATTATTGCTTTTCTGTTCTGCATTTTTTAGGTTTGGGCTCTTATAACTCAAAGCACTTGTAGCTAAATTGAACAACCAATTCAATTTTTAGAATATATATTCTTCCCTTCTCCACAAAAGTCACTCACATCTGTCCCCCTACTCAATGGCAGGTTGATATGCCATTAATATTCACTATCCATCAACCAAGTGCTTCCATACACAGTCTTCAATAAAGGGCATCTCAGTTGAGCAGACACTGGCTGGTAGCAGGAGTATCTGCCTAATTGTCACTTCTAGACATGGAACCATTCAGAAAACAGGAAAGACAAAAATTCAGAATGCATCAAAGAAAATAGGAATCATCAAGACAAAAATAGTATGGTATGTAGTTCAAAGCTAAGAAAAACATGAAAGGACTTTAGAATAGTGAATCTTTGTCTAAATATGATGGGCAACCATGGGCCTCAGTAAAGCTTCTATGAGAAGTTCTATTGGAGTTGGAGTAGTTCAAGATTTGTGTTTGCTTGATTTTTAACTATGAAACTGATCCTGAAAAGTGAAGGGATTTGCCTATTGATAAACAGTCTTCTGAATGACAAAAGCAGAATTACATTATTGGTTTTCAGGATGCAGGTCCAATAATCTTTCTCTTGGAATGTACATAGCAGAGCCACCCAGTTCATAGACTCTGAGTCATTCTGAGAGACATGCTACCTTTCTAGCCTATGCCAGTTATTTCTATATTCTCTATTTCCTCAGTCATGCACCAAATTCTGGCATGTAATCACACACCAAAGCATGGTGTCTTCTGGGTGTTTCATGTGTGTAAGTCATCTCTACATCACACCTATAAGCCCTTGAATGCAAAGATATAGTACCTCTCTCTTGTGTGTGCCTTACAGTACATACACAAATCTGGGCACAGTACTGATGTTCAATAAAGATGAATTGAATTGAATTCAGGAATTCAGGTTGAAGAAGGAGGCCCTGAAATCATAAATTAGTCATAATCTGATAACAATTAACTGTGCTTCACCCTCCCTCACATTACATCTCTTTTCTACCCCAGTAGAATAATCTCATAAAAATATATGGTACTTTCCACTTCTTAGCTTGCTTTCTCTCCCTTTGTGTCATCTAAAGTTGCACCTTCAGTTTGCTGAACAAAGCAGGACAAGTCCTTGTTATGAGCAGAGGATCAAGAACTGGAAGAAAGCTTAGAGATCATGTAGTTTAACCTTTTTTAGTTTTACAGATGGCAGACCGGAGGCCCAGAGTGATGCAATCACTTACTTCAGGCCCCACAAGGTCAGAAATGAAAGCTCTCTTGATTCCCAATTCTAGAATGCCGCAGGACCTACAGAACATTCTGACTATTGCTCTATTACATTAGAGAAGCACTCTGAACTTTCATGGAGTGAGATGCGCCGATTTAGGAGTCAGGAGATCTGAGTTGGGACACCAACTCTGCTACCTACCAGATATCTGACTGTGGGCAGGTCTCTTCATGTCTCTGGGCCTCAGTGTCTTAATGTATAAAATGAGATTATGGGACCAACTGACCCCAAATATTTCTTCCAACTATCACTGAATTATTGTCACCAGCTAGATAGGAAAGTCAGTCAGTAACCTAGTATTTATTGAGTAACTTATGTGCTAGGCTCTTTGCTAAGCACTAGAAATACAAATCAAGAAAAAAAATATAGTCCCTTCTCTCAAAGACCTCACATGCAAACAAGTATGTACACACAAGATATCTATAGGAAGAATTGGGGTGGGGGGGATAATCTTATAGGGAAAACTCTAAGATTAATTAAGGGTTGGGAAGAATTTCTTGAAGGAGGCAGGGATTTAATAAAACTTAAAGGAAACTAGGGATCCTAGCAGCTAGGTGGCACCATGGATAGAGTGCTGGACTTGGAGTCAGGAGGAGCTGAATTCAAATCCAGCCTGAGACACTTGCTAGCTATGTGACCCTGGACAAGACACTCAGTACTGTTTGCCTTGGTTTCTTCATCTGTAAAATGAACTGGAGAAGGAAATGGCAAACTATTCTGGTATCTTTGACAAGAAAACCCCAAAAGGGCTCACAAAGAGTTAGACACAGCTGAAAATGACTAAACAAGAACAAAAACAAGGGATCCTACAAAGGGGAAGTGTGAAGGGAGAGCATTCTGGACATGGAAAATAGTCAGTGAAAATGCTTGAAGCATTAAAAAGGTGTGTCATGTACCAGGAACATCATGGAAGTTAGTGCCATAGGAAATGTGGAGGGGACTAATTAAAGTTCAAGAAGATTGTAAAGGTAGAAAGAGGCTGTGTTATGAAGGACTTTGAAGTCAAAAAGAGGATTTTATATATGATCCTGAAGGTCATAAGGAAACACTGGAGTTTACTGAGTGAGTGAATGAAATGATCACACTTGTGTTTTAGGAAGATCAATTTGATGGTTCAGTAGAAATTTCAGTAAGGAGAAGCAGAGAGAACAACCAACAGGATATTGCAACAGTCAATAGGAAGATATGAATCAACACAGACATGGTCACAGGGTCAGAGGAGATGAGGGGATGCCTAACAAAGATGATACTAAGGTGGAAAGGACAATATTTCACAACATTTTGGATATAAGGGAGTGAGAGAAAATAATGATCCAAGGATGACACCTGAGTCATAAACTTTTGTGATTGAGAGGATGGTGATACTCTTCACAGTAGTAAAGAAGTGAGGAAGAGTAGAGGTTTGGGGGGAAAAAAGATAATGAGTTCAGTTTTAAACATGTTGAAATATAAGATATCTATGAGACATCCAGTTTAAAAAAAAAAGGCAGTTGGAGATGTGAGTGGAGATGACTCTAGAGAGAGGTTAGGACTGGACAAATAGATTTGAGAATCATCTGCATAGAAGTGATTATTGAAACTGATGAGATCACCAGGTGAGTAGGATAAAGGGAAAGACAGTCCATGGCAGAGTCTTGGAAGTGCTTCAATATTAGCAGGGAAGATAAAGATGAAAATCTAGCAAAAAATACTGGGAAGGAGGGATGAGATAGATAGGAAGAGAGATAGGAGAAAGCAGTAACATGAAAACTTAGAGAAATTATCAGGGAGAAGAGGTTAATTGAGAATGTCAAAGACTGCAGTGAGATAAAAAACGAATGAGATAGGACATTGATAACTGAGAAGACTCTCACCTTTGAAGGATTAATGTGCTAGTGTGGGTGAGGACACAGGAAGAAGTACAAAAAGTTTCCTCCCTTCACCTTTTGAGGGCATACTCCATGTGCCCAATTCTGTTGTTTTTCCTTCAATTTATGTCTAAGATTCTGCAGATGCATTGTTCGCATCACATTTTTGTCAGAGAAACCCTGTAAACTTGGGAGATACAGAAATTTTGTGACCTGGATGACCCCTACATTCATCCTTCTTGACTCCTAGTGCTATAACAGATGGAAATACTATGTTTTAACTCAAGGAGTAGAAGAGATAATTCTGTTTTATATGGGCAGAGAGGATAAGAAATAGGAACAGTGAACTTTATTCTCCACCAGTATGGGAGAATAATAGAATTATAGAATCAGAGATCTTGAGCTGAAAGGACTTTAGAGATCATCTAGTCCAACCCCATTCATATCATAGATGAGGAAACTGAGGATCAGGGAACTTAAGTGACTTGTTGAAGGTCAGACAGGCAGTAAAGATGAACCAGTATTTGAAACCAGGTTTTCTGACTCCAGAGTCAGTATTCTTTCCATTGTACTAAGGGGAGAAAAACAAGTCTGGTATAATTTGTTTTTCATTATCATGCTTAAAACACTCAAGGAATTCAGAGGAGGGGCTCTATAAAGTTACATACTTTAGAACAGAGTATAACCTTGCATGCTTGTTCATTGCCCCTAGGCTTGGTGTTCTTTTCACTATATTTTGACTTTTTATTGACAAGAGATTATCATCTTCTAGTGGTTGTTTCTGTTCTAATATTGCTATCTGTCTGTCTATCTGTCATACAATTATTACCTAATTCTCAGATTCCATCCCTCTGTGTGTATGTGTGTGTGTATATTTATGTGTACATGTGTATATGCATGTATGTAAAATTATGCTACACATACTTCAATTTATTAGTTCTTTCTCTGGATGTGAATAGCATCTTCCTTCACAGGTCCTTTGTAGTTATTTTGAGTATACATAATACTCAGAATGACTTAGTCATTCAAAGTTGTTCTTAGAACAATATTGCTGCTACTGTATACAATGTTGCCTGGGTTCTGCTCATTTCACTCGTCATTATTTTATGCAAGTCTTTCCATGCTTTTTCTAAAAGCAATCATCTCATCATTTCTTATAGTGCAATAGCGTCCCATCACCAAAAGGTCATTTTAAATAAATTTGTATGCCCTTACAAAGTGTATATTTTTAAAAATCTCCTAACAAAATTCATATTTGTATCTCTATACATGTGTATAAATGGGTTCCTAGAATCCACGCAAGGTAACAAATACAACTATCAGCTCTAGTAAAACTTTGATATCAGACTCAAAGATATTGGATAAAACTCAAAGGACTAAGAAAAGCCCATTTAAGCTATAGAAAACATGTAAGAAAATCACTATGGCTTGTAAAAAAATCAACACAATTCTCCTCCTTCTATGGTAAGTGTCCCTTTCCCAAATCTGCAGAATTCTCTTTCCTGCCCTAACCTGCATGTTCTGGGTGTATTCCATTTTTTCTTCCCCTGATGTTGAGGAGTTGAGAGAATATCTGTGCTATTGTTTCTCTCTCTAAGAGGCATGCTTCTTAGAAAATTAATCTTCTCTGAATAGAAGACAAAATTTGCAAACCTAAACTTGCTGTTACTCATAAGACAACCTCTATGGGGCTCAAGATATCGCCCTCCTCCCTCTTTTGAAAAACTCAGTTTTGGAGATAACACTTTATTCCATATCTAGAAAAACTTGTAGCTACATGTTAAGCAACCTTAAAGACAAGTACTGAACAGTAAATCTCCCTTCCCTGGATAGAAAGTTAAATTCTGATATTATATACCTGAAGAAATCCCAAATCTTGAGTTAGAAAGTTGTATTATAGTAGTTTGAACCTTGGAGTTAACTGTAAGGTAATATTCAAGACTGGCACTGGCCAGTAACTGCCCTCTAAGGTCATGTGGGCAAACACATGAAGCTTACTGTGTTTCCATTGAAAGGCAGACATTAATAACTATGCTATTAAGTTCTCTCTGAGGTGAGTAGAGGAGGTAGAAGAGGAAACAGGATAAAAGTCAAAAATTCTCAAATGAATATTCCTTTTCTATGCTAATGAAATGAGACAGAAATCCTCAGACAAGTCTTCTCCCAACAAGTCAGGTCATCTAGTTCTCCTCTATCAAAAAACCCAACCTCCAGAAGATAATGAGGGAGCTGCTCACCGTCATGTAATATGTCTTGTAAGGCAACTCCAATATCTGAAGACTAATAATTAAATATATGTATGTATGTATGTATGTATGTACACATGTATGTATGTATGTAGTAATTTTTTTTTTTGGAACTTGAATTTCCACACGTATATTCTTCCTCTCCCATCTCTTCCTCCTCCTCCTCCATAATACACTTAGAATCACTTAAAAGAACATTTAAAAAGACTTCTACCATATGTTTCTAAGGGCCTAGAACAGAGGAAGCTTCCCTTAATCAGCCCAAGTTCAACTATACTTGAAATAAACTCAAACTTCTCTGCATCAAATTATCAAACTCTTGCTTCTTTTTTCCTTCTCTTTTAGCTGATTTCTGAATTGCCCCTGTTCCCACAACACA
Source organism: Pseudochirops cupreus (assembly GCA_028627135.1). NCBI lineage: Eukaryota > Metazoa > Chordata > Mammalia > Diprotodontia > Pseudocheiridae > Pseudochirops > Pseudochirops cupreus. The sequence continues at coordinate 268,594,334 of CM053580.1, read as the reverse complement.
ATGATGAGTTTGGGATCTTTCATGGTGTTTAAACCTTTCAAGAACATTTTCCACTTGGAGAATCCTCTTAAAGGGAATATACATCATTGGACATGATTATCCAGGCTTAAAGAAACAATAAGCAGAACAATACGGCCTCTTTAGAATGCTCCTAGGAAACCCTGGCATGTCCTATTCTTCTCTCTCACTCTTTTTCTACTTCTTTCTTTTTTTTGTTTCTTCCTTTTTCCCCTTCCTTCCTTCTTTTCTTCCTTCCTTGTTAGTGGGGTGGAAGATGACAGCTTTACAACTCAAAAACAGACATCATCTAGTAAAACCCCTTCATTTTACAGATGAGAACATTGAGGCCTAGAAAGATTAAGTGACTTAATTATCATCATGCTAAAAGTGACAGTGCCAGGATTTGAATCCTAAATCTGATGCAGTCACACTGTGCCAGGATGGATCTCTTTCTTCTCCTTCCTTTTATCTTAAATTGTAATATAAATGACTACTAGACAAACAAAAAGATGGAAAAAGTAAATCCACCAACAATGAAAAACCCTAATCTTCTTAGGAAAGATAAACCTCCAGATGGTAGTAGGGGGAGGGTGGAGAACAACACTAACTTCTGAATACGCCCACAATCCCACAATCATCTCCAGCTACTTGTAAATCTAAAGTAAAGAAGAAAATCTAAAACATCTTGATCTGTTCAAAGCCTCCCTTTGTGTCCCTTTGTTTCCCTTATAGACTTTATTTCCCACCCATCTTGTTACCCTCTGCTCTCCATATCTCCTTCCTTTCTTGCAATAATTTAAAAGGTTGAAGAAAATAAATGAAAATTACCTACTGTAGATTAGCCCAAATCTTCCAATCCATATGAATTACAAGAAGGGCACTAAATAACTTGTAAATGTGAGTGCAGAAACAATATCAAAAAACTTTAAGAATCACAGAAAATGGTTTTAAAAAAAAGGACATAATATTGGACAAGCAGATACCATCCTCATTTAAATATATATATATATGATGAAATAGATGAAATAGATAGTGGTATTGCTAAACTTGCCATAAATCCCTAACAAAATTCTGAGACATATAATTAATAGACACTTGTGAGGGCATTCAGAAAAGAAAGAAGTGATCAGTAGGAACCAGAAATAGAATTAAGCATTATATCCTAAACTCATTTATTTTTTGACAGAGTTATTAGATTGGCATTAGCAGAATTTGTAGCAGAATTAGGAACAACATCTATGACAACATACCTTGATTTAAAGAAGGCATTTGTCAATATTTTTCATGCTGTCCTTGTGTTCAAGGTGTAGAATATGCAAGAAATTATAGGACAAAGATGTGCATTCATAGCCTGTTGAACAATTACACCCAAAGATTCTTGCTTAACAGATTTATATCAAACTGGAGGGAGGACTCTAATGGTATCCCTAAGGCCTCTATCCTTGGTCCTGATGTGCTCAACATTTTTATGAAATGAGAATTGAAGACACAGAAGCATGTTTATCAAATTAGTGACTGACACAAAACTGGAAGAGAAAGCTAATATGTTGGATGACAGAATTAGTATTCATAAAGATTTCAACAAAGCTAGACTGATGGCCTAAAATAAAACAAGATGATCTTTTAAAGGCATAATATAAAAACTTTTATTTAGATTAAATAATTTATTACTTAAATGCAGGATGTAGAAGGCCTGGCTGGACATCAGTTCAAGTGAAAATGACCTAGGAATTTATGTAGTACAGAAACTAAATACACATATGATCTCATGCAAATAATCTTTCTTATGGCAAGGCAGATTGAAATATATCTATAATTTAATAGATACATCTTAGAAAGATATTTGAGACACAAAGAGATTAATTGGTTTCCCCAGAGTCACCTAGCCAGATAAGTGGCAGAAATGAAATTAGAATCGAGGTCTTTCTGACTTAAAGCCCAGAATTCTAATCTGTAGCTATACTATTTCTACTATGAGATCTTGGGTTTTGTAAAGGAAAGAATAGTGCCCAGATCAAATATGTCTGATCATCTCCTGATTTATTTTGTGTATATCCTGGGTGCTACACAGTAAGAGAATTCATATAGAATAGAATGACCAGGAGGGTGATAAGTATGAAAATTCTGTAGTATAAGTAGTGATTGAGAGTTATGGGTATGTTTAGGTAGGAAAATTAGGGGGAACATTCTAACAGCCTTTAAAAGTTTTAAGGACTAGGGGGGAATGGGATAAGAGGGGGAGGATGAGAGAAGGGAAGGCAGATTGTGGGAGGGGATAGAAGCAAACACTTTTGAAAAGGGACAAGATTAAAGGAGAAAATAGAGTAAATGGGGGTGGGATAGGATGGAGGGAAATATAGTTAGTCTTTCACAATATGACTACTATGGAAATGTTTTGCATAACTATACATGTGTATACCTATACCTATACATGTATAACCTATATTGAATTGCTTGTCTTCTCGATGGGGATGGGGGTGAGGAGGGAAGAAGGGAGAGAATATGGAAATTGAAGTTTAAAAAAAAGTTTAAAAATTATTTTCACATGCAGTTGGAAAATAAGATACACAGGCAATGGGGTATAGAAATGCATCTTTCTCTACAAGAAAGTAAGGAGCAAAGGGGTAAGGGGATAGAAGAGAAGGCAGACTGGAGGAAGGGGTAATCAATATGTTTACCTTCTTGGGGTGGCAGTAGGGGAGTAGGGGAGAGATGGGAAGAAAATTTGGAACTCAAAGTCTTGTGGAAAAGAATGTTAAAAACTAAAAATAAATAAATATATTCTGGGGAAAAAAAACACAAATAAATCCTTAAAAAAATTTAAGGACTATCATGTGGAAATGGAGTTAGATTTTCAATGTAGCAGAATAAGAACCAATGGATTTCACTTACAGAAAGGGAGTAGATTTATATAACAAAGGTAATGAGGTCCCTGATGCAGAAGTGTTCAAGCAGCAGCTGAGTGGTTGACTACCTGTGCAGGGATAATGCGAAAGGAGCATCTATATTAGGATATAAGTTGTACAAGGTAAGCTCAAGGTCCTTTCCAACTCTATGAGTCTATCTTTTGTAGGAATGCTAAGAAATTGAGATGGGAATCAACTGGAGCTTTACTCCAAAAAGATTTTGGCATCTTATTGGCCATCCCTCTTCAACTACATTTTGCAACCTGTTTCAAAGTTTAAAGCAATTTCTTCCTAGTTGCATAATTGTTCATATACATATATATATATATATATATATATGTATATATATATATATATATATATATATATATATATATATATATATATATATATATAGGCCTAGGGGATAGGAATGAAATTGCCTTGACACTCCTAGACTTTAGTAAAGGATTACTTAATAAAGAGCCTAGACTCAAATAATTGTTTATTTAAAACTAGAATTCAGTGAAAAATCTCAAGCACTGGTTGTTGTTTCTTTTTTCTTTACTATTGCCAGATAATTAAATAATTTCACAATTAATTACTTTCAGGAGAGATAATTTGTTTTCATTAAAATATGTAAATATGCATCCCTTGTTTTTTTTTTTCAATGTTGCTTCCTCACCCACCGTCCTGATTATGCCTCATGATAAAGAAATCCACCACCAGCTCAGTCCTTAGTGTTCCATGATTATGTAATTCCTTAGCCAGGGAAAGTTTCTCCTGACCTATGCCTGGTTTACTGCTGATCTTCACCTAGGGAATTTCAGAGCAGTCCAAAGGGTTTGTAATTTCTTACCCTTCTTCTTTTAGGGTGGTGTAAAACTGAAGTTTATCAGGAAACAAAGTATCTTCCAGAAACTAGGCAGAGGAAACTTCTACATACCCTGTATGCAGAAGTTTGCATTTTAGAGGGGAAAAAAAAGAAAAAAAAACCTCAAATATTTGTTCAGACCCTACTATGTGCTAAGCACTTTACAAATATTACCTCATTTGAACCTCCCAACAACACTGTGAGTCTGGTGCTATTATGATCCTCATTTTATAGTTGAGGCAGACAGAAGTTAGATGACTTGTCGGGGTCACATAGCTACAGTCAATGCCTGAGGCTGGATTTGACTCTGACTCTAGGCTCAGCACTCTATTCTCTTTGCCACTAGCATGCACACACACACATACACACACAGACACACACACACACACACACACACACAAATTTCTGATCTAAGATAATAATTCAGAGAAAGCTATTAGAAGAAGATTGCTTCCACATATCCATAATGTAGAAAGGCTACTCACTGCCTTTCTAATGGTGTGGTGCAGTATAGGAAACAGTGGAAAAAGCCTGATTTTAGAGTCAATCATGATATTTGCCTCCAGCTCTGCCCCTTACTAACAGTGTTAACCTTGGGTAAGTGACTTAATCCCAAGTATATGTAAAATGCATGCTTTGGGCTATGTGATCATTAAAGTTCCTTTAACTTTAAACTCAGGATCCTGTGAATAATTCAGTCACTGAATGAAGATAGGAGTACACTAGGAACAATGTTGCTAATTTACTTAATTGTTTAAGAGCATCAAGAACAACAAAAATCTTCCAACTGGAGATCTGAGAAGAAACCTTGGGGATAGTTATGACAAAGGAGGGCTTCATTGTTTAAGAAAATGTCCCTGAATCTGAATATAGGGCTGCTGGAGGCAAGGCAAATCAAAAATCATTAAGTTATTAGAATCTCTTTAGTATCAGTCCAATTTTAAAATATACCAGAGCCACAAAAGATATTTAATTCATTATCAAATTACTTTATGGGAAAAACATTAATTATTTGGGATCAGAATACTTATGCTCAAATTCTCACTCAATCATACTAATTATATGGCCTTGCACAAGTCACTACCCTTTTCTGTATCTGTTTTCTCAGCTATGAATTGAGGGAATTTACCTAGTCCAAGGGGCTGAGATTTATTTAGGAGTCTGGTGAAAACTATGGACTCCTCAAAATACCATTTGCTGCTTATATTCATGATTGAAGGAAATGATAAATTTCATTTAAAGCTTGGTGAAAATAACCATGTAATTCCCCAGCTCATACAAGTTCATAGACCCCTGCTATCGATTCTGGGCAGGGCTCTTGGGTGTCCTTGAATGGCAGATTAAGAATGCTTGGACCAGATGGCCTCTAAATTCCCTTGCATTTCCAAATCAATGATCCTGTAAACCATTAATTTATCTTGAATCTCTTCTTTGGTACTGAAACCAGCAAAGTTCCACCATCTTTCAATTTAGACCCTCAGAAGATAGAATTAGAGTGAAACTTCCATATCTACCCCTAACCCCCTCAAAAAAAAAAAACGACTGACAAAAGAGATTCAGTCAAGGAATTCTGTGAAATACAAATCTGAGGAAAATTCAGATACATTCGGCAGACAGGAGCATCATTATTTGATCAAAGGAGAACTTCTCTTTGAAAAGTATAAAACATTAGACAAGTTAAAGGCACAGTTACAATCATTTGTTGTTGAACAGACAGGTGCTTCAGGGACAGTACAATCTGAAATCTAGACATCCTGTGATTAAGAATCTAAGCTTAAGATCAGCAGCAGTCACATTAATTAAAGGAAGAAGAAAGTCACAAAGACTCTGTTTCCCTTTCTAGGAGTAAACAAAGTAAAAAAATGACCTTTAACTTTTCCTCTTTGGTCTCACACATTACTCTTTTCAAGGGCCCTAACTAATCATTTGGTGGCTTCCAATTTGTTTTCAAAGGGCCTTTTCCAGGGCTAAGACCTTTATTCCCAGGCCAGACAAATGAAATGCTAACAGACCATTAACTGTAGTGGCTCTTCCAGGCTTCTCCATTGTAATCTTATGCTGTGTTAATTAAAGGGACACAGTCAAGGCCCATTGGGTAGGGACTGAATCATGACCTATCTTTTGAAAACAGTTTGCCAGAGGCCCTTTGATACTTCATATGCTGCTTAATTTTCAGACAAAAAACAAAAATTAAAAACAAAAACTAAACTAAAAGACAAAAATACCCCAAACTTTACTTTGTTTTCTTGAAATAGAGAGGGGAGATACCAATAATGGGGTAAAGGGAGATAATATGAAACACTACTAAATTTAGAGTCAGAAGACTTTAATCAAGTTCTATCTAGCTTTGTAAACTTGCATAAGACGGCTTTTCTGATACTCAGTTTTCTAATCAGTAAAAGGCAATATTATCACTTACTTTCTCCAGACTCCCATAAGGAGCAAATTAGATGATATAAAGCAATTTTGTCAAACTGAAATAAAAACTAAAACCACTAAAGAAAACATAAAAATCTCAGGGCAATGCATATTGGCTTGGAAAACCACATATTAGTATTATCTATGTTCTATTGTATTTTCATTTATTTGGTTATTTCCCAATTATATTTTAATTTGCTTTACTTCACAAGAGAGTTATTATGGGCAACATGTTTGACACTCAGATGTAAAGCACTTTGCAAATTTTAGTTTTAAATAAATGTGATCCATTGCAGGTAGTAGAGGCACACCCCTGTAATCCCTGCTACTTGCAGAACTGAATCTAGTTGATTTCTTGAGTTGAGGAATTCTGAGATGCAGTGGGCTAAACAAATTGGGGTCTGCACCAAGTTGAGTTTTAACAGGGTGAGCCCCCAGGCATAGGGGATCCACCAGATTGCCTAAGGAGGGGCTGACTGGCCTGGGTCACAAAACAGAGCTGGTTAAAGCTCAGGTCAGAAGACAGAGGAAGAAGTCTTAGCTCCCATGGCAAATCAAGTGGAAATGGACCCATGTGCAGCCAGCCTCTGCTTTTCCAGCTTTGCCATGATAGGGAGACCCAGTCTCAAAAAATAAAAATAAATAAAATAAATGTGATCAATTACGAATTGAATCCAAATCAAGGTACTATGAGTGACACACCTGGAGACACAGTGATAAAGAGGTCTGTATAACTCAACTTGTTGTCCTCAGGAAAAGAGGATTCCATGTAATTGCATTTTGCAGATAATAAGTTTTCCCATTTAAGCCCCAAAACATTAATAAAGAAAAATTTGACCACCGTGGATGGCAATCTTTAAAAAATGCTCTACCTTCTTCCCTGTCTCCTTATGTAGAATCTACTGATTATGATTTACCTTCATCTTAAAGATATAGGGTCCATTATGAACATCAATTATTGTATTCTGCCCATAGGGGCTATTGAGGGGAGTAGAGTGATTTGCCCCTACACTAAATAGCCCCAGATTGCTCTGAATTCCCACTTTTCTATTTGCTTTTTTATAGTTTTTGTCTTCTCTTTTGCTGACAGGCCATTGAACTAATATCTTTTGGTCTTGTCACGATGCTTGTCTCTGAAAGCCTCCCCTCCTTTTCTTCTCTCTCATGTCTCTTCTAATTTACTGCTTCTAATATGTTGTGTTCCAGGAAATCACATAATCAAGCTAATAAGAATTATATGTAAAGTAAGATTAAATACACTCTGTGAATACCTGCATAGTTTTCCAGATTCAAGTCAGGATGATCTTAAATGCATGAATTTTGTGACAGTTCTTTTATTGGTTCAACGAATTATTTTTGTTATTGTTAATTATTTCTGTGTTCTCAGCTATATTCCCAGCACCTGAGGTTGTCATATAAATATCTTGTGGAAAACTTCAAGCAGGGAAACTTTCTTCTACTGGCCTGAATTTCCCCTGAAGGCCCCACCTAGTATAATACTTCCTATTTCAACCAATAAAAGTGAAAAAAAAAACACTTTAGAAAACTGGGAGTAGGCCTTGAGGAGGGGTGTGTGTGTGACAAAAATAGAAGAGGCAAGGGCAGACTAGTTTTTATAGTCAATCCATCAACAAAGATTCCACTGGATTTATGGATGGATAGAATCCATATGCAACTTTACTCATAGAATATGACGCCCAGATAAGTTCATTTTGATGCTATGCAAGAGGATAAAGTGGATCCGTAATTCTGTAGGAAGCTTTCTGGACCTGATGATGAGACAATGCCAGTCTCTTTTCAATCTTTCCCAGCTTGGTGCAGTCTAATGTCACAGAGTCATTTAGTGACGCCATTAAGTGATGCTGATTTTTGTCTTTGAGATTCTGAGAGGTGTAAACAGAGACTAGAGATCAGCATAGCTAAGAGGAAACCTGGATCTCAGGGTGTATCCTCTCTCCCCCAAGCTGCTAAAGGCTTCCTTGAGGCAAAAACAAATAGGAATTTCATGTGACCTCAACTACTCAGTCCAAGAAGAGAATTCCTGAACCCCCAGCATCTTGAATACCAAATATCTATAGAACCAGCTATGGGGGAATGAGGAAGGTAGTGTTGGTAGAGAGAAACACATAGGCTTTCAGCCAGATGGCCAAGTACTTAGAGTTTTGAGAGAAGACACAGAGCATCACTAGCTTCTGTGGGGCATGAGGATTTTACAAATGGACCATAAAGTTAGAGGAACAACTATGGAGTATAATTCATGCTATAGGAGAGTAAAAGACCTGTTCTTGTTCTCCACTTTTATCACTAATTATCTGGGCAGTGCTGATTTGATGGAAAGGGTTTGATTGCCTAAAAGATACAAATCCACATTCTTTCCAGGATGTTCCAAGTCCTTAGGATATTACCATAATTCTGGAAGTGTTTATGAATCTTGGAGCTGAAAATGAAACTTGTTGGAAAGTTGACAGCACTACCTCTCTAACAACTTCAAGTGTGTTTCTCTTCCAATGGGAGTCCAAATCATGCTTTGGCAGTATGAGTTTGGAAAACTATGTTAGACATAGAGGTATGGTGGGACTCATTGAAGAAGGAAGGGAAATTACATGAACTATGTATGGTATACTTTGAGTCCTTTAGAATGTTCTTGTATTTTTATGGAGTAGAATAATTGTTATCCTAGACCCAATGTATATTGTTACCATGGGGTCTTGTAATGGATCTGAGTACCCTCTTACCCCTCTTACCTATATTTATAGAGCAATCTACTTACAATCTATAATCTTATATTTGAGAATATACTAGGTGAGAGACAAGAAATCAAAAAAAAAGACTTTGTTTGAAATCATACCCTTAAGATTAGAGTCATACTGCACAAGCCAGAACCTAGTGCAAAGGGATTTAGTTGGAGGTTCTCAATCAAATGCATGTAATTATTTTCCCATGTCTGAGAATTCAGTCAGAAAGGTACCAATCAGTGGGTTGTATGGGATACAAAACTTTCTATGATAAAATATCCCCAGAAGATTACACAAGATGGAGTTAGTGCCAGGCAGGAGAAGGGGCACAGCTATGTTAGAGACTCACTAGAAAGGGGGAGGAAAGGGTATTTTCTGAATGAGTTATTTTAGTTTTTATTTGAATAATTCTTGCATTTAAATTGTAGCCATGAGGAAAGATGAAGTACTTTATTTCCTTCCATACTTAACAGTGTATAGGTGGCCCTGCTGATTTTCTCATGTTTAAAATGTGAAGGAATAAAAGTAAGTAATTCCCTATCAAGGATTCTGCCCTTTGGGGGGCAATATGGTCTAAGCCTTCAAAAGAGTGCTGGACTTAGAGCCTGAAAAATCTGTGTTCCAGGTCTGCCACTTACTAGCTCTATGACTTTGATCAATTTTCATTACTTCTTTGAGCCTCAGAAAGACTATCAAGTGAGGAGTTTGAATGACAAGGTCTCTAAGGTCCATCCCAGCTTGAACATTCAAGGATTTTGTGAGCTGGGAAGCAGTATGGTCTGGAGGAAATAAGAGTCGTAATAATAATTCATACACATAATGCTGTATAATGCACAAGGCACACAACACATATTATGCACACTGCCAGCAACCATGGTTGGTAGATAGTATAAATACTATTATCCCCATTTTACAAATGAGAAAACCAAGGTTAAGAGCAATTAAGTGATATCTTTGGTTACAGAGCTAGTAACTGACGACGTCAGGATAAAAGGTTGGGAGATCTAGGTTCTAGTCCAGGCTCTGTCACTCCTTTGATATGTGACAAATCACTTCACCTCTCTCACCCTCAGTTTTGTTCCCTTTGAAATGGGAGAGTTAGAACAGATGACATCGAAGATTTCTTCCAGCTCTAAGAATCGGTACTAAGATCACTTTTGAAAATATGTATGAGTGAATGAAGCATCTACTTAGAATAAAGAAACCCACCCCAAAGTATTGTGAGGACAAGGGAGAGGAGAAGAACAAGGAGAAAGATGGAGGGATTCAAGTTTTCTTGAATCTGGGTATATCTCCATATAAGAGCAAATCCTGAATACAGCTATAAGAGCCCTTTGGTGTGAAGGGATTTTTGCATGTCAGTGATTTCTATGACTTTGTCATTGACTTCTAATGTGTTTTCAGAATGATTTGGTTCTTTTGTGGACAAAGAAAAATGAAAATAAGAGGAAAAAAACCCTTTTTCATTATTATGCAGTTTTTGCTCTGCAAAACACAATTTATGGCTAAAACTCTCCTTTTTTGTATTATGTGCCACTTCAGATGTCCAATGCTAAACAGAAAGTGCTATAAAAATGTCTGTCCTCACTCGAAAAGATTCAAATGATTGACAATAAAGTGAGGAGCATAAAGTGGGTAACCTTGGTGCCACTTCTATGGAATATTTATTCATCAGTCACTCTATTCTTAGGTCTGTTTCGTGCTAGTATTATTTTCAATGCTGAATTGCAGTCCTCTAGAAGTCCATGTCCTTTCTGTGTTACATTTCATTAGCACCTTCTTATTTTCTTTCTCTTCCACTATCCAGTCACAGGCTGCTTGCTTTTCTGCTTTACCCCACTTGATGAACAGTAAGAGACTGCATTGCTCCTGAAGTAGGTGGGAATATTAGAAACTCCACGGATTTGGAAATGAGAGGCCCTGAAATACAATACCAGCTCTCCAGTTTCCACTTCAATAGCACCATAGTTCTTTGGTAAGCTGGAGGGAAAAAAAAGTAAAAAAAAATTGCACTCAAGAAACAAGTCACCCAACAGCTTCTTTAGGACATCTCTGAGTTATGCTTTCATATTCTTTGTAGATTTCCCATTTGGAAACTTTTGCCTATCTCAGATCCACCATACGCTATCAACAGGTTTGTCTATTTAAAATATAGTTCTGACTACATCATTCCTCTGTTCCAAAACCTTCTGAGACCCCCCATTTATTATCTAGCAGAGAAATTATGAGTTCTTTGTTTTCCATATTCTGGACCCAACCTACCTTTCTACTGTCATTCTGTATTTGGAGTCAGCAGACCTAGGTTCAAATTTGAACTTTGTTACAGGTATATCTATGTCATAATGACAAAGTCATTTCTAGTTGAATCTTTTTTTTTT
>CM053580.1:268564115-268582544 GCA_028627135.1 Pseudochirops cupreus | reverse complement strand
GTTCTGTCTGGTTATTCCCCGATTCGGGGCTGGTGACGACCAAAGACCCTGTAGATGGGTAAGTAGAGGGCAGGGGGCCCGAGGGAGTGAGAGGCCCGCTTCAAATTATCAGTATCAAAAATGAAAAGGGTAAACTGATCACCAATGAAGAAGAAATTAAAACAATAATTAGAAACTGTTTTGCCCAACTGTATGCCAATAAATTTGACAATCTTAGTGAAATGGATGAATATTTACAAAAATATAAATTTCCCAGATTAACAGAAGAGGAAGTAAAATATTTAAGTAACCTCATCTCAGAAAAATAAATTGAACAAGCCATAAATAAATTCCCTAGGAAAATATCTCCTTGCCCAGATGAATGTACAAGCAAATTCTATAAAGCATTTAAAGAACAATTACTTCTGATGCTATACAGACTCTTTGGGAAAATAAGCAAAGAAAGCGTCCCACCAAAATCTTTTTATGATACATATATGGTACTGATACCTAAACCAGGAAGAGTCAAAACAGAGAAAGAGAATTATAGACCAATTTCCCTAATGAATATAGATGCAAAAAAAATTAACTGAAATATTAGCAAAAGGATTGTAGCAACTTATTACAAGAATAATATATTTTGATCATGCAAGATTTATGTCAGGAATGGAGGGCTGGTTCAATATTAGGAAAATTATCAGTGTAATTGATCATATCAACAACAAAACTAATAAAAACCATATGATTATCTAAATAGATGAAGAAAAGGCTTTAAAAACACTAAAAAAGGAGCATCTAGGTGGCACAGTGAATAGACAACTAGCCGTGGAGTCAGGAGGACCTGAGTTCAAATCTGACCTCAGACATTTAACACTTACTAGTTGTGTGACCTTGGGCAAGTCACTTAACCCCAATTACACTGCCTTCCCCCCTCTAAAAAGACAAAAACAACAACAACAACAACAACAACCAAGCAACCTACTTGAGAGCATAGGAATAAATGGAGTCTTTCTTAAAACAATAAGTAACAGCTATGTAAAACCGTGAGCAAGCATTATATGTAATGGGAATAAGATAGAAGCATTTCCAGGAAGATAAGGGGTGAAACAATGATGTCCGTTACCACCCCTGTTATTCAATATGGTACTAGAAATGTTACCTTTAGCAATAAGTGAAGAAAAAGAAATTGAAAGAATTAATCACTCTTTCCAAATTTCATGATGGTATATTTCAGAAATCCTTAGAGAATCAAGTAAAAATCTCCTTGAAATAATAAACAATTTTAGCAAAGCTGCATGATATAAAATAAATCCATGTAAATTTTCTGCATTTCTATATATCACTAACAAAGTCCAACAGCTAGAGATAAAAAGAGAAATTCCATTTAAAGTTAATGTAGAAATTATAAAATATTGAGTGTACCTGCCAAAACAAACCCAGAAACTTTCTGAACACAATTACAAAACATTTTTCACACAAATAAGGTCAGATCTAAACAACTGCAAAAGTATCTTCTGCTTGTGGATAGGTTGAGCTAATATATAAATATGACAATTCTACCTAAATTAATTTACTTATTCAGTGCCATACAAATCATACTACCAAAAATTATATTATAGGAGTAGAAAAAATAATGAAATTCATCTGGAGGAACAAAAGTCCCAGAATATCAAAGAAATTAATAAAAAGAAGTGCTAGGGAAGGTAACCTAGTCATCCCAGATGTTGAATTGTGTTATAAAGCAGCAATCATCAAAATTACTTGGTACTGGCTAAGAAATAGAGTGGTGGATTAGTGAAATAGGTTACATATACAAGACACAGTAGTCAGTGATTATAGTAATCTATTGTCTGATAAGCCCAAAGACCCTAGCTTTTAAGATAAGATCTCACTATTTGACAAAAAAAAATGCTGTTAAAGCTGGTAAATAGTATCACAGAAACTGTGTATAGACCAACATCTTATACTGTATACTAAAATAAAGTCCAAAAAGGCACACAATTTCAATATGAAGGCTGACAATATAAATAAGCTCGGAGAGCAAGGAATAGTTTACTTATGAGATTTATGAAAAACAGAAGAATTTATGACAAAACAAGAGATATAGAACATTACAAAATGCAAAATTCAAGATGGGTAATTTTGATTACATCAAACTGAAAAGATGTTTGTGTGTTTTTGTTTTGTTTTGTGTTTCATACAGGCAAAGTCAATGCCACCAAGATCAGGAGGGAAGCAGAAAACTGCGAAATAATTTTTACAACCACTATCTTTGATAAAGGCCTCATTTCTAAAATATATAGGGAACTGAGTGAAATTTATAAGAATACAAGTCTTTGCCCAATTGATAAATGGTCAAAAGATATGTACAGGCAGTTTTCATAGGAAGAAATTAAAGCTATCTATAGTCATATGAAAAAATGCTCTAAATCAGTACTGATTAGAGAAATGTAAATCAAAACAACTCCGAGGTACCACATCACACCTATCAGATTGGCTAACATGTTAAAATAGGAAAATGATAAACGTTATAGAAGATGTGGGGAAATTGAAACACTAATTCATTGTTGGGGGAATTGTGAAGTGATCCAGTGAATCAGGAAAGCAATTTGGAACTATGCCCAAAGGGCTATAAAGATGTGCATACTCTTTGACCCAGCAATACTACTTATAGGGCTATACCCCAAAGAGATCATAAAATTGGGAAATTGACCCACACATACAGAATTATTTATAGAAGCTCTTTTTGTGGTGACCAAGAACTGAAAATTGAGGGGATGTCCATCAATTGGGCAATGGCTAAGCAAATTGTGAATGTGAATATGAACGTAAATGGAATACTACTGTGTTATAAGAAATGATGACCAGAAATACATTTCAGAAAAATGGAAAGACTTATACGAACTGATGCTGAGTAAAGTGTTAGAACCATGAGAACATTGTACACAGTAACAGCCACAGTGTGTGATGACTGAGTTTGGTAGACTTAGTTCTTCTCAGCAATGCAGGGACCTAAAAGAATTCCAAAAAACTAATGATGAAAAATGTTACCCATATTCAGAGAAAGATATATGAAGTCTGAATGCAGATCAAAGCATACTATGTGCACTCCTTTTTTTCCTTTCTCATGGTTTCTCCCATTCAGTTTAATTCTTCAATGTAACATGACTAATATGAAAATATGTTTAATAAGGTTTCATATGTAGAGCCTGCATGGGATTGCTTGCTCTCTTTTGGAGAAGGGAGGAGAGAGAGGGGAAGAAAATTTAAAACTTATAGAAGTGAATATTAAAAACTAAAAATAAATAATTGATTTTTTAAAAAATCCTCCTAGCTCCCTTTGTGGTCCATCTCAATGACTTCTTCTTCCAAAGGAACTTCCCTTACATCCCCAATTGTTAGCTTCTGTGTGCCTCCCCCATTTTTGCATGCATTTTTATGTATTATTTTTGGTTTTGTCTTATATTTGCTCTCTTTTGCTAATAGAATGGAAGCTCTTTGAAGGCTGGGATTTTGCTCCTTTTGTTATTGTATTCCTCGACTCTAACATAGTGCTTTGAACATATTATGCAATTAATAAATACTTGTTGATTGAACAACTGATTGAAGCCAAAGAATGAATCAAGAATTAATATAGTCTCATTACAGATCTTTGTGTACAACTCCCATCTTCTCTCCCCAATGAGACTATACACTTCTAATGTGTAGGAACCATGTCTTCTGTGTATTTTATCTTCATTTATAGGAGGCAGCAGGTTTTAGAGTCAGAATGATCTGAGTTTAAGTCTAGCCTGACATATACTTGCTATGTAACCCTGTACAAGTCATTAGACCACCATAAGGAATATAATTCAAAACAGCCAGGAAAAAAAAAGCCCCAAGAAACAAAAAAAATCCAGAGTACAGTCCTGTCAGAGTAAAATCTGAAGTAATAACCCCAAAACCCTCTTTTCCCCCCTTACATCAAGAAGTTTGAATATCACATAGCCACCAATTCTTCAGGAGGATTTTTCCCCCCAATTAGCAAGAAAAAGCCTCAAGTCCAGGGTCTTTGTCTGCTTCTCTCAACACCTAGTCCTGCTAGACCAGATAAAAATCCTTATAAAAACCCACTGGACTTTATTGACTGAGGGAAGAGGAGAAAGAAGTTCCTCCAGGGCCTCCAGTGAGGCACAAAATTCCACCTATTTGAGTGGAGCCCAGTGGACCTGACCGGTTTCTATCATCTTTGCAACAGCATTTTTCTTTCTTTCTTTCTTTTTCTTTCTTTCTTTCTTTCTTTCTTTCTTTCTTTCTTTCTTTCTTTCTTTCTTTCTTTATTATTTCTTATCAGTAAATCTGGCTTCTTTACTGTCTCATATGTTCCATATTTCCTTGTACTGGATCTCAGTATCCCAAACCTTCTTGAGGCTGCATTAAGACAGCTGCTCAGTGCCCCGGGCAAGTCTCAAAGCCTATACTTTGCTAAAGGGGTACTGATCTATACTGGGAGTAGACAAACCTCACCTGAACTTCCTTAAACTGAGGACATCATAGGTTCAGTCTCAATTTTAATAATAGTACCTCAAATGGGACTAAGCACATAGTAAACATCCAGTACATTGTGAATGGCTGAATGAATGGAACTTTCCAATCCCTAGATAACAGGGACCTACTTAGAGAAAAAGATAATTAAAAACACAAAATTGTCTTTGCTTTTGCTCTGTTTTGTAAGGTAGAGTAAATTAACTTTATGTTTTTATCATGTAATCATTTTGTGGAAATGTCCTTACTGTTCTTTCTACTGGCCTCAGTTCCCAGTTAGGAATGATAATGAACTGCAGAATTACCACAAATATTCTCTAATGACAGGGACAGTCCTTGAACTAATTGTATCTGTTCAATTCCATTCAAGAATGTTTATTAAGTATTAATATGTATCCCAAAACACTGGCCAGTCCTTAGAGACATAAAAATAGCTATAATTCAGGCTGTGTACTCAAAGGATTTCCAATCTAAAGGTTAAAGCCATCTTTCTGCTAGCCCCTTCTTCACTCCCACAAAGGGCTGGCATAATCTCTTCACCACTCTCTGTGAATCCTGCCAACATCAAGTATCTTCTACACTGTTCTGAGCTGTTACACTGTTTCCTCTAGTAGAAAGGAAAACCTCAAAGGTCTTCTGATTTCACCAAAGTGTTGAGGTCTAGGAGTGCTGGGACCCAAAAATTCAAGGGCAAACATTGCGGTCCTGTCTCGGATGAATTGAACTCAAACCTTCTTTTAACTAGAGACAAGGTTTATTAAAACACCAATTGCGGTGGGCAAGATTCTAAGAATCTTCACTATTGTGACACTTGTATTAACAAGCAGTCCAGACTCAATCTGAGCACTGGCCAGACTCCTTAGGAACCTAAGCATTTGTGTTACTAATGCAAGCAAGCCAGATTTTTAAGGAATCTGAGCAATTTAATGGGGGGAAAGATTGACCTTATATACAGAAAGACTATGGGAAGGATCTAGTAGTGACCAAATAGAGAAGGTCCAGAAGGGCCAGGTGCCCCCATCAAGTGTCAGCAGGAAAGGGTCTAGATCAATGGCTCTCAACCTGTGGGTCATGACCCCTTTGGGTGTCAAACATCCGTTTCACAGGGGTTGTCTAAGACCATCAGAAAACACATATTTCCAATGGTCTTAGGAACCGAGACATAGTTCCTCTATCCATCTCCAGGCGGGTCCACCCACATGCAGATACTCTCACATATGAGAATTAAAGGGCCATGGCATTAGGAAGGTTGAGAACCACTGGTCTCAATGGAATCAAGGATGAAATCAAGAATTGGGCCAGGTGCAGACCATGAGAGCCACAATGAAAGGATTATTGACTGAGAAGGGTTGGGTGCCCCAGGCGAATGTCAGGGATCTGGGCCACATTGAAAAGTCCAGGGGCAAATCTTTTTGGTGTCCAGATCCCAAAGACATGGTCTTTTCCTTTTGGGGGTTCAGATCCTATCCATGTCAAAGGATTCAAGCTCTCTCAACAAAATGTACTTCAATAGTTATAAAGTGCAAGATGGAGAATTCAAATCTCTTAAATATTTTCTTGTTTAGAGTTTTACTGCCTCAGAATACACAGAATTCCTCATCCCAGAGTTTGGTTTCTTACTGGTTTCCCAAGTTACTAGCCCTGCAAGTGATTGAAACCTCACCCTGTGCTCCTCCAGGCATCATCAGACCTCAAGAAAATTTGTTGTGTGCTAGCCTCAGTGACTGCTCCAAGCAATCACCCTTGTCCCCTAATTTATTCTGATTGGGCTCCAGAAGTAATAGCCCAATAACCTAGGGGTCTCAAGTACTAATGACCACCTCTAATTCCTAGATTTTCTGAGATCCCAGCAGCAACAAAAGTTTGTATAACCTCAGGGTTTCCTTCAGCTCTCCTGAGTCAGCCTGGTGGGGATGGGATTGGGCATTGATGATGGAGTTCAGAATCTAGATAATTTGGGCTACTTTTCTCCTCCATTCCCCCAGCTGAGAATATGCTGTTCTGCAAATTGTCAGATACAGTTTATGCATGATATACTCAGACACAGTTCATTCATGTATACTCATTCTCACTTGTGCAAAGCAGCATAACACTAAATTGAGTACTAGAATTGGAGTTGGAAACAACCAGATTCAAACTCCAGCTCAAACATTTATAAGCTGTGTGACCCTAACATGCTATTTAACCTCTCTGAGTCTCAGGTTCTTCATCTGTAAAAGTCAAGACAACCACAACTGCTTCATTGGATTATCAGGAGGATCAAATGATGGAAAGTACATAAAGTACTTTGCAAACCTTTAAGTGCTACATGAATGCAAAGCATTATTCTTGTTCTTATTATACATCTTCTCCTTAATGACCTAAGTGATAGAATATGATGTCCTGTGTCAAAAAGTGGGAGTGCTATGATGCTAAAAAACATTTGTTCAGTCCTACTATGTGGCAAGCACTGGCTTAAGGTCTTACCATACAAATCTGAAAAAGACAGTCCTTGCCCTTGAGAAGCTTGCAATCTAATAGAGGTAGACAACATGTAAGAGGAAGTAGGAAAGAGAGCAGGGAGTGCCAGAGCAGCTACTGACAAATGAAGATATGGCTGACATTTTGAGTCCTTCATAAAGGGAAACTACGGGAGGAGTTAATTTTACTCTGTACTGCAGCCTTCCAATCAGGGAGGCAGAAGCAATTCAAGTATTGGTGAAGAAAGGAATGAGAAAGTTGAAGGAATCTCCCTTGTGTTGTTTCCTAGCAATGAATTTATTTGGTGATGAGTTTGTCCAAAAGAAAAGGGATCATAGACAATGGAGCTGTAGCCAAGGAGAGTAGCTGGTGACCAATGGTGATTTCAAGTCTCAAAAGTGATGCTTTTTGGAAATGTTTTACTTTTACAAGCACTTATTTTTTCTCCTCACTGCCATACTCCAATGGAACAATTTTAAAAAATGAAAAATCAGATCTTCTGATATAAAGAGTCCAGCAAAGAAACCCTCATACGGACCATGCCCCAAAATATCATCTCCTTTTGCATTTCAAATCCATCACTTCTCTGGCAGGAGGTGAGTGATATGCTTCATCTTTAGTCTTCTAGCATTGTGTCTTATCTTTGTGTTAATAAAAATTCTGAAATCTTTTAATGTTGTCTCTATAATTTTTTTCATTTTTATATGAATCATTCTCCTAGTTCAGCTCACTTTTCTAGGTATGAGTTCAGAAGGGCCTTCCAACTTTCTTCTGAAACTGTCCATTTTATAATCCCTTTTGTCACAATAATATTCCATTATATTCCTATATCATAATTTATACCAAAAAGGTAGTTATTCCCTTAGTTTTGGAGCTCCTTCAAAAATAACCCTCTCCTGAGAACATCTAGCACCTTCATAGACTCAACAGAAATAGAATCTTTCATCAGAGAACACCAGCTACTTCATGTGTGTTTGTGTGTGTGCATGTATGTGTGTGCATGTACATATGCATGCACATGTATTATTATACAGATACATGTGACACACATATGGTGACACAATTATATGTATCCATATATTATATAAAGATATATAATGACACTTAACAATAAACACATATATAGTATATTTGTATCTACAGTGCATATATAACACAGACACACACATTCCTTTTTCTTTGATCTCTTTGGTGTTTAGACCAAATAGTGTTATAGTTGGGTCAAAAAGTATGTAACATTGGTAACTTTTGGTCACATAATTTCAAATCTACGCTCGGGACTTTGTTGTTTTTATACAGCTTTTTTTTATGTTTCTTCTTTATTTTTTATGGAAAAATCAGCTTAGGTCAATAGCCCTTTGGGGCTTGGCACTACCATCATTATCATCACCACCACTATTACCATCACCATCAATCATCATTGTTGTCATCATCATCATCTCTAGCATTTATACGGTACTTCAAGGCTTGCAAAGCACTTTACATGTTATCTCATTTGATATTTACTACAACTCTATGAAGTAGATGCTATTTGTATCCCTACTGGATGGGTGAGGAAACCGGGGTTAAATGACTTAGCCAAGGTAGCTAGTAAGTATCAGAGGGTCTTGCTGCCTCTAAGTTTAGTGAAGTTTATACTTTTCCAGTCTTTGTTTTCATCTTATTTCAATCCCTTCTACAAGGTGGTGCACCAGAAATAATAGACAAAGAACAGAATTTGTATTCTAGTTTCTTTACTGTTTTAAATTAGTGTTTTAATACATGTAGATATTATTTCTGTATTTCACCAAGAGTTCTTAATTTATGAGGCTTAAAGTTTCAGGACTAGACTTCTATATGCATTTTAATGTCCAGACCCATAATAGCAAGTCATTTGGTGACAATGAGCAAAGGAAGGGCATGTCTGCTGAGAAACATACTACTCCCTGTGGTTATGTTCCAAACTCTCAAAAAGAGGGAGAGGAATATTACATATTTAGTAATCTATCATGGGCATATTATTCACTTATTCATTCATTTATTTGTGCTTCAAAACTTTATTGAACACTCACAATATTCAAGGCATTGCTTTGACCTAAATCCCTTTTCAACTACTTATATTTTCAGTCTATACTCTCTCTTAAAGTAACAAGTTTTATAAAAGTTGATTGTCCCTTGTGTAAATTAGAAAATCCTTTCATTTTTCTCAAATTTACCTTTTCCAAGTCACAAATTCCCACATTCCTCCCCTTCCCCAATTCCTTTATTCTAGTTTTCAGTGGTCATATTCATGTCTTTTCTATTATATGCTTTTACAAACCTGGATCATGTCTCCTTTCAACTCATGTCTTTTCAAGTAGAAATCCATTTTTTTTAATTTTATCTTATTTAACACATTTTGGCATACTTTCTGTAGTACTGATCTTCTCTTTTTAATCTGTCATCATCCCTTTCCTCTTTATCCTCCTACCCTTCTCTTGCTGTTCTGCCTTTTCTTCCTGTTTCTCCTGAGGTATTCTTCCAACATAGGAGAATTCTGGGACTCTGAGCATGCTGCAGCTTCCATCTGTCACTAGTGCTGCAGCCTCTAGCAACTTTTTATTAAAGCCAATGATGTAGTGGGCACTTTGGCCAAAGCTGTCCACATGATGGATAGGAGCACGTCTCCTGGGGCCTTTCCCTTGCAATGAGATGAGATTGGCTGATGTTGGGAGATGAAGCCTTTCCCCTCTAGGTCAGTGCCTGCAATCCATTCCAAGTCAAGGGG
Source organism: Pseudochirops cupreus (assembly GCA_028627135.1). Classification (NCBI taxonomy): domain Eukaryota; kingdom Metazoa; phylum Chordata; class Mammalia; order Diprotodontia; family Pseudocheiridae; genus Pseudochirops; species Pseudochirops cupreus. The sequence continues at coordinate 268,572,835 of CM053580.1, read as the reverse complement.
GAAAGGAAGTTATTACCAGCCAGTGGCTGTTCAGTGGTCACTGAGAATTCTGTTGGTGAGGACAGACTTATTCATATACTCTACACAGGGCCATCACTTCCATCTGTACTCACTAAAAACCATGGCACCCAACTTGGAAGAGAAACTCTGGACAAAAATCATTATAATTGATTAATTAATCTTGACCCACCAAGAAAACAGGAGCAAATCATGAATTGTTTTATTTTTCTGGATGAAAAGTAAAGTAACATTTGAAAATACAGTCTCAAATACAGAAAGAAATGAAAAATATCTGTTGGTGAAAAAGTTGTCTCAAAGAACACATACTTTGCCCTTCAGGAAAGTAGCTCAATTCCTTGAGGCTAAAGTTTAAAATTGTATGTAAAATTGTGTTACTGAATTAGCGAGCTTAACTTCTTCTTTATCCCTAGCAACCTTCAGGTTAAGGTAGAACATAGATTAGGAGCAGCAAGGTAGAAGAGATCCATAAAAACAGAACAGTGGGAAAAGACAACTCACAATTTCACAAGAAGGAAATGGAAAAGGCAGCAGATTGCCAGTTTTAAAACAGTCAGGAGACATTTGATGTAGGATTAAAATAGACTCTGAGCAAATCACTATATTTCAATACACTACAATAAACAAAGATCATGGTGATGACTAAAGCAACAAGAAATGATCCAGCATACTCTGTTTAGTAAAACAAGGACATATTATATAATTTAGAAAAATGACCAACCACAGCAGTTAAATAAAAATTTAAATATTTAAGTGAGTAATCTTTAATTATTCAATTGTCTAGAGAATTCATTATGTGGAACAACACAATCTCTAATCATTGATACTTGCTAAACAAGGTGTCCCTCTAATTATGTTCTACTATGAGTCAGATGTCTTTAAACAGGACTGCCCTGACTATAGGTACGTGGAACGAGGAATGAATGAATACACCATCTGCCCTCTCCTTCCCCTCTTCCTCCTTTCTGTTATAACAATGAACATTTGAAATTTAGCCTGCTGGGTTTATGGATTTAGTCTCTATTTGGGGAATAGAAAGTAAAGCTGAATTTTGTAGAACCTGAGACCTTAGCCTCATTAGCAGTGTGGATTTAAACAAAGGATCTGGTCAGATTAGATCACCATCCTGACCAGAGCTCAGATCTAGGGCAAGCCAGGAATTATACAAAGCAAATTCAAAGAGAAATAACCCCTTTCCTTCTGGAGCTTTTGGTGTAAGAGAGAAAACATTGATATGAACTGACATAAAGGGGAATTTTAGCCAACTGGGGCTGACTAAACAAGTTCAGGACAAATGACTAGAATGTTCACCTTATATAAAAGTATCAGACTATATGTGTCAAGAGAGAGTGAGTTTAGACCATGTCTGTGATGGGGAATCACAGCAAATTCACATCTAGATGGAGGTGTGGTTTAAAAGAATCTGTTTATGCTCTTTCAGTGAGTCAAACATGTATTCATGGAAGTGAAAGACTTTGCAAAGCTTCTGAAATGAAGGAAAGGAAAAAGCATGGGTAGGTTGGAAGTAGGGGAGGTAGGTTTGCAAAGGGGATGATGTTCCTAGGTCAGCACTCCCCATTAAATCCTCAGACAAAGACAATTTGTAGACATGCTGAAGATGTTACCAGCCATCACTTTTCTTTAAAAAAAATAGCATTTAAAATATCCTCAAGAATTATTATGACTAGGAATATAGAAGTGTTAGAAATAAAATAACAATTTGTCTTGTACAGCTCCCAAGGATGAGGATAAACAGTCTTACTACTGTACTGGTATCCATGAGCTTTTGACAGAATCCCACACACACACACACACACACACACACAAAAGGGGGTTCCAGTATATTGGGATGATTCTCCTTCAAAGATTTGTAGAAAGACCTGCATCACAACTGGATAGAATAGGAGGCCATGAAGAAGGGAGGCAAGCTACACTGAGTATCTACTTGGATATGATCAGGGATCCATCAAAGCACTCAAGATTCAATCTATTTCATGGAGAGGCTATACGGTGGAAGGAATACAATACTGGATTCAGAGTAAAAAGGAGCTAGTTGTGACTCTATATATTAGTTATGTAACTGCTGATTGCTCATTTGCCTTCTCTGAATCTCAGTTTTTTAATCTGTAAGATAAGAAGACTACCTATAATTCTTGCCCCAAAAGGTTGGTGTGAAGTCTAAATGAAATAAGGGATACAAAGCTGCTAGACAATAGGATTTCCAAACTTTCTTCCACTCTGAAGTCTATGATCCTTTTTGGATGTCTTTATGTTCCTGGAGGTTATAACTATGTATTGAATGATTTTATAAACTAATCAATCAACAAGTATTAACTGGGCATATTGGGTACCTCTTATGTTTCCAATCCTGTACTGTGTGATTTGAGTGAAGGCTGAGAAGTATAGGTTATGAAAAAAAAATACAATATGATCCCTGCTCTCAAGGATTTTACAGTCTGTTTAGTGAGACAAAACTAATACATAATAAATAATTACAGTGTGATGAACTGCTAAATTGTGTGGTACTGATTCTAAGGACCATAGGAGATCAGAAAAAAAAGAAGCAATCAGAGTGTGTTGAAGCAGTCAGGCAAACTTGCTGGAAAAGGTAGGGCTTGAACTAATGGTAGCATTTGGACAGAGAAGACCTCTCCAGGCACAGAGAATGGCAAGACCAAAAATGTGGAAAAAAGAATGAGCACAGCACATTTGGAGGGACAAAAAAGAGACATGTCCACATGCAAGAGAGGTACACAAAAGAGGGATGCAAGGAAAGAAACAAATATTTATTAAATGCCTGCTACGTATCAGGCACTGTACTTTGTATTTTGTAAATGTTTTCTCATTTAGTCCTCACAATAACATACAAGGAGATAAGTGCTGTTATCACTCTAATTTTACAGTTGAAGAAATTGAGACAAACAGTGACTTGCCCAGGGTCATATAGCTCGTAAGTGACTTATACTGGATTTAAGCTCAGGACCACCTGACTCTAGCCCCAGGACTCTATCCATCATGCTATATAGCTGCTCCTTCTCTGTTCCTAGTAATCAGAGTAGAAATTTAGTTAAATTGAGTAGATTACAGAGAGCCTTAAAATTAAAATCTTTTAGAATTTCAATGCAATAATGTAAAATGATGCTTCTATAATGTCCTTGTTCCTTTTGTTTGTCCTTCATTCTTTAAGGGGACTATGGCTCTAGGAAAGTGATGTCATGACTTGCAAGTGAGTTGGATTTGAGCAAGGGAGTGTTGTGCACAGTCATCAACCTCACTTTTCCACTCCAAAGCCAGCTCAGCCCAGTGGCAAGACACAGATCAGGACAATGGAGATGACCCCACTGTAACATCCTTAGAAAAAAAATATAGATGGGGCAGTTAAGTGGCACAGTAAATAGAGCACTGGCCCTGGAGTCAGGAGGACATGAGTTCAAATCTAGCTAAGACACTCAACACACTTACTAGCTGTGTGACCTTGGGCAAGTCACTTAACTCCAATTGCCCTGCCTTCCCCCCCCAAAAAAAAGAAAAAAAAAGATGTAGAAAATAGAAATATATGACCAATAAATATGACTCCCCTTTAAAACATTGTTTTTAAAGGAAGATCCAAATGACAGTCATCTATTTAACCAGGGGCATGGTACAGGCAGAAAGTTCCAACGAAAAGAAGATGATTGGATAAAACTTAGAAGACCTGAGTTCTAGTACAAGGTCTTATATTTACTTACTATCTCGCTTTGGTCAAGTCATTTAACTTTTCTAGGATTTTGCATTCATTTATAAAATGAAGAATTGAACCAAAATCCAAAGTCCGTTTAAGAAATAAAATCTTATGAACCTACTCAACAGTATCTGAATTTCAGTCAAACAATCCTTAGAAGGTCAAAATACCTTCTAACAGGGTTTAATCCCTAGACTCATTTCTCCTAGAAGTGAGTGGGCCACGAATGGGTATAGAATCCTTCTAATTCCCACTACATCTTTGAGAAGGAATACTCAGTTACTATATTACTAAAAGTCACAGAAGATACGTATTCTCATCTATGATAAGGCTGATCTTAACTAATATCCTTCTGAACCTAAAGTTGACTATGCAGCAAAATTTTCAAAAGTATCAAAAAAGAAAACAAAACAGAAAAATCCTCAAATGGTTTTCTTTATTGCCTTTTGCTTATACTCTGACAACATTGAATAAGATAGATATTCCTAAAATAGGAAAAAATTACATGCTTCCTTAAAAAATGTTTATGAAAAACCTCATAAACCCCACCCCTATGCCCATTCTAGATAAATTTCAGTTTCTGATTTGGAATAATCAATTAAAAAGGTATTAAAGTTTGGAGTTACCTAGAAAAAAGTATTACAACAATTCTTTACATTGGCATACTTATTTAAAATTAATAGGCATTTTCCCTATTTATTATTTAACTTGATGTTTGGAATAGTGCTCAAAAGATATTTGTTGTTGCTTTTCTCACCTTTAACAGATAAGGAAAGTGATGCTCAAATTATTTTGTACATTGTTTAATGCTATGCTTTATACATAGTCAGCATTTGATAAATGGTTATTAAATGACGAAATGAGAAATATTCTCTATGTTCTTAACCTATTTACACTTGGTGGTTAGAGATATCTCTGTTGTTGTGTATAACAAATCTCCTATGAGAGAGAATATGGTGTGGTGGGTAGAGAACTAGCCTTGGAATCAGGAAGACCCAGGTTCAAGTCCTACCTTTGACAAATTCTGGTTGTGTGACCCAAGGCAACTTATATAAACTCTTAGAATTGTAGTAAATTTTCTAAGACTATAATAATAGATCCAGACAATAAGGACAAAGAAAATGTCTCATCAGAAGCAACTCCTACTACATTGAAATTACCTATGGGTTTAATCTTTTTTTTAAGAAAGAATAATGAAAATATAGGACTAAATAGTTCATGAGCCAGATTTGCTGGCACATGCTGAGAGATTGCTGAAGGGAAATGGGAGGGCCAATGAAATTGTTCAGCCAACATGCATGGATATGTTTGTAAATATCTCACTATATTTATTGCTATAAGAAAGATTTTATAATCATCAAAAGACCTAAATTATGCAATTGCTTATATACAGAGATAAATTTAAGCTAACAAAAGACTTTTATAAAATCAAACAACTTATTAATGCTTGGTCATTTGCATGAGTATGAGTGTGTGTGTGTGTGTGTGTATACATATATATGTGTGTGTAGGCATATATACATGCAAATACACATATATGTATGTGCATGCGCACACATGTATGTTTCCTGTGTTCTATAGGAATAAGATTAAAGTGCAACAGAGAAATGTTTTATAAAATAAATAAAAATATGATAGAAGATAGATAATATAAAATGTGGTTATGTAAATCAAGAGTGGCTTACAGGGATCCTTATACAGGTGGCCCGTTTCTATTTGAGTTGGATACCATTGATCAAGACATTGAAAAATACAATATTTACGCAGTGGAAGAAATGTTGGACTAGACTTAGAGATCAGGAGAACTGGATTGTAATTTCAACTATGACACTTGCTAGTTGACATTAAGCAAGTCACTTTACCCCCTATAAGATTCATTTTCTGTGTTTTATAAAGGGCTTAAGGGCTTTTGCCATGATTATAGGAACGTAGGGTGCAGCTTGCTAATTTTGTGCTTTCTTCCCCTTTTGTGATTGCTTAGTGCCTCCTTGAGAGTTATGGGGACTTCAAAGAAATTTACATGGCCTAGTTTCTAGCTTCAGATGCAGCACAAGACGTATTGAAATGGCAAATGAAACTGGTATATATCTTTATTTCTAGCCCTGGAAAAGACTCAATGGGTTATAGATCATATAATTGGTATAGATCTCTGGTTGGTAGAAGAGGTGAAAAGAGTTAACTCTTTGTGATCCAACCAAGAATGATTAATTACTGGGGCAGAAAAGTAAAGATCTTGATAACCACTTGAATGTTGTTTCTGTGTATCAAGTGAGAGACAAGTGGATCTTTTTAACTAAAGAGCTAAAAAATATGTTGAGTATATTCAGATGTATACTAGCACAGGGCAGTTTCACAAAAGAGCAATTATACAATAATTATAATTATATATATTATATATCATTATAACACAATATATTACAAATATTTATATATTATATATGTGTGTTTCTGTGTATATATATTATACATAGATATATTTGTGTTTATCTGTGTATACACACATACACACACACACATATATAAATATATATATAATTTCCCCCCTCAATTCCTCCTTAAAATCTAAAAAATAGGCTAGAGTCCTGAAAATGGAGATATAATTTTGGTGAAGTGTAGTGGGAGCCACAAGAGAAGATTGTGATTCCACTAAGACAACTGTGAAAAGCAGAGTGTAGAAGTAGTAAGGCAGAGATGATTGCCAGGAATCAGGGCCCAAAGACCTATTCCCCCTTAAACACCACGCTCCTTCACCAAAGAATATAACTCTTTTGGAGAATGTTATCTGTCCCCAACATCTTAAAATCTTCAGAAGACTATTCACATTATCACTTTGTGCTTTTTTTTGTTTCACCTTTTTTTGGGAAAATTCTACTGTTTGATTTTCTCTTGTTATTTAATATTCAATTTCTGTTAAATTCTTTGCTCTTTGATTAATAGTTCTGCCTAATCTACTGGAAGCAAACACACTAGATAAGAGTTTAAGACATATTTGTATAATTAGATATACCCCAAAACATGTCACATTAGACCATGGGAACCATGAAATTTCACAATTGAGTAGAATCCAGGTTATATAAACAATTAAGAGTTAGAATTAGATTAAAAGCTCCCATAAGTCAGAAATTTTATCATTTGTGAATGAATAAATGAGATAAGTGACTTTTAGTAAATGAGAGAATTGGGCTTTGAAACCTTATCTTTTCTCTTATATGTATATATGATGCACATACATACACACATGTGTGTGTATATATGTGAGTAGACACACTGAACCTATAGAGAAAAGACATGATTTTGAAGCCCAATTCATATAAAGTGTGTACATATGAATGTATGTATGTCTATGCATATGTACACACATATGCATGTATTTATTATATGTGTACAAATAGATATATGAATAAATACATATCTATATGCATAGCTATATACACACACCTTATACACTTACATAATCTATGCCTTTATCCATCAGGGATTTAGATTAGATAATTGTTTACATCCCTTTCAGTTTAAATATCCTGAACTAGATAATAGTTTGACATTACTTTCAGCTTAAATATCGTTACTTCTGTGATGCTATGTATCATTTGTACATTACATATATCCCTCACTTCACCTTCTCTTTTCCCTTGTCCTCTCCCCTACCCAAAATATTCCTCTATTCTCCCTTTCCTTGAGATGAGAAAAATGGCACACATAAAGTGACATGAATCATTCTCTAATTTATAGGTTGAATTAGGGAGAGGTACTTGTTTTATCCCCATGTGTAACAGTAATTAATTTAGCAGGTACTTGGGCTAAGTACCTCTGTGAAAGAAACAGAAGGTGTGAACTCTGTCTCCTGGTACTGACATAACAGGAAGGGGTTGGCTGAGACAGGAAGCCAATGTGTGTGTATATATTTAAGAAGAGCTCCAGAGGAGAAAGAGTCAGAATGAAGAATTTTTACTCTGGGTGGAGGAAGCAGAATTGTTGCAGCATCTGGGAGCTGGGCTGCTACTGGACTGAGAATTGAGTTGGAGTTTTCTATGAGACCAGAATCTGGTGAAGGCTGAAGGGGCTGCTGCCTCCTGGAAGGCCAAAGTGGCTGCTGTCAACAGGAAGGCTGAGATTTCTCCTGGGTCCTAGGGCCAGCTGAACTGCTGGAGGAGTGAGGAAGCACAACCAGGATAAGACTTTGTTTGTTTGTGGTTTGGTTGATCCTTGAGTTCCCAGCAACAGAAGTTGTGGTTTTGAAATGTTTTGGACCCTGTGAACTTCAGTGTGTATCAAGAAAGGCCCAGAGGACTGGATGAGAACCTGGCAGTTGTCTGCCTCTGAATCCAGGAGACTATTTGGTAGAATTAGGATGCAAAATCCAGGTCTTTGATCTCCAAATCTAGTGTCATTTCCTCTATGCTACACTAACTTCCTTACTTTCCATCTTCTTCTAATGGGAAATAGCAATGTTGCTGTTTATCCTTCACTTTTGCAGAGGACTAATGACATCATGCAGTGATGCCTTGACTTGTGAGTAAACTGAATTTAAGGGAGACACAGTCACACAAAGTCATCAGCCTGACTCTCTCTTCCAGAATCATAGAAGTCCAGAGGCAAAAAAGAAGTCAAAACAACTGGCAATGGCCCAGGAAACAGTGGATGACTTTGGTGCCCTCAATGTTTGACCAAGCTCTTAAGCACTCCACAGTGTCTGCTTCAGCTGCTTTCCTGGCCATTTGAACAAACTGTTCTCATTCACCTTTTCTGCCAGGGGAGGTCTTCACATGTTTGTGGTAGGTGTGCTCCTAACTCAAGGATGGGTTTGAGCCCTGTCAGTTTCTCTCAACCTGATTCAGCCCATCTGCTGAGACAGTTTACCAGGGTGTGCCTGCTGGATATGCAACAGCTTCTTGAAGCAAGAGGTGAGATTTGGGTGACAAGTGGACACTGAACATAGTTGAACAACCTTGAAAATGGCTTTGTAAGACCTCACTCCAGA
>CM053580.1:268547976-268563615 GCA_028627135.1 Pseudochirops cupreus | reverse complement strand
GCCCCCCCTAGATGATCATTTCTAAAGAAAGCAGCATCTCCTGTCAAAGGAAAAAAAAAGTCATATATTACTTTTAAAATATCATGGAAAAGAAATATGGCTTGCTTCACAGCTTCCTTTCCACTGTATTAGTAAATTGTATTTTCTCTAATAAGACAGAGAAGCCTGTAATATGATAGGAAGTCATTAATACAATATAATCACAGCTGCAGATCAAGCTCATCTCTTTCTCTTTACCTTGTCAAGTGTTTCAATATTTTATTTTATAATGTGATGACCAGAACTGATCACTGTAATCTGTGTGGATCTCACTAATGCATTGTATAATCAAAGATTTCCCCTCAGACTAAGATTCGTTTGCATTCTCTAGCTTGTCCCATATCAGAGCCTTGCCTATCTGTTTCACCACCATGAGCATTTTTATTCCAAAAGGAATTTGAAGAGGAGAGACAACTATGATGCTGTGGGAAGGAAGCACATTAAACAAGGTGACATGAGGCCTAGTCTTGGTGCTGTCATTCTTCCTGTCATTTTTTGGTAAATGACAATTGCCATTTTTCTAGCCCTATTTCCTCATTTCTAAAAATGAGGATATTGGACGATGTGACTTACAAGGGCAGAGTTAAGGTTGTATAGTTCAATATGTATAGAAATAGGGTTAAGGAGAAAAGGATTGTGGTCCTGGTGCCCCTGAACCCCCCAAGCACCTTGTGAGAAGGAGACCCACACATGGGTGGTTCTGCCATTATTCAGCAGGACAATAAACATAAGCATATAAAGAAATGATCCCATTTGGGAAGGAACCAATTCTTTTCTTTTAAAAAGTATTATCTTTTTGGATGTATTTTATTGTTATATCACATCTATTTCCTAATATATTTCTCCCTATTGCCTATCCAGAAAGCCATCAAGTGTAACAAAGATTTTTTTTAAAAAAAAAGCAGCTCAACAAAACCAACCTACACATCAATTGTGTTTGATAGCATATTCAATATTCTACTCTCATAACCCTCCCCCCTTCCTTCATCTACCCATCTCTGCAGGGAGGGGAAGTAGGCACATTTCTCCAGCCCTTCTCTGGGGTCATATCTGGTCAGATCCCTGCACGGCATTCAGCTGCACGGGTTTTATTCTTGGTGATGCAGATAGCGCTGGTATTCTTTCCATTTACATTGCTATAGCTACTCTGTGTGTGTGTCTTTGTGCATTATATGTAGATATATAGATGTATGTAGGTATGTATGCATGTATGTATATACACACATATATAAATCTCTTTTACCTTGCTTTGTTCCTTTCATTCTGCATTAGTTCTTATAGGTCTTCTTTTGCTTCTTTGAATTCTTATCTTAGAGCATGCTAGTAATCCATTGTATTCAAGCAACATAATTTCTTTAACCATTCCCCAATCATCAGGCATTTAATTATATGCTATCATGCTATAAATACATAAATGTGTATGAGATATGGGACTATTTGTCTTTGACTTCCTTGGGGTGTATGACTAGTACAGCTATCTCTAGATCAAAGGATTTGCAAATTTTAGTCACTTTTTTTTGCATAATTCTTATTTTTTTTCCCTAAGAGTCGCCTCAATATAAAGCTCTAACAACAATTGTGTTAGTGTCTGTGTATTTACAACCTCTCTGATTTTTACTATATTCACCTTTTGTTTGTGTGAGTTTAATTTGTGTTTCTCTTTTTGTTAATGGTTTAAAAAAATATTTCATAAAGTTGTTAATTATTTGCACGTTTTACTTTGAGAAATGTTTTCTTGCATATTGTTTGTCTGCTTATCTATTCAGTAATAGTTCTTGGTTTTATATATTTCTGTTAATGGAAACCAGTTCTTAGGGCTCAGCTCCTGATACAGTCACACATGTCCTCTTTTTTTAAAGCAATCTGACGCAGGAAGGAGATTTGAGTGGGTCTGTGGTTTGGCTATGTTAGCCAGTTCCCTTCCTACTTGGAGTCTTTGCTATACAACATACCATTATCCCCCAGAGTAAGAAGAAACCCTCAAAGGCTAAGGCAGTCAGCTTCCAAAGCAACAGAGCTATCCCTAGTGGCTCCTCAAAAAGCCATAGCTGATGGCAAGGCATCTTACTAATGTGATTCTGCCTTCCAGTTATCTCAAGGACTTTCATTTTAACCTGCTCTGAATGTGTCTGCTTCCTCTATGTTCAGTCTGTTCCTATCCCCATCTGGTGCTTGAAGCTTGAAATTTGGGTAGGAGGTACATCTTTGCTTCAGGATAACATCCCATTCAAACCTACTGTAATCTTCAGACCTTACTCCCTCCATTTTTACTCACGCCTTCTAGTAAATTTGGACTCTAAAGCATCCCATCTGTTGGTCAAACTTGACATAGGCATCAGGTCTCAGCCCCAAACAGGCCAGCTTCATCTTTTGACTTAGTCATGCCTGGCTAGAAAACTCTCCCCCACATTGAAATAATATCAAATGAGGCAGAAAGAGAAGGTTCACTTTCATTCAAGGAAATACAGAAAGACCATATGAATCAAATGAAATAACATATCAATCAAATATTTGTTACTCACCTACTATGAATTCAGCATTAATTCAGCTGAAAAAGATAAAATGTGTAATACAAGAGAGAGGGTATGAATGGACGTTCAGCAAACATTTAGCAAGTTCTTCCTAGGCACAGAGTACTCTGCTAGATGCTGCATAAATGACTTTTTCACCTGATGTAGAATTTATTATGAAAGATTTTGCTGTCGGAAGGGAGGTGCGCAGAAGATAGCAGGCACTTGTCTTCATCAGGACCTTCAGGCAAGACCTGGGGTTGGTACCAGAGGATGGTAGGTTTACATGTGGCCCAGTTGTAGACATAGTCACTCAAGAGAGTCACCCAGCCTCAGTGGGTAGAACAGCATCTAAATCAACAAGCGTGATTAGAGCTGCAACAGCCAAATTAACCAAAGGCTGCGACATTGCTCTTTTCCCTAAGGGAAGAAGCTAAAGACTAGGAAGAAAATTCACACACACGCACACACACACACACGCACACACACACACACACGCACACACACGCACACACACGCACACACACGCACACACACGCGCGCAGACTAATGGAAAATAACCAAGGACTAAGGAGAGAGATGTTGTTTTTGAACTTTAAAGAGGACATTATAAATAGCATAGAAAACGGAAGAGCAGAAATTAAAAACGATTTAAAAAAAAGCAAGTCGACAGTGGTCCTTTTAATATGACAATTTCAGTGTTTTTAAGTCCCAGCCTTGTGGACTTAATAGCTGAGCTCCAGTGAAATAGCCAAGGACCATGGGGTTTCAGCACTTAGTCACAATGGCATTTTGGGTTAAACAATCATTGACTCAGCTGTGAAAAATGAGATAAATTAAAATTATTTTCTTCACAACGGCCAAGGGGCTTGGCAAGTAATATATTGAAGAAATTTCCTGGACATAATAGGTTACATTAATTTTCAACTGCAAAACAATTCCTTCAGCATTATTTTTCAAGGAGAGAGAGAGAAGAAGAAGAAGAAAAAGGGGTAAAAAAAACCCACACAAAACACCCAGTTACTTGCACTATTTACTTCTGGACAAAATGAGAAAACATGTTTCAAAGGGAGGATTAAGAAAGGCATATAAAGACACATGGCAAATCCTGACTGTAAAGAATTCCAGCTAATTGGTTGCCCATTTGCCTTCTCTAAAATGTGGCCAGTATTAATCCAAGAACAATAGAAAGAGGTGACCTTCTTAAAACGGGGATGGCTGACCCTGACAATTAAAATTTTTTTTATAAAAATAATTTTTAGGGAAGAAACCTACCTTTATTAACTTCTCCTCTTATAAAAACACATTTCTGGGAAAATACAGACAAAAGGAGGTCCCTGGGAAAGAGGATGGGGTGCATTAGAGCCTAGTGCCTGCTTCCCTGTGATATGGGACATAATGCTGAGACCTTAGGCAAGTGACCTTGTTCTATCTGGCCTTCAATTTCCCCATCTCCATATAATGAAAAGGGTTGGATTTGATTCCTGAGATTCATTCCTCTCAAAAATGCTCATCTAACTCAATCACTAATGCTAAAATGATGTCCTTAATTGTGGTAAATATGAAGAACTGTCCCAGGACCCTGTGCTTTAGGAATCTTCACTGTGTTGCAGCAAAGAACCAAATATACTTTGCAGGGTGGAAAGAAAAAGGTAGTTCTCTTAGCTGGTGGTAAAAAAGGACCAGAGACTTACATACTCAACAAATAACTGGAAACCAATGACCCTGTTCCACCCCATAACCCCAAGTGCCATGGTGAAGATGGCCTGCCAGTTATGCCTTACCTCACTGTCTACATGCCCCATTTGTGGCATCCCATTCCTTCACTGTCACCTTCAAGGCAGCCCAGGATGAACATTTAAAGCAGAGTTCAACTCACAAAGAGTTGGCTCCCAAGTCAAGGCAAAACTTTATCTTTTCTACACTGCATAACTACCCTAGTGCCTGGCAGAGTTCTCTGTAGACCAATATGTGTTTGTAAATGATTGTTGAATTGGATTAATTAAACTACAGAGTAGCCAAGGATGCCAAAAATTTGGTATCTCCAAGAAATGCTCTATCTTAAAAGTACTAATATTCATTTTCACTTTGAGTGCCAAGACTCCTAGAGCCAGGCCTGATCATATACAGTGTAGAATGTCAGGGCTGAAAGGATACTTCAAAATCCTCTAGTCCATTGCTTATTTTTAAAGCAAGAAAATGGATGCCTAGAAAGGGCGAGTGAATAAATGACAAAGCCAAAATTAAAATCCATTTCCATGGCTCAGCTTCTCCATCACGCAGTGTAACTCTTATAAATGTGTTAGGCCCACCATGTCCTAAGGATAGCCATGGTTGGAGGGCTCTCTCTATGCACTGGTCTGGGGTCTTAGAGATAACACAAGAAACCAGTGCTGAGTGGTAGGAGATACTGCATAAGCCAGGGAAGAGTGATTAAAATCTTTTTATTTTATTTTTTATTATTAAAAAGACAGTTGGAAATCTGATCTGAGCCATTGTCTTCCTCCTTAATTTCCTTTTCTGACTCATGTAAGAATAAAGTCAATGAGACCTTTCTTTTTTCATGTGAGTATGTGTCTTGTGTAGGAGGAAGATAGAAATGGTTTGAAGGAGGAGGGAATGAATAGATTGCTGGCAATAGTGTGTTTTAATCTACCTTGTTTAGGCTGTGTCTGTTTAGAAGTGCTGTTTCAAACGTTTTGGTCAAATTTTAAAATTCATTTCAACAAGTATTGATGGGGTGCCTATTACGTTGATGACACTGTTACATTAAAGAGATACAAAGACAGATGAAAATTTATTCCTGTCCTCCAGGAGTTGACTTTCTACTGGGATTAAGTCACATAAATAGATAAGTAAACAGAAGGTAGTTTGAGAAGAGGGGCATAATTAACTACAGGGGAGCATGGAAGGAGATTGGTAGGAGATAGCTCCTAAACTGAGCAGTACATTCTAAGCACAAGAATTCTAAACAAGAGATTGCTCTGTTCTGTTTTCCACAACCCTCTATACAGCAGAAAAAGTGAAACAGTTTTGAAGATAAGAATATAATTTTTGTTGTTCAGTCCTTTCAGCTCTGTCTGATGTTTTGTGACCACATTAGGGGTTTTCATGGCAAAGATATGAAAGTGGTTTGCCATTTTCTTCTCCAGCTCTTTTTACAGATGAGGAAACTGAGGCCAACAGGGTTAAGTGACTTGCCCATCGTCATATAGCCAGTATGTGTCTGAGACTGGATTTGAACTCAGGTCATCCTGACTCCAGGTACTCTATCCACTGAGTTTCCTGACTGTCCATAGAACAGCATAGCATCTTAAATCTAGAGCTGGATGAGACTTAAGAGGCCAGCTACTCCAAATCACTCATTTTACAAATGAGGAAACTGATACCAAAGAATTTAAGTGACTTGCCCAAGGTCACACAGGTAGGAGTAAGGAGGGGAGCCCAAACTGATATATAAGGTAAAGCTGTTACTTTGAGAGACAGAGAAAGAACAGCATGGAAGATATGGGCCAGGGGTGGGGAACCTTCAGCCTAGAGGCCACATGTGGCCCTCTAGGTCCTCAAGTGAGACCCTCTGGAGGAATCCAAACTTCACAGAACAAATCTCTTTAATAATAAAATTTGTTCTGTGAAACTTAGACTCGGTCAAAAGGCCTCACCCAAGGAGCTAGTAGTAGTATTGCTTACTTTAGGAGTATGTAGTTTTATATCCCTTTGGGCATAGTGCCAAATTGTTCTCCCAGAATAATTGTATTCACTAAAATTATTTTCCTAGAAGTGCAACTCTGACCAGGTCACATACCTACTCCATAAACTCCAGTGGCTCACCATTGCCTTCAGGATCAAATACAATATATTCTGTTTGGCATTCAAAACCCTTTATAACCTAGCTCCCACTACCTTTCAAGTCTTCTTACACCTTTCTTCTTGACAGGTACTCTTTGATTCACTGCATCGGTCAGTGCCAGGAATTTCTACCGACCTCCCTAACTTCCTTTGTCTTAATTATAATCTCTTCTTTTACTGTAAAACTTCCCTAGCCACTCTTAATTACTGTTAATTACTTCCTGTTTGATTTGTAAATGACTTGTTTTGCATATTTTGCTTTCAGGTGGTCTCCTCCATTAGCCGGTAAGATTCTTGAGGACAAGGGACCATCTTTGGCTCTTTTTGTATCCCCAGAGCTTAGCATACATGGTACCTAGCACAGAGTAGGCACTCAATAAATGTTTCTTTTTAAATTGATTGACTAATTGAACTCAGTAGATAGCGAGAAATTGAAGATAAGAGAGAGATGGGTTACATTTATTGGAGCAAGCTGCTGAAGGAAACTGGAGATAAAGGGATCAGAATTCAGTTGATCATACTGGGGGAAAAATACTGATTTAGAGCCAAGGAATAGGATTTGAATACCAACCCTGATACTTGCTAGCTATAACAACAAAATTATGATAATACCAGCATTGGTATCAGACTTTAAGTCATACAATTTTTTTTTTACCTATATTTGAGTCTCCGAAGAACCTTGTGAAATAGGTACTATTATTATCTTCATTTTATAGATAAGGAAACTGAGTCTGAGAGAAGTCAAGAGAATCTTCCAGGGTCACATAACCAGTAAATATCTGAGTTTGGGTCTGAACTCAATTCTTCCTGACTGCCAGTCCTCTATCCATGGTGCCACCTAGCTGCCATCACCTTGCCTCCCCAGGTTCTCAGCCTTTCTTTTCTTATTTGTAAAATGAAGGTGTTAGATTAGATAATCACCAAGGTCTCTCCTCATTCTGAATCCTATGATGTTATAAGAAGCTTTCTGATTGCTGATTAGCTTCTAGGCATTCACTGACATTCCTCTATAATCAATCACATCACAAATTGTGTATTTACCCTTCCTCCACCCAACCAGGAAAGGTAAATTTAAGGAGAGATCTATGAAAAGCATGATATAAATGTCTTCCTGATATAATTATCAGTAAATTGTTTTATATCATCCAGGAAAAAAAATAATTCCACCTGGAACTCAATATGCCCCCACGGTCAACAACAAAATTGATATTTTTTTATTATAGGAGTTGCTCACAAATAAGTAAGCAGCTTTCTACTTGGGGCAGTGTACTAAAGACTAATTTCCCTATATTGGAAACATAATGCCACAGCAGAAAGACCATTGGAATTGAAACGAAAGGACCTGCATTTGAACTGTGACTCTGCTACTATCTGTTTGGCCTTGGGCAAGTCAGAGCTGAAAATGAATTGATGACTTACACTAACTAACAAACCACTTTACAGATGTACAGAAACCAAATACAGAACAGGCTGTGATTTGGAGCTGAAGAAAGTAGAACAATGGTCACCAGTCTTTTCTGTCTTCTCTAGCCAGCTTACTCTTTGTAATTTGCATAGAACTGGGGAGCATGATGGAGGAAGTTTGAAAATTGTTTCTTAACCACAATAAACTCAATTTCTTTTTTCCCATTGAGGAAGTAGGTATCTAGAGATAATTACCTTAGCCAAAGGGTTATAAGATATGAATGTTAAAATATGTTTCTGACCATAATTGAAAACTGAACTGAGAGACTCAATAAAATAATGTCTCAAATCAAATTCTGGAATGGCACAGCCAAAAACAGGGCAGGGTGAGACCTTCTTCCAGCCCAAGACAACTTAAGATGTTGGCAGAAGAGGTCTGTGACACAGGGATGGGGAATGGACCAGATCCCATATTGATGCACCATGAGTGAAGGGGTTTGGTGGTGGCAATAGAAACAGTAGCAACTTTGAAAGCTCTGAAGCAAGGGATGGGAAAGTCATCAGGCAACTGGTCAGAAAGAAACTAGAGAGGACCCATATGCTATCACCCTTTGCAGATGGTATGATATTTACACATATATGATATGATATTTATTATGTAACCCTAAAGAGTCAACTAAAATAATAATCAAAACAATTAGCACCTTCAGCAAAGTTGTAGGATATGGAAGAAACCCACATAAATCATCAGCACTTCTATATATTGTAATAAAACCCAGCAGGAAGAGCTAAAGAGTGAAATTCCATTTAAAATAACTGCAGACATTATATATACTTGGAATCTACCTGCCAAGATAAACCTAGGGACTACAAGGACACAATTACAAAACATTTTCATACAAATGAAGACAGATTTAAACAACTGAAGAAATATTAATTGCTCATGGGTAGACTGAGCCAATATAAAAAAATGATAATTCTATCTAAATTAATTCACTTATTCAGTGCTATATTAATCAAACTACCAAAGAGTTGTTTCATAGAGATACAAAAAATAACAAATTTCGACTTGAAGAACAAAAGATCAAAAATGTTGAGGGAATCAATGTGAAAAATGTGAAGAAAGAAAGCCTAGTAGCATCTGATTTCAAGCTATATTATAAAGTGGTAATCATCAGAACAATTAGATACTGGCTAAGAAATAGAGTAGTGAATCAGTGGAATGGTGAATACACAAAACGCAGTAATACACGACCATAGTAATCTTGTGTTTGATAAGCCCAAAGATACAAGTTATTGGGTCAAGTACTTACCACTTGACAAAAATTGCTGGGAAAACGGGAAAGCATTTTAGCAGAAATTAGGCATAGATCAGCATCTCATACTGTATACATCTCATACTGTATACCAAAATAAGGTCAAGCTAAGTCAATTATTTAGACATAAAGGGTGATATCATAAATAAATTAGGGGATAATGGAAAAATTTTCCTGTCAGACCTTTGGATAAAGGAAGAGTTTATGAAGAAAAAAGTGGGAGAAAGGATCACTGGAAGTAATATAGATCATTTCAATTATGTCTAATTAGAAAGTTTTTGCACAAACACAACCAATGCATTCAAAACCAGAAGCTGGAAATTAGGGAACTTTTTTTCACATTTTTCTCTGATAAAGGCCTCATTTTTCAAATATATAAGGAATTGAATCAAATTTATAAAAAATTAGAGCCATTTCCTAGTCAATAAATGATCAAAGGATATGAAAATGCAGTTTTCAGAAAAAGAAAAAACAAGGCTATTAATAGTAATTAGAAAAATACTATAAATCACTATTGATTAGAGAAATGTAAATGAAAACTACTCTGAGGTACCACCTCACACTCATCAGACTGGTTAACATGACAGAAAAGAAAAATGAGAAATGCTTGAGGGGATGTTGAAAAATATATATACTGATGCATTATTGGTGGAATTGTGAACTGGTCTATCATGCCCGAGAAGAATTTGGAACTGTGAACAAAGGGCTATAAAACTATACATACCCTTTGACTCAGAAATTACACTACTAGGTCTATATTTTAAAGAGATCAAAGAAAAAGGAAAAATACCTATTTGTAAAATATCTTTAGAACAGTTCTTTATGGGGCGGCAAAGAATTGGAAACTGAGAAGATAGCCATCAATTAGGGAATGACTAAAAAAGTTGTTTACGATTGTGATGGCATACTATTGTGGTATAAGAAATGATGCATACGATGGTTTCAGAAAAACCTGGAAAATCTTATATAAACTCATGTAAAGTGAAGTGAGCAGAACCAGGACAAAATTGTAGCCAGTAACAGCAATATTACAATGGTGTTCAACTGTGAAAGACTTAGCTACTCTGATCAAGACAACAATCCAAGGCAATGATAAAGGACACATCATGAAAAAAAAGACTATTCATCTCTGAAGAGATAAAGAATTGACAATTTCTAAGTACAGATTGAAGCATATTTTTTAACCTTATTTTTCTTGTTTTTTTTCATGCAATACGGTTATTGTGTAATTATGTTTGCCATGACTTAACATGTCATGCATATGTATATATGTGTATATATGCATACATACATACTCACGCATATATGCATACATATATGTTAAGTGTTAAGCCATGCACATCTATATATGTGTGTATGTGTATACATATATACACACATACACACATACGTATATACGTACACACACACACACATATATGTCCTCAATGTGTAGGGGAGAGGTGGGTAGGAGGGTAGGAGAGAATTTTTTAAAAAGTTAAAAATTTTTAAAAATGTAATTGGTTAATATTTAATGAAATTATTATTTTTATTATTACAATTAATAATAATTATGACAAATCTACCATACTTTGAAGGAGTCAAAGCAAGGAAGAATTTTATGAAATGGGAGATTTTTACATCAACCAGTAAGTAATCCTAGAATTTGAGGGTTAAGCCATGGAGAACAGTCTTAGGTAACTACACAGCCTACTCAGGGGTTCAGTGCGAGGATATCATAAAAAAAGCAAAGAAACTGGATACTTGAAGTAATACAGGTAGGAACTATTTTGGCAAATGTGTTCCAATATGTATATGTCCCACTATCATTGCAGTGTAAGTTTATTACCATTCTTCCTGTGGTCACTGAGTATAATTGTTGGAGAGTGCACCCCAGGTTTATGGTGGGAAGGAATATTTTGTAGATATTATTCTTACTGTATCATCTTTATAAAACATCTTTAACTTGAGTTAATCATGTCTGCTGGCTGACTGTTAAAGGTAGGATTACTGGAAGGGACTTGTGACCTATAATTTTATAAGTCTGGACTCATAGGGTAGTCTTTTTAACTCATGGCTATACCATGTTATAGGGCAGGTAGGTGGCATAGTGGATAGAGTGCCAGACCTGGAGTCAGGAAGATTCATCTTCCTGAGTTCAAATCTGGCCTCAAATACCTACTAGCTATGTGACCTTGGTCAAGTCACTTAACCCTGTTTGCCTCAGTTTCCTCATCTGTAAAATGAACTGGAGAAGGAAATGGCAAACCATTCCAGTATCTTTGACAAGAAACCCCAAATGACATCACAAAGAGTCAGATGTGATTGAAACGAATGAACAATATGGTACATTATGAAGGAATCTTTCAACTCTTTAAAGATATATTTTTTTCTCCCCTTTAAAAAAATATAAAAATACATTAAAGAAAGAAAATTAACATATATTGGCAAAGTATTAGTTCACTAAAAAGGACGTATTTCCTTTTCCTCTGATAGATGTAAAAGAGGGATTTAACCTATGAAAAAGAGGTGCCAAAGTCGATTTCATCTTCTTTCATGGCTTTTTTTCATTAAGAACTTAACAAGTGCATAGATTACAATATTTAAAGAAAAATATAGAAAAATGAGTGCTTTTAAGACTGTACACTTCTATAAGGTACAGGTTTTTTTAAGTTTATATTAAATTTAATATGGTAGTACCAAGTCTAGCCTTCTTGTCTGTGTCTCCATCTGTAATTGGTTCTGTGCTCTTCTGTGTATGTTTTGATATTTCACTGAGGCACTCTACCACACGCATTCAATTTGCTCAACTTAGCTTATTTGTAATAATAGCATTTTTTTCCTTCATTTCAGTTCTTATTTGGATAGGGGCTGGGAATTAAAGGTGCTTAGCAACAGTAAAGCAAAAGAGAAACAAAGGAAATGTGGAACATTTAGAAAATGAAGATAAGAGAACAGAAAGGTTCAGAAGGAAGCATCGAAAAACAGGCTTATTTTGAAAGTAATGTATAAAATGTACTGTATATTTTTGAAAATCAGGTAGTGGTATGAAATACAGATTCATGGTTTAATTTGAAATCCTCTTTTTGTCTTTTTTTGCTTTGTATTTTGAAAGGAGTTGGGTTCTTTTGGTGTTTATGTTCACGATAAAAACATCAAGTGGAATTTTTTTTTAAGTAAAAAATTCAAAGAACAAATATAAGCCTAGGCTAAATATGTGCCACTTTCTGTGAGTGTCTTGGCTAAAGGGAGGAATTTCTTAGCCATTGGCTATGAGACAAATGACTAAAGAATTTTATCAGCACAGGATGAGAGAACAGATTGGAAAAACCTTTGATAGCCCATGCTAATGTTCTCCATTAGATTCATCAAGGCTTTCCTCAGACAATATCTTCCTCCCCTTGTCTATGACATCAGACAAAGAAAACTAACCAAATGTCCATGAGTGAGAACCTAATCAACTCCCTATAAAACCCTTCATCTTTGCATACTTCAGTGAATTGTCCTGGTATGAACTCTATTATAACAAAGGGTATGCAGGTAAATGTTTAACAACCAGCTCTCTAAAAATAATAAATTGTATCCATGACACACATTTCAGTTTAATATGTTTTATCAACATTCTTTCCATTGCTTTCTTAAGATGAGACAACAAAACAAAAAATTTTTAAAAACCTAACACCCCTGATTTGTAGTGTTTTCTAATTCCTGAGATAGAAATACTCACATTGAAAATTTAACAATTGGTTCTGTGAGGTCATTCAAGTTCACTCCAGCATACTGCTTAGGCTTTCCTTAACCAACTAGCCAACTAGGAGAAGGTGGAAAGGAAGAGGGAGAGGGAGAGGGAGAAGGAGAGAGGGAGAAGGCGAGGGAGAGGGAGAGGGAGAGATAGAGGAAGAGGGAGAAGGAAAGAGAGAGAGAAAGAAAGAGAGAGAGAGAGAGAGAGATGAACAGAGCGAGAGAGAGAGAGTCTTTATGTATTTCAGCTTGCTAAATCCAATGAAAGCCTTTCCAAAGCATAATCTCTCAATATATGATCCTTGTAAGAAAGACAAAATTTAAACAGGAGATATGAAAGGGCCTTGTAAGTCATTAAATATGTAAATGTAAGGTTCTGTTATAGAAGAAAGATGGCCCCAGACAATCAGTGGTGGTAAGCACTCTGGAGGGTAAGGTAGGCAGCTTCTGCTTTAGGAAGAAGAAATGGTTGAGCCAGGCTTAGAGGCCTAGGAGATAGACAGTCTGTTGTAGTACAAAGAGTCCTGGATTTGGAATAGGAGGGTTTGGCTTCAAATCCCAGCTTTATAGCCATCATAACCTTGGAATGTGACTTCCCTTTCTGGGCCTTAATTTCCTCATCTGTTAAATGAGGAAGGTAGGATGGGATATGTTATTTTTTAAAGTCTCTGATAGTGCTAAAACTATGATCCTAAAATTAAGGATAAGATGAGTGCTACATGCAAAGAACATGGCACTGAAAGGCTCAGATTGTACCAAGTGTCTGGGCACTTAGAGGGGGTTTCATAAAAGAACCAGATGAATCAGTAAGGCATAAAGCAATAGACCTTTGATTAGGATGTATTTTACCTCATACAGAGGAAATCTCTAGGCTAAAAATGAAATAAATACTCAGGAAAAATGGGCATCAATGACAGAGACATTCAGGACAAAGGATGCTACCACATCTCTGTTACTATGGATGTTGCCAGAGCTCTATATGCAAAGTATGAAAGTAGCAAAAAAGAGTTCCCCAAGATCACGCAAGTAGTGAGTGACAGAAATAGAGTTAGACCTGAGGTCCTAAGAGTCCCAATCAACTTTGTCACATTTCTGTATCTTGATAGTAGGCTTCATAAGGACCTAAAATCCCTAGGCCTCCAGAGTGCCTGGTTAGAGCGTCTTACAGATAATAGGGACTCAGTTCCTGTTCACAGATTACCGCTCCATTTATTGAGGTAATGCTAACTGGTATGTCCCCTTCTGGCTCAATAGACCTTGGCTGAGGTCTGGAGATAACCCATCTGCTTTGGCTCAGTGATTGGCAACTGCTTTTCTGGCTTCGTTGGGCCCTACTCTCCTTGTTTCTAATACTGTTGTAAAGGCTTTGCCGTCAAGGAGGATGGGAAAGGTTCCCCTGTGGGAATCCAGCCTGTTGTTCTCTTATGCTTGGATGTTTTATTTACCATTTGGAAAAGGGAAAAAAGAAGTAGGACATAAAAGAATGAAAACTGCTAGAACTAAGCATTCTTTAGGAGGTACTGAAAGACCAAAGGCAGGCACAGTCAGAAGTGAAAACAAACAGCTTTGCAAAACCATTTCAGAAATTGTCTTGCCATCAAAATTTGATTCAGCTTTAGAAATTCTCACGTGTCCATCCACTGAATATTGTCTGTTGTCCCAGAACCCTTCAATTCCTATTATTGCTCTCAATAAATATCCCAGATTGTTAGAGGTGGGAGTCTATCTGAACCCATTCAGTTCAATTCTATTATTTTACAGATGAGGAAACTGAGGTCTGAAGAGGAAGAATTATCTCCCCAAGCTCAAGCTTTCCATCCTCACTCTCCCTTCTTCAGTTTATGCTTTAACCAAACTGGCCTCTCTCTCTTTTTTTTTTCATTCATGATACTTTATCTCCCATCTCTGTGCCTTTGAACTGGTCATCCACCTTCCCCGGAATGCTCTCCTTTCATACCACTGCCTCCTAGAATAATTTTCTTCTTTTAAAATAGAGTTCAAGAACTATCTTCTACATGAAGCCTTTCCTGATGCTCACAATTGTTTCTGCCATCCCTCTCTAACCATTTTATAGTTAATTTATTCATTTTGTATTTATGTTGGGTTTATTTTTGTATGAATGCATTGTCTCACCATTAGAATATAAGCTCATTGCATCTAGTGATTGGTTCACTATTTATACTTGTATCCCCATCTAATGAAAGAGCCAAACAACAAAAAGAATGCTTGCTCATTGAAGATTCATTAACTGGCAAAACCAAGACAAAAGGTCAGGTTTTCTGACTCCAAGTCAAGGTCACTTTCTATTGCACCACAGTGACTTTCATAGCAGAGACTAATAGAATAACAAAGTTCAAAGGCAAACTTAGACATCGAAGCCAACTTCTCCTTTTAAAGGGAAGGAAACTAAGCCCCACCAAAGGTACAGTCACTTACTCAAGACCACATAGTAGCAGAACTAGGACTAGAACCCAGGTCCTTAGATTTCTAGGCACTCAGGGCTCTTTCCACAATGGATATCATCTACAACTTGTGGTTATTGTTCAGTTGTTTCAGTCATGTCCTACTCTTCATGACCCCATTTGAGGTTTTCTTGGTTAAAATACTGAAGCAATTGGTCATTTACTTCTTCAGCTCATTTTACAGATGAGAAAACTGAGACAAACAAGGTTAAGTGACTTTCCCAGGGTCACACTGCTAGTAAGTGTCTGAGGCCAGATTTGAACTCAGGAAAATGATTCTTCCTTACTTTAGGTTCTATACAATGTACCACCCACCTGTTCACAATATAGCCTCCTTTA
>CM053580.1:268509522-268547476 GCA_028627135.1 Pseudochirops cupreus | reverse complement strand
GATTTCTTTTTCTTCTCTAATTGCTACTGCTAACATTTCTAGTATCAAATTGAATAAGAGGGGTGATAGTGGACATCCTTGTTTCACCCCTGATCTTATTGGAAATGCTTCTAGATTATCCCCATTACATATAATACTTGCTGATGGCTTTAAATAGATGCTACTTATTATTCTAAGGAAAACTCCATTTATTCCTATACTTTCTTGTGTTTTTAATAGGAATGGATGTTGTATTTTGTCAAAAGCTTTTCCTGCATCTATTGAGATAATCATATGGGTTTTGCTAGTTTCGTTGTTGATGTGATCGATTATACTGACAGTTTTCCTGATATTGAACCACCCTTGCATTCCTGGGATAAACCTTACCTGATCAAAGTGTATTGTTCTTGTGATGATAGCTGTAGTCTTTTTCCTAATTTTTTATTTAGAATTTTTGCATCTATATTCATAAGAGAAATTGGTCTGTAATTTTCTTTGTCTGTTTTGTTTCTTCCTGATTTAGGTATCAGTACCACATTTGTCTCATAAAAATAATTTCGTAGGACTCCTTCTTCTCCAATTTTCCTGAATAGTTTGTAAAGTATTGGAGTAAGTTGTTTGTTAAATGTTTGGTAGAATTCACTAGTAAAGCTATCTGGTCTTGGAGATTTTTTTCCTAGGGAGTTCATTGATGGCTTGTTCAATTTCTTTTTCTGAGATGGGATTATTTAAGTAGTTTACTTCCTCTTCAGTTAGTCTAGGCAACTTGTATTTTTGTAAATATTCATCCATTTCACTATGATTGTCAAATTTATGGGCCTACAATTGGGCAAAGTAATTCCTAATTATTGTTTTAATCTCCTCTTCATTGGAGGTAGATTCACCCTTTTCATTTTTGATATTCGTAATTTGGTTTTCTTTTTTCTTTCTTTTTATCGTATTGGCTAAAGGTCTATCAACTTTGTTGGCTTTTGCATAATACCAACTCTTAGTTATATTTATTAATTCAATAGTTTTCTTGAATTCAATTTTATTAATCTCTTATTTGGTTCTCATTATTTCTAATTTAGTATTTAATTGGGGATTTTCAGTTTGTTCTTTTTCTAGCTTTTTCAATTGCATGCCCAATTCATTGATCTCCTTTTTTCTCTAATTTATTCATGTATGCTTTCAGGGATATAAAACTTCCCCTAAGAACTGCCTTTGTTGCATCCCACAAGTTTTGGTATGTTGTCTCATTATTCTCTTGAATGAAGTTGTTGATTGTTTCTATAATTTCTTGTTTGACCCACTCATTCTTCAGGATTAAGTTATTTAGCTTCCATCTAGTTTTTTGTCTATCCTTCCATGGACCTTTATTACATATATTTTTTATTGCATCATGATCAGAGAAGGATGCATTTAATATTTCTGCCTTTCTGCACTGAATTGTGAGGTTTTTATGCTCTAGTACATGGCAATTTTTGTGTATGTGCCATGCACTCCTGAGAAGAAGGTATATTCTTTTTTTATCCCCATTCAGTTTTCTCCAGAGGTTTACCATATCTAACTTCTCTAAGATTCTATTTACCTCCTTAACTTCTTTCTTGTTTATTTTGAGGTTAGATTTATTGATCTCAGAGAGGGGGAGATTAAAGTCACCCACTAGTATAATTTTGTTATCTATTTCTTCCTCTAGCATCCTTAATTTCTCCTTTAGGAATATAGACGCTGTACCACTTGGTGCGTAAATGTTTAGTAATGATATTGCCTCATTTTCGATAGTGCCTTTTAGCAGGATATATTTCCCTCCCTTATCTCTTTTAATTAGATCTATTTTTGCTTTTGCTTTATCTGAGATAAGGATTGCTACCCTTGATTTTTTTACTTTAGCTGAGGCATGATATATTTTACTCCAGCCTTTTACCTTTACCCTGTGTGTATCTTTCTGTTTCAGATGTGTATCTTGCAACGAGCATATTGTGGGATTATGGCTTTTTATCCATTCTGCTATCCACCTCCATTTTATCAGAGAGTTCATCCCATTCACATTCACAGTTATGATTACTATCTGTGTCTTTCCCTCCATCCTATTTCCTTCCCTGTTTATGCCTTTGTTTTTCCCCTTCTCCTTCCTCCTTTTTAAGAGTTTTCCTTTTGACCACTGCCTCCCTCAGTATTTCCTTCTTATCCACCCCCCCTACCTTTTCCTACCCTTCTCCCTTACTATTTCTTCCCTCTCTTCTAAACCTCCCCCTTTTGTGACCCTTCCCCCCTCCTACTGCCTGTAGGATATGATCAATTTTTATACTCAATGTTGTACGTTATTTCTTCCTCAGACCAAGATTGATGAGAATAGATCTCATGCAGTGCTCCGCTCCCTGTCCTCATTCCCTCTGTTATGATAAGTTTTATGTCTCTTCTCAATATAGTCCTATCTATAACTGGTTGTGTTATTTCCTCCTTGCACCAGAACCAGTGAGGGAAAAGCTCATATAATTCTCATCTTCTTCCCTTCTTTCCCTCCACTATATTGTTTTCATGCCTCTTTGTGTAGCATAATTTAACCTTTTCTTCTTCATTCTTTTCTCTTCTTCCACTGCAGTCCCTTAATAAGGATTTTTATCATCATTTTGCATAGTTTATACCCACACCCTCTATCTGTCTGTATCCCTTTTAGATGTTGCCGTATGTATAGAGTTCATGATATTAACAGGCATCAGCTTTCCATACTGGGATGTAAACAGTTTGCTCTTGTTAAATAAGAAGTTGTGTGTGTGTGTTTTTTTCTTTATTTACCTTTCTATGTCTCTCCTGAGTCTTGTAATTGGACGTTGAATTTTCCATTGAGCTCTGGCTTTTTCATCAGGAAGGTCTGGAATTCTGTTATGTCACTGAGTGATCATCTTCTTGCCTGGTAGATTATGTTCAGTCTCGCTGGATAGGTGATCCTTGGTTGTAGCCCAAGCTCTTTTGCCTTGCAAAAAATCATATTCCAGTTTCTCCAATCTTTCAGCATTGAGGCTGCCATATCCTGTGCAGTTCTCACTGTGGTTCCGCAATATCTGAATTGTTTCTTTGTGGTTGCTTGTAGCATTTTCTCCTTTACCTGATAGTTCTGGAGTTTGGCCACAATGTTTCACAGACTTTTCAATTTAGGATCTCTTTCAGGAGGTGTCCGGTAGATTCTCTTGATTTCTATTTTTCCCTCTGGTTCTAGAATCTCAGGGCAGTTTTCCTTGATGAGCTCTTGGAAGATATTATCCAGACTCATTTTCTCATCATGATTTTCTGGTAGACCAATGATTCTCAGATTGTCTCTCCTGGATCTGTTTTCCAGGTCAGTTATTTTTCCATTGAGATATTTTACCT
The DNA here is from genome assembly GCA_028627135.1 of Pseudochirops cupreus. Classification (NCBI taxonomy): domain Eukaryota; kingdom Metazoa; phylum Chordata; class Mammalia; order Diprotodontia; family Pseudocheiridae; genus Pseudochirops; species Pseudochirops cupreus. The sequence goes on along the minus strand of CM053580.1, from coordinate 268,544,146 downwards.
CTTTTTCTAATTTTTCAGTCTTGATGTTTTGTTTGACTGATTCTTGGTTCCTCATAGAGTCATTGGCTTCAATTTGGTTGATTCTAGTTTTTAGAGAATTATTCTCCTCAGGTAGTTTTTGAAGCTCCTTTTCCATATGTTCAGATTTCATTTTTAGTTCACACATTTTACTTTTTGAAGAGCTGTTCTCATCATTGTAATGTTTTTCTAATTTTGCAATTTTGTTTTGGTAAGAGGTATTGATTTTATCTTCTACCTCTCTAAGCCGGATTTCAAAGTTCTTTTTGAGCTCATCTAGGAATGCCTTCTGAGCCTGAGACCAGGTCATTGTCCCTGTTAAGGCTTCAGCTGTGGGCATGGAGTCAATGCTCTCTCCTTCTGAGTTTGATTCCTCCCTCTCGCCATAATAGGATTCCAGAGTCTTTGTCTTTGTTGTTGCAGCCTGCTTTCTTCCCATTTTGAGGCAAGACCTTAGTTATGTTCTTCCTCCAGGGTTCCTAAGCCTTTACTGCTTAAAATTTTCCTCTGGGCCAATAATTACTGTGTTTTGGGGTTAGAGGTGGGAATTGGAGCAGCTGAGGTTCAGACTGTCATCTTGGTCCCTGGAAGTTCAGATAGGGACTTTTTAAATTTCCAGGCTGTGGATGGGTAGTCCCAGGAGTAGCTGCTGCCTCTGCTGTGGGCCCTGCTTTTGTCTCTTACCCAGCTCAGTTTGTTCCCTGCCCTGTGGTGATAGGCCTGGGAGTGGCTCTTGTGGTTGGTGGATCAGCAGGCCATGTCTGGAGATGGCCTCTTCTGCCACCATGAGTATCCAGGGCCTGCCTGGTGGGTTGGGCTGCCACGCTAGGTCTCCGGGACCTGCCTAAGAAAGTGAATTTTAGAACAACGGAAATTAGAAAAATGATTTATTAAGTACTTACTGTGTGCCAGGAACAGTGTTATGTGCTGGAGAAATAAGTATAACTGAACAAGGTGGTCTTTGCCTCAAGGAAGTTACATTCTAATAGAAGAAGGCAAAACACATAGGAAAGAATGTTTTGTACAGGAAAATCAGAGGAGTGGTGTTTGGCATCATAAGGCAATTAATAACATACTGTTTTCAGATCTGATACTATTAATTTTATTTCTGTTCTTAGATTTCAAGATTGAAATGGGAGGAGGAAGGAGAAAGGAGGTACACTAAAAAAGTATGGCATAAAGATGGCCAGTAAGTTTCAGGATTGGTTTGGATCTAGTCAAGGAAAGATGAATACTCACCAACTCAAAGCCCAAGGGTCCTGGGTAAAAGTTCAAATCCCAGGTCCTTGGTCAAAGTTGGACTGTAAAATATAGCAGCCTTAAAATAGATTGGAAGGAAGTTGGGCATGGTGAGAAATTATTAACAAGACAAGTAGGTGCTTCGCCAGGTTTGGCAATAAGAGTAGAAAGGCTACCGAGTAAGACTTCCCCTGATTCTTCCAACTGTTAATGTCTCATTTCCACTGCCTCCTCAAACCATGCAATATTTCCTTGCTTTTGGAGATGAGCAAAAATTTACAAATACCAGAAGTCTATACAGATGCAAGCCATTCTTAACTCTTCTAGATGAGGTAGTTATACCTGTATATTTAGGTATTGTCTCTTCAAGTAGAATGTAAACTCCTTGAGGGCAAGGACTTACACAAAGCGCAGCATTTGTTACATGGTAGGCACTAAATAAATAATTGTGTTGATTGCTTGCTTCTTGTTTCCAAAACATTTGGAAAGGAGAAATTTTACATTGTTATAATCAGAGCAAATTAGACCAAGAAGTTTTTGTCTGTTTTCAAACCGAAGTCACTAATCTCCCTCTAAGAAAAGTATATAAAGGGATTTGAAAAAATGACTCTCCAGGTTATCATAGAGAATTAAATATTGCTAAAAAATTAAAAAAATAAAAATAAAATAAAGGAAATTCTTAGATACAAAAAAAATCAGAATATGCAGAAGGAGATCTCAAAGAATTAAGAAATAGACCATGATACACATGAGAAAGGGAAGAAAAACAAACACTGAACCCTTAAAGGTAGGAAAGAAATTATGTTCTTCCCAATGTAAAGAGAGTGGTATCCTTTGAGGAAAACATCTTGGTCTCCAAGGAATAATGTGTTTTGAAGGAATAGGAACTGTGAGAGAATTCTCATCAAAATATGCTGATGTCTATAAGCTGAAAAGTACTGACACAATTATTTGTAAACCTGTAAGGTTTGTGGCAAATATTTTCGGAAAACTTGTCAAACCTGGTCATTACTAAACATTTCCAATGATTCATTGAATATCTGTCAAAAGAAATAAAAACAAAAACAAAACAAAAACAAAAATATTGCTCAGTATTACAGTTTTGATCCAGAAACTGAAGACCATAGACTTGTTGGTATTTTCATCTCTACCACCCATCAAAGTGAAGGTTTTAGAAGAAAAAAAGGAGCTATAGGAATTTAAGCTCTATTTAAGAAGATAGGACAGTTATCCCTTCTACATTATGAGGGTTAGGGATGTGGCCCCCCTGTGATCTGGAAACACCATGTAAAATTTTTTGTCGCACCCCCCTATACCAGAGAAGAAATCTAAATTATTATGGTATTAAAATATAAAATATGTCATTATTATACAATGCTATACATATGTTTTACGCATTTCTGAATTTTTCAACTTTTTTTCCATGTCATCTGTTGGCCTTCACATGTCGTTTGCAATTTCTGTAAAACTCCCCCAAAATTCACATTTAATTTCTTTTGCCAACCTGTGGTTTATTGAAACTGTGATGGGGAAAATCATAATGTGGAAAACTATATATGAGGGGGAAAATGTTATTTCTGGACCATAGGTTAAATATACAAATGACTACTTCTTGACCAAGTATGGAATGCACCAAACAAGGGCTTGTTTGAAGTATGTCTGATAGTATTCTTGCAGGTCTAATCAAAAGGGATTTATACTGAAAAGGAAGAAGGGACAAAACTGTCAACATATTCCCACCATGATACCATATCTTCAATACAATAATAAACAGCGTTTAAAATGTGTCTCTCATGTCTTAAAGAACTCCACGAAGTGGGCATAAGAACATTATTAGCTTACCTTACAGAAGAGGTTTATAATGATGGAGTAACTTGTTGGCCACAGAGACAGTAAGCATCAAAAATGGGGTCCAAATATGGCTGGATTTTCTTAACTCCTAGATCAGCACGTGCCTGTATCATACTGTCTGCTCTCATGTAGGAAAATGAAGGTGAGCAGAGGTGCTTGGAAACTCACAGGGACACAAAGTCCAAAAGAGGGAGCAATGAGAAAAGCCATGCCCTCTGAAGTACAGAGACAGAATATGTGTAACAACAAAGAGTGTAAATTAGAGTCTGACTCCAAGAGGCATATTTGCCTTCTCAGGCAAATACTATGACTGAAGAGATAGGATCTACATATTATGACCACAGAAATACAAAGTTAACTCAAAAGGAACAGGATAGATAAAAGTGGGTTGAAATAGCAGTGTACATGAAAACATTTTAATATAATGAAATCCAAGAATGAGAAAAAGGAAGCATTAAAAAAAATTACCTAATCACTATCTGCTATTAAAAAAAAACAACACTGTCCAATCACTATATGCTGTTAATACTTGAGTATGGTTTACAAATATTATCTCACCTTGTGTTCACAACAATCCTGGGAGTGATGGACTATTACTATCATTCCCATTTTACAGATGACAAAATTGAGACAGAGCTGAATTGCCTAACCCAGGGAAGTTTCTGAGGCTAAATACGAACCCAGGTCTTCTGAATGCCAAGACCATCATTTTAACCCAACTAACTGCCTTTGGAAATGAGCAAAAAAAAAAAAATTAAGAAACAGACCACAAGCCTAGCACCATTTTCATTCTGTGGACTCTGTCAGATATACCCAAGCACAACCCAAAGTGGTAGCAATTCTCTTGCTATAGTCAGACTACCCTGGATATAAAGGAGGGCAGAGCTTTCCTAATCACTGGGGAACTCTTGGAGTTTCAGCCATCAACTCTATTTCTCCAACCCAATGAGCCCCTTCTAGGCTCTTTCTTCAGTTCAGCCTGGCCTGCTCTGGCTACTTCTGTTTGGCAGGGCAAAGATCTTTTAAGGAGAAAACTGTTTATCCTCTACCTTCCTGCCCTGAGGAGGCTTCCACTCCTGCCCAACTACTCCATCAGGCTGCAGTGTATGAAAGGAAAAAGCCTCTCGAAATGTTCCTTCCTTTGGCACTCCAGCATGTTATGGGTTCTGTGTTAAAGCCTGTAGTGCATGAATATAGGGTTCTATGCGGTCTAGGCAAAGAGACAAAAAAGAGGTACGGTTTACATTTGAAAAGGATTCCGCTTTTGTCGCCAGTTCTTAAACTTCCCTGCAGGCTTTTCAAGGAAAGGAGTGGAACTGCAAGATCAGGGACCAGTTGAGAAGTTGCTTTTTCATCCAAGAAGATGAGGCTAGAAAGATTGTTGTGTGTTTTATGACAGGGGGAAGAGTTTGTTAAAAGGAGTACCTTGCAAAATTGTATTTTTTTTTTCAAAATAGAGTTGAGTTGTTAATTTAAAAATAAATAGTAATTTCGCCTAAGTTTTACTTTCTTTAGCTTGATGAATACAATAATATCCTTTATAATTGAATATTCACTTTATGTTCATCCTGAAAAATAAAATAAAATTCCCTAGGTGTACTCTCTAATGAGATGAGCTGCTGCGCAGGCCTGTGCCTGTCATGGAAACATGATATAATAGTGACAGGGGACTTCAATTATCTGGACATCTGCTGAAGCTCCTCTCTGCCAAAAGCAAAGAATATAATAATTTCTTGGCTTGCCTTAATGATAATTTCATCCTTCAAAAGGTGGAGAAAGCAATGAGAAGAACATTTATTCTGGACCTGAATCTCATCAACCAGAAGAGAGAGAGAAAGAGAGTGAGAGAGACAGAGACAGAAGGAGTCAGAGACAGTCAGTGACGGAGACAGGCAGAGACAGAAAGAGAGAGACACTCAGACACTAAGAGAAGAGACACAGAGAAAAAGAGACAGAGAGGAGAGAGACTGAAAGATTTTATTATGTGCAAGGCAATTAGGTTAAGTACCTGATACAAATAGGAGCGAACAGGACAGTCCTTGCCATCAAGAAGGCTATATTTTAATGGAGAAAATAACACTTTTCTAAGGTCACAAGGCCAATAAGAGACAGATCTGATTGTGTAATATGGACCTTGACTCCTAGTCTACAACTCCTTGGGATAGAGAGAGGTACAAGAACTGGACCTGTGATTTCACTGGAGTTAATTAAATCGTGTGGTTGATAGAACACTGGGCCAATCCAGGCTCAGACATGACCTATGTGACCCTGGAAAAGTCACTTAATCTCTGTCTGCCTCAGTTTGCCTCAAGTATAAAATCAGAATAATAGCACCTACGTTCCACGGTTGCTGTGAGGATTAAATGAAATATTTGTAATAGTACTTAGCACACTGCCTGGCATATACTAGCCCCTAATTTGAAATGTTTATTTCCCTCATCCTTCCTTCACTGGCATAGGGAACTCCAAGGTGAAGAAACTCAGATGATAGTCCTAATTAAACAACCAAAGAAACAAAATCAGATAGGGGCTTTAACATAATTCAGTAGCTTATCTCACATTCATTTCATTTGACTTTGGCTTTAGTGGGGATCAGGGTTCATGGGGAAGTTCAGGTTGTATTTGCTTCAGGGAGAAAAGAAAAAGGAGAATAAAGAAAGAGAGGGAATTGGTAGTGCTAGTAAGTGGGGACAGAACAGAGAAGAACGAAGACCTTTGCCATCCCTGTGGAGAAAGGTATGTGAAATGATAAAATGCAACATGTCAGAGGGACCTAAGGGAGCAAACAAAACTGCTTTGCCAACGTCAAATGAAACTGATGGCAATAGGAGACAGATCGCCTGCCTTCCTCCCTATAGAGCAGAGTGAAACAGGTTTCTCATCCTTTCTGAGACTGGAGGCTATTCGGTTGAGCCAGCCCCAGGTGAAATTGTGAAGTAGACCAACTTTCCCCCTTCCTGTGCATCTGTCACTCAGCCTTTCAGTTTTCCTGCTCATCCAGACAACCTTCATGAACTCTATTGCTGGACCGAAAGCCCTCTTCAGCACCCCTCCCAGACATAGCCAGCTCAGTCAGTATCCTTTGTTCCAAAGTTATCCTTTCCTTCTGTACTTTCTCCCCAAAAGAAAACTCCCAGAATCTCAGGACCTTGCTCTCAGCTAGTCAATTACCTTGACAAGTAATTAATAAATAAAAATCACATAGAAGCAACCATGTTACTCTTCTGCTCAAAAAGTTCCAGTGGCTCTGCCCCCTTTTTCCTATAAGATAAAATATGAACTTTTTGTCATAAAATCACTTTGCTCCAACCTATATTTCAATTCGACTCAGTTTAAGGTATTACCCTAGTGTCTTTTAAGTGTTAAGTTATTGTGCCAAGAAAAGAAAATAGTCTCTGTCCTTATAGTATACTGAAGTAGGAGAGTTATGAAACATGTTTGCAATTAAGAAAATACAAAGAGCTTAAAAAAGGGATGAAATTATATAAAAAGGCAACAGGTGTGAATAACTCATGGCACTAATAAAGGTTTCATATAGGGGCTGGCCTACCCCACATAATCTAGGCTTTGAAGGAATTCCTTATAGGAATTCTAGGCTAGGTGAAGCTGAGTAGTTTATTCCAAATGAGGAAATGTCAAGGTCAGGGTACTTGACCTTACATGGTGCTACCCCAACATGTCTGGATAACAGAGTACATGAAAGGAAGTAATATGAAACATATAGAAAGGTAGACAGGAAGCAAATTCTGGAGAGCCTGGCTATTGAATTTGTATTCTACTCAATAGGTAATAGGGAGCAAATGAAAATTGTTGGTCTGAGTGATTGACATAAACAGACCTGTGTTGTAGGAATAGTAAATTGATAGTTGTGATGGAAATACATTATAGATGAATAAATGAGTGAATAAGCATCTATTAGTCACTTGTTATATGCAAAGCATGGTGCTAAGTACTGGAGTTAGAAAAGCTAGACATCTCTGCTTTTAAGAAAATAACATTCTAACAAGGGTAGACAAGTCACATATGAGGTTTCAGCTGCAAGTCCTATGGTCCTATGGAGAGGCCCTATGGTCCTTAGGTTGCAAAGGTGGAAAAAAAATGACATTGTCTCTTCTTTAATGTTATTTCCACTGCTAAAATCCCATTTATTTCTAATGTTGAATCATTTGGTAAGACTTTAATGTGTGCCTTTTTTTTCTGGTTCTTTAGTAGTGTGATTTCTGAGCAGGCAAGGGCTATAGAAACTCTACAAGCAATTGTTAAGTTGAATTTCCACAAGGGTTGATTGGCTAGATGATGGCTGTGAGAGCTGGGCAGGAAGCAGGGCCAGGAAGTAGTCTTTTTGGATTAGAAATAAGATACCCTGGAAACAGCTATTTGTGTCCTCCCTCACCAAACTCTTATATTTTCTCTATCTAGCTATCTAGCTATCTATCCAACTATCCATCCATCCATCCATCCATCCATCCATGTTCTATAGTAAATATATATGCACACATATGTATACATACATAGACATGTATATATGTACACATTTATATATGCATATGCATAGATAGGTTTATAGTTTATGTGTACACATATATATGTATGTATGTGTGTGTATATATTTATATATTTATATATTTATATGTTTATCTATTTACTATTCATTCATTCATTCATTCATTCATTTATTTGTTTATACACTTTACCTCTCTTGTTGTAAGCTCCTAATACTTAGCACAGTGTCTGGCACATAGGTGATCATTAAATATTTGGATTGATTGAGAATGAGGGAGATGTGATATTGCTTATTGTCAGCAGAGGCATCAGAAGAAAAGAAGATATTGATCATGAGAGGAGACAGAGTAATTGAAAGGATGAGCTCTGGCGAAGATAAAATGGATAGAATCAAAAGCATTTGCAAGGAAAGAAGTTGATCTCAGCCAGGAGAAAAGCCACCTTATACTTAAGACTGAAGGGAAAAAAAAAGATAAAAATAGGTAATAAGTGTGTGGAGTAGAGGAGAAGAAAGAATTTACAACAAATGACCTAGATTTGCTCAGCAAAATAAGAGTTGAATTCCTAAGGGAGCAAATATTGTAGGGATCTTAAAGAGAGAAAAGAAAGTTTAGAACAGATTCTGTGGATAATGTGATTGCTATTTAACAAAAAGGTTATAATGCTACAGTGATATTTCTTCGACATATATTTGAGATGAACCAACCAAGTATAGCTGCAAGATTTTCTCAAGTAATATTGAAGAAGGATCAGAGAAGGCAAAAAGCGAAAGTAAAGCAGTCTTGGAGTTTGCCACGGTTTCAGTGATAAGAAAATGGAGAAAGGGATGCAAGAGTAGAATACTGTACCCAGTCAACCATAGGCTCAAGGCTACAAAGGGAAAGAAAAAAAAGTCAGAACATGGTTGATGTGAAGGGGTAGCCAGGGAGTCATGATAACAGAATAAGCAATAAATCTCCGTAACTCTTCCTTATTCACCTCCAAACAACAATAAAATAGAACCCCCAAACAAACCCTTGTATAGAAGAATGAGCCAAAAGATGGGGTGAAACAATCTTTTAGCCTAAGAAACTTGGAAGATTGGCAAGAAAAGATTGGGTAAAAAGGGAGTGCAGTTTGGGACATGAAGCATCCCAACAAGCCAGCAGCAAGCCCTACCTCAGCAAACCAGTGAGAGATCCTGAGCTCTTGTGCAGTGGAGCAAGAAAATGCCAACACCAGGACCATCCTCCCCACCCCTAACATGCCTCAGCATACCTAGGGGAAAGGGCAGACTCCAGCTCTGAGAACTGCCATATGTTTCAGTGTAGCTCTAGGCAAACAGGCAACCTCCAGCGGCCAGACCTCCATGTACTTCAGTGTGTCCCTGGGGAAAAACAGAAACACTCTATCCCAGCACAGTCCAGATACCACCACTAGAACCCTGGCTTAGAAACAGGTAAAATGCCTCATCCCTAAGGCCTTCAGCAGTGCCAGTCATCCCGCATACTAGCCCCTCAGCACAGCACCAGACACAAGAGTCCCCCATGGACCTCAAGGAAACATCAATGCAGCACCAGGTAAATAGCCAGGGCCTACAGCCCTGGGCACAAGAAGCCTGAGACCATGTCCCTTCTACTCTGGGTGCAAAGCTCAAATTTAAAAGAAAGGCCAAAAAAGATGAGCAAAAAGAAAAAAGAAAGAAAACAACCAAAAAAGTATCTCATCATATAAAGTTATTATGGTGGCAGGGATAAATGGACAAAACCCCAAAGAAAAATGAGAAGTGTTCCCATGCCCAGAAAGAAAGACATGGAAGAGCACAAAAAAGAAGCTCAAAAATCATATAATGGAGGTAGAAGAGAAATAGGGGAAAGAAATGATATTGATGTGTGAGAATTATGGGGGAAAAAATCAACAGCTTGGGAAAAAAGCCTGTTTGAAAAGTAGAATTGGTCAAATGGAAAAGACAGTACAAAAACTAACTGAGGAAAATAACTCCTTAAAAGTCAGAATTGAGCAAGTGGAAGCTATTAAATTTATGAGATAGGAAGACTTAATCAAATGAATTCAAAAAAAATGAAAAAATGGAAGAAAGTGTAAAATACCTCATTGGAAAAACAACTGATCAGGAAAATAGACCTAGGACAGTCAGTGTCAGAATCATTGGACTACCTGAAAGGCATAATCAAAAAATGGAGCTGGACAACATCTTTCAAGAAATCATCAAGGAAAACTGTCCTGATATCCTGGAATCAGAGGCTTTGAAAGATTACCTGATCACCTTTGCTGATCACCTGAGCAAAGAAATCCAAAAATAAAAAAACTCCAAGGGACATCATAGGCAAATTGCAGAAGTGTTGGGTCAAGTTCAAAATACTCCAAGTGGCCAGAGAGAAACAATTCAAATATCAGGGAGCCACAATCAGGATTATGCAGGACATAACAGCTGCAACATAAAAGATCAGAGGTCATGGAACATGATATTCCATAAAGCAAAGGAGTTAGGACTGCAATCAAGAATCGCCTGCCCAGCAAAATTAAGCACAACACTTCAAGGGGAAAAAAATGTCATTCAATAAGATAGAAGAATTTCAAGCTTTCATAAGGAGAAGACCGGAATTGAACAAAAAAATTTGATCTCTAGTATCAAGTCCCAAAAGAAAGATAACAAGGGGAAGAAAACATAAGGGATTCAATGTAGCTGAACTGTTTACATGGGAAGATGATACTTGCATCTTTTTATTTTTTTAGTTTTTTTGCTTTTTGGAGGGGGGAAGACAGGACAATTAGGGTTAAGCAACTTGCACAAGGTCACACAGCTAGTAAGTGTTAAATGTCTGAGACCAGATTTGAACTCAGGTCCTCCTGATTCCAGGGCCAGTGTTCTATTCACTGTGCCACCTAGCCACCTCAATACTTGTAATTCTTAAAAAAATATATCACTAATAGCACAGCTAGAAGGAATACACACATACACACACATATGTATATATATATGTAGATGATAGATAGATACATAGATAGATAGATAGATGAATGGAGGGAGGGAGGGAGAGAAAGAGAGAGAGAGAGAGAGAATACAGGCATAAGGTGAATTTGAGGGAATGACATAAAATAATTAAGATATGAGAAAGAGGAGTATACTGGGTGCAGAAGGGAGAGGTAGAATGGTATAAATGATTTCATATGAAAAGGTACAAATAAAACTATTGCAGTGGAGGGAAAGATGGGAGTGTGTGTGATGGGCATTGCTTGAACCTTATTCTCATTAGTATTGCCCTAAAGAGGGAATAATATACACAATCACTTGAATATAGAAATTTATCTCATCCATAAAGGAGAGGTAACACAAGAGACACTGATTATGCCATATGTTAGGCAGGAGCCACAGGACTGTTATATATGCACATATGTACATATACATGTATGTGTATACAAACGTATCTTATTTCCTGTATTACAGTGGAGGATCCTTGAGGTAGGAATTGATTTGTCCTTTGCACTTCTCTTTTTATCCTCTGAAACCTATTACAGTGCCTGGCACACAATGAGTGATTAATAAATGCTTCTTTATTAAGTGACTGATAGAAACTTTCTGCTTACTAGATGATTTATGATTACCTACGACCTTTCAGATAGTGAAACCTATCAGAGCCACCTCTACCATGTCCTGTGTAATACCTGAGCATACCTGATACCTGAGTTGTCCAGACTATAAGATCTGTACAGATTGGTAGAGCAAAGATAGAACCAGGAGCTCTAAAAAAGAACTGTGCTGAGTCCTCACATTCACAGACTTCCTCTTCCTTTCATATCCTGAAGATCATATTAGGGAGGATGAAGAGGAAGAAAAAAAAAAGCATTTCTGTAGTGTTTATTATGTGCCGGGCAGTCTGCTAAATACTTTACGAATAATATCTTATTTAGTTCTCACAAACAGCCCTGCAAGTGAGACGCTATTCTTATCCCCATTTTACAGATGAGGAAACTGAGGCAAACAGAGGTTAAACGATTTGGCAAGGGTCACACAGCTTGTAAGTTTCTGATTGAGGACTTGAACTCAGGGCTTTCTTACTTTGTTCCCATCACTGCCTCAGGAACTCTTTGCTGATAGTTCCAGTTGTATCTCTTCTCACCTCTCCACCGATTCAGCTTTGGAAGTCATCCTCAAACCCATTGTTAAGAATTGTCTGACTAACCCAGTGTACCTCCTTTATTACTCCAGCTCCCTTGTATATCTGCAGTAAAAGTGTGTGACTGTCACTTAATCAAACCAAATGAAAGACCATTTAGCATTCAGCATTGACTGTCCCAACTAATTGTTCTGAGAATTCTATTATTCCATAGAATGGATCCCAATAGCACTTCATCTTGCTGTCTATGTTGTTATCTTTTTCCTTAACCATGTTTCTCATGTTTCTCCATCTAACTTCTTGGAAGCAATTCCATTGAGTTTCACTGAGGTAGGTAAAGTCTATCTATAGCAGTTGCTGTTTATTTGTTTTTTGGGTTTTTTGGTCCTGTACCCCTTTAACAGTCTGGTGAAGCATATGGACTCCTCAGAATAAAATTTTTAAACGCATAATGCAAAATGCAGTGCAAAATTAATGGACCTCCTAAAATCTATCTACTGAACATTTAGCCCAGGTTAATAATCTTAATGGAATCCTAAATTTCTGTATTAGCACCTACCCACTCACAGACACCCAATACTCTTATGTTGCCCCTGGGTGCCTACTATAGTTTGCCAAATTATTTCCCTTTTAGATTGTCATTAACAATCAATGTTGCAGAAACAGCTAAGGGGCACAGTAGATAAAGTATAGGACCTAGAGTCAGGAAAACCTGAATTCTAATCCAGCCTCAGTCATTTAAAAGTGATGTGACCCTGGGCTAGTCACTTAAGCCCTTGTATCAGATTCCTCATCTGTAAAATGGGTATAATAATAGTACCTACCTCCCAGGGTGAATATAAAATGAGACAATCTTTGTAAAGCTCTCTGCAATCCTTAAAGTATCACGAAATGTTAGTTATTATTATTATTGTTATTATAAGTAGCAGTAGTAGTAGTAGCAGTAGTAGTAGTAGTAGCAGCAGCAGCAGCAGCAGCATTGTTATTAGGTTAGAACTTATTTCATTTGGGTTAAGGTTTGATCTATCTCTTCAGATTTGACCCCTCTGGGATCACTAACACAGTCACCATTGATTCAGATCATTTCCAACCTCAATCACACTCGCTTTCCAGTGTTCTAATCTCTTCAGAGGGGAAAATGTGATCAAATATTTGAAGCTATGGTGTTAATAGCTGATATGAATACTTTTTATCGTCCCTTTAGAAGATGAACTGAACCTTCCTTTCACTTCAACACAGAACATAGTGCATTCCATTCCAGTAAATTACTGGTTAATTGATTTGACATTGATATTAGAATAAAAATAAGGAGAAAACCCAAACCATTTTAATAGTATCCTATAGAAATACTCCTCAAATCACATTCATGATTTGTGACTTGGAGATGGGGAGAGCATTTGAGTATTAGATGAGGCTTTAAGATTGGTTAACATCTTACCAAGACTGTCCAAATTTATAGGCTCTATTCCTGAAGGCGAGCTTTGTATAGAAGTGCCTAACATTAAAGTAATAGCATCTTATGTAAATATGGCACTTTTCAAAGCACCTTTATAGGTAGTTGGGATGGTGGTAGAACCATGTTGCATATAAGAGAACTGAAACCTAAAGAAATTAGGCAACTTAACCACAGTTATGCTGTAATTAAGTTGGTCAGATCTTCTGTCTCCAAGACCAAGCACATTCTACCATCCATGCCCTTTAATAACGTAATTCAACCATCATTAAACAAATATTTAATAAGGTTTACAGCATAGTAGAGAACTACATCTAGAATAAATAGCGTAGATTATAAGATCATACATTTACAGCTAGATGGAACTGTGGAGACCATCAAGTCTAGTCCCCTCATTTTTCTGATATGGAAACCAAGACTAGAGTAGTGATTTGCCTAAGGTCTCATGAGTGGTAAAGGGTAGAGTCAAAATTAGAAACCTGATCCTCTGACTTCAAATACAGATCTTTACACTACTTCATGTTTCATGTAGCTCTGGGTTCTGGCTTTGGTTCTACCACACTAAGTGTTTGATTGTGAAGAAGTCAGAGTCTCATTGAGTCTTCTCAGTCCCAGTTTCTCTATATGCAAAATGAAGAGCTTGAAATCTGGCCCCGATATCTTATGAATTTCTAGCAGTTTCTTCCATCAGTTTCAATGTGGCTGAGTTAGGTTATATTGCACAGAGCTGTGGTTTGGGTACTCCAAAAGTAAAAGACAGAAAAGACATTTTTAAAAGCCAATAAAATGGTTTAAAAGGTTTTTCCCAGTTCAACCAGGTCTTCCCTTACCATTCTCTGCCCCACTACCACAGAGCATATCTCATTGCTTTGGCCCACACATGTGACAGTGATAAAAAGGCCTGTGCTGGGAACAATATAGTGAGTAATAAATCAAGATTGGGAGGGGGAAATTCCACAGGATGGAGTGGGGGGGCTGAAATTGTGAATAATCAATGCAACAGACTCCAAAGGAACACAGCAAAACATCTTATTTAACATGCTTAATAAAGCTGGGGAAGAAAAGGCAGCAGGAATGTTCAATCAGGACCCTTGGATTTCAGGAGAACCTTGCGGAGGCCTTTACAGAGTGAAGAAATGGGGAAGGACTATTACTAAAGTACCTTGCAAACTCCTACTCCTTCTGGGCTCCTAGCCAAGTCTTTTCCTTGGGCACATTTTGCTATCTGTATAGTCATACTAGTAAAGAGAATAATTGCTTAAGGGAACCCAAAACTGTGGGTGATTCCAGGAACTTGGAAAGTCTTATTATATAGTACTGGTCAACATTCTCCACCGTGAGTAACCAAATAAAACAATCATTAAAACGTGGGACCTGGATCCTTAGGCACATCATTTTAATGCTGGATCTGAATGGGAGCCTTAGAGATTAGTTATCACTTGTCATTGGTAAGTGACAGAGGCAGGACTCTTCACCAGCTCTCTGTTGCTTGTCAAGTCAAATTCTAACTCCTTAACCTAGCATTCAAGGCCCTCTACAATCTGGAACAACCTCTCCTTACTTGCCCTCATTTTCTGATAATACTTCTTTCCTTTTTGTCAACATTCCAGTCACATGGCATGTTAGTTTAGAAAAAAAAAAAGAGAGGATGATCCCTGTCATCAAGTATGAGGAGCTTTTCAAGTGGAAGGGGCATTAGATTTGTTTTGCTTGGTCACAGAGGACAGAAAAAGGAGCAGAAGATAGCATTTGCAGAAAGTGATTTTTGTCATTGCAATTACCTCATTATGATTAGAGTTTTCCAAAATTTTAAAAGGTCGTGCTGGAATGTAATACATTTCCCTCACTGAAGGCCTTTGAGTAGATTCTGGAAAGCCACATGTTTGGGATATTATAGATGAGGTTCCTCCTTGGGTATATATTAGACTAGATGAGCCCTGAGGCCCCTTCTCATAGAGACTGTATTACCTATGACTACCACATTCTGCTATTGGTATGGCATTTTCTAGACACTGTACATTTGTTCTCATGTAGCCAAAGTGTCCCTTTACCACTTCATATCTCTTCACCTATACCATTTCTAACCACTCTTTATTTTGTTTTTTATTTTTTTTTGCTTTTTGGAGGGCAATTGGGGTTAAGCAACTTGCCCAAAGTCACACGGCTAGTAAGTGTGTCATGTGTCTCTGGTCGGATTTGACCTCAGGTCCTCCTGACTCCAGGGCTGGTGCTTTATTCACTGTGCCACCTAGCCACCCCTCTAACCACTCTTTATGGCCAAAATAAATATCTCTTTATGTAGAAAGCTATCCATGATTCATGACCTTGGAACTCACATAGTACATTGCATGCATCTCTCATGTACTTAGTCATTTCTCTCTCTCTCTCTCTCTCTCTCTCTCTCTCTCTCTCTCTCTCTCTCTGTCTCCCTCTCTCTCTCTCTTTTTCACTCTCACTCTTGCATTATCTTTGCATTAGACTGCAAGCCGCATTGCACATGACCAAAATTTTACATCTCCTTCTAAACTTAGGAAAGTACTTTGTAATCAATCCATCAATCAACAAGCATATATTAAGAGCTTACTATGTGCCAGCAAGGTTCTAGGAGCTGAGGCATGGACCAGATTTTCTGAATCCAAGTTCAGAGGACTTTCCACTATGCCAGTCCACATCTGGGGCTCTGAAAACGGCTTATAATTGTGAAAGGCACAAACTAGAAACTTCAGTACTCCAGAGAATGGATAGTTCCTGCAATATGGAATGAGGTGGGGGTGGGGAAGAAAAAGAGAGAGAGAGAAAGAGAGAGAGAGAGAGAGAGAGAGAGAGAGAGAGAGAGAGAGAGAGAGAATCAAACACATATACCAGTGAAAGACACCCTATTATAATAACATCTTGTCCCCACGACAGCTTTGGAATAAGTGTGTTATTGTTAAATTAGGTAGTACCATCTTAGCAAGGAAAACAGAAATGTAATGTTTGCTAATTGAACTATAAAAATAATAATTACCTTTGATGTAGAGGAATGCAAAGTCACTCAGCAGTGAGCTCTGATTGTATAAATTGAAGCAGTTATCATCATAGCCCAAACTAGATTAGAAGTGAGCCACTCCAATTACATTTGGATGATGCCTAACATACGCCAGGCATGGAATGTTTGCTGGCTGTACGTGGGAGTTTTTCTCTGGATTTTGCAAGGGACTGAGTGGGGAAACACACACACACTTACCCAAATACAGACACATACACCATAGAAGTGACCTCTGTCAGAGCAAAAAGCTGTAAATCTCTTTAACCAGTTCTTTAGCCACACAGTAACAGAGCGTCAAATAAACTGCTGCTCAGAGGCCTTACTGCCCCTAACCACAAGTGGCCTAGGTGGTGTGATTTAGGAAGTCCAGTTTTACTGTACTTCCAAATATCTTCCCTACAGATCTGTCTCAATGCCCAGAATTCCACAACTGGAGATACAGAGTGGGATAGTAGAAAGAGGACCAGACAGGGAGTTAGTAGACCTAGGTTCCTGTCTTCTCTTCTGTGGCCTAACTAGCTATCTGTATGACCTTGAAAAAAGTGACAATCTCTGTGAGCCTCAGTTTTCTTTTTTATTTCTTTAATCTTTAAACTAAGACATGTAGACATAGTCTCCACAATCTCTTCTAGCTCTGTATTCTGTTTCTCTGGGATAAGCAATACCTTCCCCAAACTCCTCTCTAAAACTGAAACAACGACCTGGGAAGGGTGTGGGGTGGGGGGGAGGAGTAATACCTAAAATATGTCATCGACACCTCAGTGGCAATGAATACCAGATGATATAGATATATGTATATCAGAGGATAGATAAGTAGATAGATATATTTTTCTTTTCTGTGACCTGGATCTCATGAAGGATCCTGAGGATACAGGAAGGGGAAAAAGAGAGAGGACTGCTAGAATGTAACCCCACCTTCAATCTAACTTCCTTCCCTGCCCCCTCAAAAAACAGGTTTTATATTTCAATTTGCTTTCCAAATCTCTGATGCCCTTTCAAGATATTATTTTATATAATATTTGTTATATGGCATGACCCTCTACTGTAAGACAGAATCTATAGGGTGGAGAACAACCTTTGGAATCAGAAAGACCTAGATTCTAATCCTGCCTCTTAACATATATAGGCTATGTGACCGTAGGTAGGTGATATATCCTCTCAGTGCCTCAAAAACTTTTGATTTTAACTGCTATTTCATGTAGGTGACTTCTTTTCCCTAACTGGACCATTTCCCAATAGTGGGAATAACGCTTCCAGTCCCCTGCTCCCCCACAGCACCAAATGGGGGCACAGCACATAGAAAGTATTCAACAAATAGGAATAGATAAATTTGGGGCATTTTATGTAGCAGCTCGTCTTCTCCAACTGCTCACACAAGCTGAATGGAGGGTGAGAACTATTTTCTCAGTGAGAACAGAGAGATGAGTGAGAGTCCTGCATACTCTTGGTTCCAAAATTTTTCAATAAATATTTCATATTAAAAATAACTTTTCTTTGGAGGATTCTGCTTTCCTCCCCCTTCCAGTTTACACCTGACTTCCTGTCTGAACACACCCTATGTTACAATGCTCCCCCTTCATCTTCTTTTTTCCCCCCCTCATTCCCTCCCAACTCAATTCTACCATTTTTTTTCCCTGCTTGCAAAATATAGAAACAGGCATCTGCTTAGGCAAAAGCAGTTTTCACTTGTGAAAAGGAGGCTTTGAAAAATCATCATCAGCAAGAAAAAATGTCAAAGAAGAAAACTGCTTTCTTCATAATAAAACTCCCCTTGATGTATTGGATCTGAGGTCAAGGATCATAGGGTTAGAGTGACAGATTCTCTTCTTGGCCTGGCCAATGATTTAACATATTCATGGGAACATAGATTTAAAGATGAAAGAGATGTTAGTAATCATCCAATCTGACTCTTCCTCATTTTACAGATGAGGAAACTGAGTCCCAGAGAAATTAATTTGTGCAGTTATACAGGTAGTATATATAAAAAAACAGACTCAGAATTTTCAAATCCATTTCTTTGGACTCCATTTCTGAAGCTACTTTCACTACATTGCACTGAATTGGTTAGGAATCAGCCTTCACTTTCATAATCTGAAGAATGGAATGTAATTTTACATTCAATGTCTGTGCAATTTGCAAGGTACAGATGTGCAAGGATGAAAGTTTAAATGCTTAAGGATTTTTTACTCTCTTCATAGAGGTATCTGAAAGTCCTTTCTTAGGAAGAAAGGAAGGAAGGAAGGAAGGAAAGAAGGTAGGAAGGAAGGAAGGAAGGAAGGAAGGAAGGAAGGGAAGGAGGGAGGGAGGAAGGGAGGGATGGAGGGAGAAGAGAAGAGAAGGAAGGAGAGAGGGAAGAAGGAGGAGGGAGGGGGAAGGGGAAGGGAAGAAGGGATGGGAAGAAAGGGAGAGAAGGGAGGAAGGAAGGGAAGAAGGAAGGAAGAAGAAAGGAAGGAAGAAGGAAGGAAGAAGGAAATGTGATGTGGCACCCACATAGGCACAGTCTCCATTCTTGCTGTCTGGGTTGGCTCAATCACCTCAACCTGCTTTCTACTATTTCCTAAGAGAGAAAACCACCATGTAACTATGACTCAAACTCTCTCATTAGTTTAGAGGTAATCCTATTATAGGGATAATATATTACTATTACTCTCAATTATAGGTCCTGGACCTTTATTGGAATCATCAGTGTGATTCCAATTTACACAAAATCAGACAAAAGCGGGAATCAGTGAAACATCACAGTCCACATACAAACATGTATCACACTCTCCTGACATCACATGTAGTATACAGAGGAACACTAGGAACACACTAATAGAGGCCTGGTAGGGAGGTACATGAGTGAAGAAACCCTGTGCTTGGGGCAACTCATAACTCTCAATTGCACTCCTCAATGTCCTTCAGGAACAATCTGCACCACATCAGCCTACTATTCCACAAGCTGCTCCCCCTATGGTTCATACTCCCCTACTGGGAAACTCTTCTTTTCTTCTGCCCTCAAACTGATGAAGCAGTGACAAGCTCTTTTAACTCACAATCAGTTTGGAGGATCATCTCTCTTTAATCTTGTCCTAAGGATCTGATCCAACTCAGTTCAATCATTTATTAAGTACCCAGCTACATATGAAAAGTGTTTTATAAAACAGAGCAGGACATAAATCAATGGTCTCTATTACCCTAACCCAGAGTGACCTCTCTCCACTGTGAATTCATACGATGTTAACTAGTAATCTGATAACATATACTATAGGCTCACAGATTGACAGATGAAAGGGATATTCATGTTCATTTATCCCAACTTCACCTTGGACATGTAAGTGATCCACAGCCAGTCACAGAGGAGGAATGTGAACAAAAGCCCTCTAATTCTGAATCCAATGCTCTTTCCATTGCACTACCCTGTCTCGCTTCAGCATACTTACACTGGTAGTTTGTCTTTTTATGTACATGGGAAAAAGAAGTGAAGTCCTGCTGAGAGCCAATTCCTGCCAGATGAAAAGTGATTAAAAGGTTAAAAGCATTTTAGGTAATGGTGACTGAGTTATATAAGTTCCTTTGTATCCCTCATAGCATCTAGCACATTTTAGGCGTTCGATCAATATTAATCAATACTAGGGCAGAGGCCCTTCCCAGAAGGCAGGAAACCACACCTACTCCACCTATATGAAGGCGGTTTGGATGAAGGAACATGGGGTTTACTTATACTGATAAGTATTGGTGTTGTCTTTTTTCACCTTCCTTTCACTTACTTATCATTGTTATTTAATAGTGAGCTTATACACTGCTTTAGAGTCTGCAAAATGTTTTACAAATATGCTATTTTATCCTTATAACAACCCTGGGAGTTAAGCACTGTTATTATTCATATTTTACAGATGAGGAAACTGAGGCATACAGAAGTCAAGTGACTTGCCCCTGGTCATACAACCAACCCCAGAGGCCAGAGTTGAACTCAGTTCTTCCTGACTCTAGGTCCAGTGCTCTATCCATTATGCAACCTGAAAGATGGGCATGCTTTCTCATGTAACTATAATTTTCACAAAGTTACATGGCACTTCACCAGTATAATGATGCTCTACCACCCTTCCACAGGAACAGGGGTTTCAGGTAAGAAGCAAAAGGGATAAGAAACATAGTGTTACCTCTTGAAAAAGATCCCTAAAAGAAAACTCCTGGGAATGTTATAGCCAGGTTCCAGAGTCCCCAGATCAAGGAGAAAATATTACAAGCTGCCAAGAAGAAACAATTTGAATACTGTGCAAACACAATTAGGATAACCCAGGATCTAGTAGCTTCTACATTAAGGAATCAAAGGGTGGAATATGATATTCCAGAGATCAAGGGAGCTAGGATTAAAACTAAGAATCATCTACCCAGCAAAACTGAGTATAATGTTCTAGGGGAAAATACGGTCATTTAGTGAGGTGGAAGACTTCCAAGCATTCTTGAGGAAAAAAACAGAACTGAAAAGTAAATTTGACACTCAAATACAAGAAGCATGAGAAGGTAAACATGGAAAAGAAATCATAAGGAACTTATCAAAGTTGAACTATTTGCATGCCAACATGGAAAAACAATAATTGTAACTTATGAAACTTTTCTCAGTATGAGGATAGGTGAAGGGAATACAAATGTGTATATATATATATATATATATATATATATATATATATATATATATATACATATAGTAGAAATGGTATCCTTTTCTAGTGACACACAATCAAGAGAGAGAGGGCAAGGCTACATGTGTGGGAAAAACATTACCCATGATTGGTAACTCACTAAGCAGACTCATGATTCTAGGAAGGTCCCTACTTATGTTTCCTCTCAATCATACCAGGACTCTCTTTCCAAATTCCTTCTCCTCTCCAATTGCTTCCTTGTCCTTTCCTTCCATCATCACTTTCTAGCTTCTTTTTATATGTTGTCTTCTTCTACTGAAATGCAAGGTCCTAGGGGATAGGAACCATCTTATTTGCTTGTATTTGTATCCCCAGCCCTCAGCACATCACCTCATAAACAGCAAGCACATGATTAATGCTCTGTCTCTCATCCATCCATCCATCCATCCATCCATCCATCCATCCATCTGTCCATCCATCTATCTAGGTGGTTTAGTGGATAGAGTGTTGGTCCTGGAGTCAGGAAGAACAGAGTTCACATATGTCCTCAGACATTTACTAGTTCTGTGACCCTGGGCAAGTGATTTAATCTTTGTTTGCCTCATCTTTAAAATGAGGATAACAATAGGACTCACTTCCCATGGTTCTTGTGAGGATCAAAGTAGATAATAGTAAGTGCTATATAAATGTTAACTTCCATTATCATTAGCTATTGCTATCTATTTATTCATATGTGTTATCTGTCTATCATCTAGCTATCTACCTATCAATCAATCTATCTATTTATCTATCTATCTATCCATCTGTTTTAAACTTTGACTTGTAACTTTTATTACCCAGCTTTCAAAGCCAACATGATAAGAAAGAAAAAAAATTATCTTGATGCAGGCAGGTATAAATGAGGTAATGCAATCTATAGGGATTAGAAATATATAGAGAGAGCAATATCAGAAGTAAAATAATCATCAAGTTCCATATTCCAAGGCTGAGATGTTGTCCTCACTGTATGGCCTGATCTGTTAATTATTTGAGCAATATGGAGTACACCTCACTGAAATATTCAAATGGAACTAGGGCCTCATCAGATTTGATGTTCCTTACAATGGTGAGAATTGCAACTCATTCGTTCATGCCCATGTTGTTCATGACATCTCATAAATCTGCCACAGGGATGATCCATGCAGCCCATAGGGAGTCTTAGACTATATTTCTTGGCATCACAGGGAAAAGAGTGGACCTTGGCTTAGTCACCTGTTATCTTTCACCCTAGCCGCATTTTCTTTTTAGATCATGTTTTCTCCAGAAGAAATCATTTTATATACTTCTTAGTTTCATAGATTAAGTCCTTAGATGTCACCTAATCTGACCATCTTGTTTTAGAGATATGGAAACTGAGGTTGAAGAGATGTGTCTTACATATGCTTTCACAGGTAACTTCAAAGTTTCCTTTCCCCTTCCAGGAAAAGATTTACTTGCCTTCCTCCCTATTCTAGTTCATCATTCTTAATTATTCTCCTCCATTCCCTTTTCTCATTCTCCCACTGTCCCCATTCTTCTTGTGAGATTAGCATAACCATTATCCTTTCTCTGCTTTGGGGAGGCAGTGCATCTCCAGTTCATCTCTATCCTTTATCTTTCCTCTCCCCATCCACATACTTCCTACAGTGCTACCCTTCCTACAAAAGATATTGATTCACTTATTGGACAGTATGGGTTTTGACTGATTAAGTTTTAATTCAATTCTTTTCCCTTCCAGCATCCTCATTCTTTAAATACCTCTTTAATCTTTAGACCCTTAGGTCTTTTTGTTCTCCGATGATCGCTATTTCTTTTCTTTGTCTTACCATAGAATCATAGATTTAGAGTGGAAAGAAATCTTAGACTATAATGGCCAACACCCTCATTTCACATTTGAAAAGACTGAGGCACAGATAGGTTAAAGGGTTACCCAAAGGTTACATAGCTGGTAAATATCTGAAGTAGGATTTGAAATGGTTCCTTCTTTACTTGGATTATAGAATGATATTTTGTCAGACTTTTTATTTTGCTATCTTTGAAAATACTTTGTGCAACATAGGAAATAATTCTATTTGGCAGAGCCAAGATGGTGGAGTAGAGGCAGTGATTAGCCTGAACTCTCCCAAACTCTCCTCCAAACAATATTAAATAATTCAATAAAATTAATTCTGGAACAACAGGACCAACAAAAGAATGAGGTGAAATGATTTTCCAGCTCAATTCAACTTAAAAGGTCCACAATCAAGGTCTGTATCACCTTGGTGAGAGTGGAGTGAAGTCCATTGCAGGTTATGCCAACCTAGGCTGCACCTCAGCAAACTAGCAAAAGTCCTTGGGAGCAACCCAATTAACTGTGCAGTCTCAGCTTCTGGAGCTCTCAGTCCACAGATGGCAAGGAAAATGGTTAAAAGGGGATTACAGGAGACCCTTTGCTGACATTGGATGCAGGACTCTGTTACATTGCCCATATGTGTCTCTATTTCACAGTACTACTGCAAGAAGGAACTGGAAAGCAGACCCTGGTCACAGTTCTAGGGTAGAAAGAAGTACTTTTGGTGGCTCAGATGAGCACACAGGCCAGAAGAACATTGGCCACACCTCCCTTTAGATTAGGCCACCTTGGAAAAACTGAAACTTATAGACCCTTCAAACTAGCTCTGAATAGAGCAACACAAAAAACCTGAAGCTTGTGATAATGCCACCTCCACACTGGAAGGAGAATGCAATTTTAACATAAAGTAAAAAGGCAAGAAAAAGTCTGGAAAATAAGCAAACATAAAAAAAGAACCTGACCATAGAAAGTTACTATGGTGGCAACAAAGATGGAATGAAATTGAAACAGGCACATTCCAAGTGTCAAAGAAAAATGTGAATGGGTTTCAGACCCTGGAAGAGCTCAAAAAAGATTATTAAAAAAAAAAAACAAATAAGAGAGACAAATGAAAATGGGGAAAATAAATGAAAGTGATGCAAGAAAGAATCAATAGCTTAGTAAAGAAGGCACAGATATACTAAAGAAAATAACTCCTTAAAAATCAGAATAAACCAAATGTTAAAAGAGGTACAAAAATCCATCAAAGAAAAGAATTCCTTGATAAGAAGAACGGGCCAAATGGAAAAAGAGGTGCAAAAATTCACAGAAGAACAATACTCCTTAAAGAAGTAGAACTCTCCAAATGTAAAGAAGGTATAAAAGCTTACTGAAGAAAATAATTCCTTAAATATTAGAACTCAGCAAGTGTAAGCTAACTACTCCATTAGACATTAAAAACAACAAAACAAAATTTTAAAAATAGGAAAAATGTTAAATATCTCATCAGAAAAACAATTTACCAAGAAAAAAGATTGAGGAGAGATAATTTAAGAATGACTAGACTACCTGAAAGTCATACTTAATAGAAGGGAACCTAAACATCACATTTCAAGAAATTGTCACAGAAAACTACCCCAGTATCCTAGAACCAGAGGATAAATTTGAAATGGAAAGAATCTACTGATCATCTTCTAACTGAAACTCCAAAATGAAAACTTCCAAGAATATTATGGCCAAATTCCAAATCTGTCAGGTCAAGGAGAAAATATTTTAAGCATCCAGAAAGAAACAATTTAAATATCATGGAGGTGTAGTCAAAAGAACACAAAATTTAGTAGCTTCTACATTAAAGGATTAGAGGGCTTGAAATATGCTATTCTGGGGGGCAAAGAAGCTAGGATTACAAACAAAAGTAACTAACCTAGCAAAACTGAGTATAATCCTTTGGGGGGAAAATGAATATTTTATGAAATTGAGGACTTTGGAGCATTCCAGATGAAAAGAATAAAGCTGAATAAAAAATCTGGCACTTAAACATATGACTCAAGAGAAGCATAAAAATGTAAACAGGAAAGGTTAAGCTCTTTATATCCTACATGAGAAAATAGTAGCTATAACTTCTAAGAATTTTTTTCTTTAGTAAAGCAGTTAGAAGATGTCCACATGGACAGAGGGCATGGATATAATTTGACTATGATGGGATGAAAAATTTAAAAAAATACATTTAGGGATGAAAAAAATGGGTGCACTTGTAAAAGGGGGAAGAAAGATGTAGAATTGGGAAACTTATCTCACAAAAAAAGAGGCATGAAAGAACTTTTAAAGTGGAGGGAAAGTTGTGGGCAATCCTTGAACCTTACTTATACTGAAATTAGCTGAAAGAGGGAATAATATGCATACTCAGTTGGGTATAGAAATCTTTCTTACTCCATAAGAAAGGAGAAGAAGAAGAGAGTAAGAGAAGGCAGGGGGTTGATAGAAGAAAGGGCAGACTGGAGGAGGTGATGGCCAGAAGTTAAAAAAAAAAAAGAAATTTTTTGAGGTGGAACAAAGTGAAAGGAGAGAGAATGATAAATGGGGAAATAGGCTGGAAAGAAATAAAGTAAGTGATTGTAATTGGGAATGGGAATGGGATGAATTCACCTATAAAAAAAGAAGTGGATATAGCAGAGTAGTTTAAAAAAAAGTCTTACAATATGTTATTTGCAAGAAACATATCTGAAGCACATGGACATATATGGAATAAAGCTAAAGGGCTAGAAGAGAATCTATTATGTTTCAGCAGAAGTAAAAAAAAAATAAAGCAGAGGTAGCAATCATGATCACAGACAAAGCAACAATAAAAATTTACCTAATTAAGGGAGATAATCATGGAAATTACATTTTGCTAAATAACAACAGTAGCATAGACAATGAAATAATATCAATATTAAATATATATTCACCAAATAGTAAGGATACCAGATTCTTAAAGGAAAAGTTAAATGAGTTATAAGAGGAAATAAAAACATTGAAGGAATTATAATGGGCAATGAGGAAATAAAACTATCACATTTTGCAAATGATGTGATTAGAGAATTCTAGGGAATCCTAGGGAGTCAACTAGAAAAAATACTACCTGAAATAATCAATAACTTTAGTAAAGTTTCAGCATATAAAATAAACCCATATAAATCATCAGAATGTCTACATATTCCCAACAAAGCCCAGCAGCAAGAGATAGAAAGAGAAATTCCATTTAAAATAACTGAAAACAATGTAAACTACTTTGGAGTCTAGCTGCCAAGACAAACCCAGGAACCATCTAAACAAAATTACAAAACACTTTTCACACAAATAAAGTCTGATCTGAAAACATGGGAAAAAAAATTGCTCATGTGTAGGTCTAGCCAATATAACAAAAATGACAATTATCTCTAACTTTATTCAGCGCCATATAAAATCAATCTACCCAAAAAATATTTTGTAGAGCTAGAAAAAAATAATAAAATTCATGTGAAAGAACAAAAGTTCAAAAATATCAAGAGAAACAATGAAAAATGTGAAGGGTGGCACCCTAGCTGTGCCAGATCTCCAGTGGTATCGTAAATGGTAATCATCAAAACAATCTGATATTGGCTAAGAAATAGAGCGGTAGAGCAGTGGAATAGACAAGATACACAATACCCAATGGTAAATGACCAGAGTAACCTAGTAATTCATAAACCCAAAGTTCCAAGATCTTAAGACAAGAACTTACTTTTTTTTTTTTGGAAGGGAGAATGCAGGGTCATTGGGGTTATGTGACTTGCCCAAGGTCACAGGACTAGTAAGTGTTAAGTGTCTGAGGTCGTATTTGAACTCAGATCCTCCTGACTTCAAGGCTGGTGCTCTATTCACTGCATCACCTAGCTGCCCCAAGAACTCACTTTTTGAACACAACTTCTGGCAAAACCGGAAAATAGTTTGATGGAAAGAAATTAGATTTAGACCAAAGCCTCACACCATATGCTATGATAAGTTCAAAATGGCTACATCAATGGTTCTTGACCTTCCTAATGCCACAACCCTTTAATACAGTTCCTCATGTTGTGGTGACTCCCAACCATAAAATTATTTTTGTTGCTACTTCATAACTGTAATTTTGCTACTGTTATGAATCGTAATGTAAATATCTGATATGCAGGATGTATTTAAATTGAACATAACCTGCAGGTTGAGAACCACTGGGCTACATCATTTAGACATGATGGGTCATACTATAAGCAAACTAGGGGAACATGGAATAGTTTACTTGTCAGATCTATGGATAATGGGAGAATTTGTGACCAAAGAACAAGAGATAAAAGCAATTCAAGATGTAAAATAGATAATTTTGATTATATAAAATTAAAAATGTTTTACACAAACAAAACCAATCCAGCCAGGTTAGAAGGGAAGCAGAATAGGTGGGGTGTAGATGGAAAAATTACAGTAAGTGTCTCTGATAAAGGCCTCATTTCTCAAATATATAGATAATTTAGCCAAATTTATGAGAATACAATTCCCCAGTTGATACATGGCTAAATGATATGAACAGGCAGTTTTCAGACAAAGAAATTAAAGCTACACGTAGTCATATGAAAAATGCTCTAAAGCATTATTGATTATAGAAATGCAAATTAAGACAACTCTGGGGTATCACTTCATACCTATCAGATTGGCTAATATTACAGAAAAGAAAAATGATCAATGTTGGAGTGGATATAAAAAAATTAATATGGAATATTAATTAATGGACATGGAATTGTGAACTGATCCTACCATTCTGGAGTGTGCATGATCTAGCACACAAAAATGATCCCACTACTAGCTCTATATCTCAAAGATTTTTTTTAAAGAAAAGAGACTTATTTGTACAAAATATTTGTAGTTATTCTTTTTGTGGTGACAGAATCAGAAATTGAAGAGATACTCATCCATTGGGTAATGGTGGAACAAGTTGTGGTATATGATTTGATGGAATATTTTTGTACTATAAGAAATAATGAAGGGAATCATTGCAGGGAAAAAAAAAAACCTTTGAAGAATTATATGAACTGATGACAAATGAAGTGAGTAGAACCAGGAGACCATTTTACACAGTAATATCAATATTTTATGATGATCAAGTATAAATTAGCTATTCTCAGCAATATAATGATTCAAGATAATTCCAAAGGACTCAGAATGAGCACTATCCACCTCCAGAGAAAGAACTGGTGGAATCTGAATGCAGAACAAAGCATACTACTTTTCATTTTTAAAAATTGTTTAGAGTTTTGTTTTGTTTAACAAAATGACAAATACAGAAATGTGTTTTACATGATTACACATTTATAACCTACATCAAATTTTTTGCTGTCTCAGGGATGGAGGAATAGGGGGTAGAGGGAGGGAGAGCATTTGGAACTCAATTTTTTAAGTGAATGTTAAAATTGTTTTTATATGTAATTGAAAAAAATATTATTTAAAATATAGGGAACAGATTTTTTTTATTATTAGATTATAGCAGAATGTGACTCCATTTGGTCTTTGATGCCCTTCCCCACCGAGAGATTATTTGTGACTTGTTCAAATTCTTTTTTTCAACATTAGGTTGTTTAAATTCCCTATTTCTTGTTTTGTTAAATCAATAATTTATATTTTTCTAAATCCTCATTCGCTTCAATTGAATTGTGGTTTTATTGGCAAATACTTGGGCACAATAGTTTCTAATAGCTCCTTTATTTCTTCTTCATTTGTTATGAATTCCTTT
Source organism: Pseudochirops cupreus (assembly GCA_028627135.1). Classification (NCBI taxonomy): domain Eukaryota; kingdom Metazoa; phylum Chordata; class Mammalia; order Diprotodontia; family Pseudocheiridae; genus Pseudochirops; species Pseudochirops cupreus. Next base: position 268,515,728 of record CM053580.1, on the reverse strand, counting down.
TCAAATTTTTTTGATACTGGTATTTTGTTCCCCCCACCCAATAAGTTGATTAAAATTTATCTATTTTCTATCTAAAATATTCTTATTTATTATTTCACAATTGAATTTTGCTTCCAAATTTATTAACCTTTTCTTTTTTACTTTCAAGATTCAATTTTGGTCTTTCATTAGTTTTTTTTTTTTAATTGTTGGTTTGTAATTTATTTTTAGTTTCATGTGTGACTAATATGTTCATTTGCTATTTCTCTTTTTTTTTTCCACAAAAGTATTGAGAGATATAAACATTTCCCCCTATGGACTGCTTTGGCTATATCCCTCCACATTTTCCTATGTAGTCTCATTGTTGTGATTATCTTTAATGAAATTATATATTCATATTTCTGATTTTTTTGAATCAACAATTTCTTAGAATTAATTTATTTAGTCTCCAATTGATTTCTAATAACTCCTTCAGCGGTTCTTTGAATATTACCTTTCTTGAATGATTGTCAGCTAATGTTATGTTTATTAATGCTACTATTTGCATTTTGTGAGATTTTTATGCCTTAATTCATAGTCAATTTTTCAAAAGTGGTTCTGCATAGCACACATACACATATCTGTGTGTATATGTATGCATGTATTCTTTTCCATGCTGCTTCAATAATTGTCAGATATCTACCAAGTCCAAATTCTTTTCAATTTCTTTATTTTATTTTCCTCCTCCTCCTTCTCCTCCTCTTTCTCCTCCTCCTCATCATCATTATCATCATCATCATCATCATCATCATCATCATCAACAACATTATAATCAACATTTACTAGATTTTTTAGCTTTAAATGGAATATATTTGTCTCCCACTATTACAAGTTTAGTGTCTATTTCTCTCTGTAACTTATTTTGCTTTTCCTTTAAGTATTTATATACAATATACTTTTCAGTACATATATTATAAATATTAAGATTAATTCATTGACTACTCTAACTTTCAGGAAAATGTAGTTTCCCTTTTCATCTAAATTTAGTCAAGTATACTTTTGAAAGTTTCTTGTCCAAAATAATGATTGCTACCGTTCTGTTAATGATTCAACTGAAGAATAATAGATTTTGTTCCAACCTTTACTTCAGCTTTGAATGGGTCTCTATCATCAGTGCGTCTCTTGTAAACAACATAGTTTTAAATTCTGCTTTCAAATTCATGCTGCTACTCTTTTATTCTATGTGCAAGTCCATACCATTCACAGTCACTGTGATGATAATTAACAACTTGTTATCTGACACATTTTCTTCTCTTGGTCCATCATCCCTTTTTCTCACAGCCCCCTTCTTTCCTTCTTCCTTCATTTCTTCCTTTCTTTTTTCCTCCTTCCTTTCCTCCCTCCATCCCTTCCTTCCTTCCTTCCTTCCTTCTTTCCTTCCTTCTTTCCTTCTTTCTTTCCTTCCTTCCTTTCTTCCTTCCAAATTGCTCTTCACCATTCTCCCTCTGGACTTAGTTTTTATTCTGCTTGTGACTATGCTCCCTCCCTGAATCTACCTTCCTTCTTATTTCCCATTTCTCCTCTTTCTTGTCCCTCTTATTTTAATGTGAGTCAAATTTATGCTAGAAAAAAAATAATCCATGATCAACTGTGGTTTCTTCTTAGATTTCAAATCAAAACTCAATTTGGCACTTACCTGAGATCTCAGTGTCATTTTCAGGGAATCTGTTCTGTACCACCTCATCTTACCTGAGTCTATAACACCCTTTCTTTTTTTTGTACTAGCCAAAATTAATATCTTCTATCCTTTATAGCATTGGGTAGGATATTCATGCTGTATTACAACCTTGATGGGACTGGGAAATGTCACTAAAATATGGATGTAAAGCAGATGACTTTAAGATCACTTATACTCATTATAGCCAATTCAGAATTGATAGGACTGTGTCAGTAAAAAATGAACAATAATCAAAGATAGCATAGGATGGATTAATTGCACATTTGTCAAAATTTCCCTCAGATATCCCTCTCTGTCCATCTCAAGGTTTTCTCAGCTCCCCTTCTTTCTGTCAGTCAAAGGAATGAATCCTTTTACTAGTGATGTCATCTGCAACCACAAATAGTTACTGAGCATGATACTATGATACACACTGAGGGGAACAGAGAAAAGCAAATAGCAGTTTACAGGCCTTAGTGAACTTACTCTCTATTAAGAGAGACAGGGATTTTACCAAAAAAGAAAGAAATTCCAATGAAAACCAGGATATATTAAGTATTCTATGACTGGTGCCTCAGGAACCCTAAGGAAAGACACATAGGTTGTCCATCTTCAATGATATGGACTGAAAGCAAACAATGAATGATGTGAATCATTGTATTAGGAATCACACTAGCACAAAGGGAGGACTGCTAGCACAAGTTCTTTGATTTGCTTTTCTGAAGGAAAGACAGCTTTAAAGGAGTTAACAATCTCACCTTAATTAATAAACAGATAAGTACAGATAAGTAGCCCAAGAAAGAATCTAGTAGATAGGGCTCCAACTGTCTAAACAGAATAATACAACCTTCTACATACAACACCATCTATCTAGAGCACCGACATCTAAGTAGTTGGGGGGCTTTTAACAAATGGCTAGTCAGAGCTCCATCCAGGGAATCAAAAGGTCCTTCTCATGAGCAAGGCCCCAAAGTAAAAGTTTTCCCCCCCTTCTCCAATGGGCTCTATGTGACTCAGGCTATATCATAGCTATGAAAGCAGCAAGCCATCCATGATTAACATGTGGTCACATGGCCCTATTAATGGACAGGGAAGATCTTCCTATTCCATTAACATTACAATCATTTAGCCCAACTCCTTTCTTCTACAGATGAGGAAATTGAAGTCCAGAAGGAAGATTTCCTTCTCTAAATTCACATAGTTAGTAAGTAAGAGTGGACCATAATCCTGATCCTTTTATTCCTATTCTCATCATTCTACTATAGTATACTATTACAGAAGAAACAGAAGATTCAGAAAATATAAAATAGATAATATGTTTAAGTTACCTTTGTATCCTCCAGTAGTTAGCATAGGTATGTGAAAACAGTAGGCATTTAATAGCAGGTTGTCAAATGAATATTTAATGAATGGGTGAGTCTATTAATAAATGGTTTGATCAACAAAAGGATGGATGGACTGATTAATAAGCACTGAGTAGAAATCTATAAAATAATCTTAGCAGGAATTCTGTTATATAACATTAGTATAACATGATATATTATTGAGTTCTTGTCTATCATTATCATTAGTACTAGGAAATGAGAGAAGATTGTCTTCAGGGACAGTGAATATCTTAATGGAACTAATGATTTAAGGAAAACAAAATGGGAAAGAGTGTTAAGATTTTGTACATGATTATAGGTTTAGAATTGGAAGGAGACATAGAAGCCACCAACTTGACCCCTTCATTTTTACAAATGAAGAAACTAATCCCAAAAGAGGTTGAGTGACTTACCCAAAATCACATTGGTTGTAAATGACAGAGATGGGATTTGAGTCCCAGTCTTTTGATCCCAATATCATTGCATTGCGTTCTGCTGACTCTTAAAATGACCATTTCAGTGATACTTTTTGTATCTTTATTCCTTGAGCAAGATAAATTGGGGTAGACGATGGAGAAATCTTTAATCACATCTCTTTCACAAAATTAATGTCCCAATATCCCTAATATATTTTAATCAATTCAATACAAGTAAATTTGATTCAGATAAACTTGACAAGCATATTTTAAGCTGTTACTGTGTGTCCTTTCTGGCGCTAGGTGTGAATTTCAATATAAGAAAAGATGATACAGTCTTTGACCAAAAAGTGAAACTTCTAGTTGGGGAGAGGTGATATACTCATGCATGTGCATGCACACACACACACACACACACACACACACACACAGAGCACAGACGGATGTGTGGAACTGATGGTGAAACACGGGAGATCAGAAGAAAGAGATCCGTATAGACTAAAATAGTTAGAGAAGTTTTTATGCAGGAGATTTAATTTGAAATAAGTCTTCAAGAATGAATACAATTTAAATAATTAGAGAAGGAGAAATGGCCTTCAAGTGGAATGAATGATGTGAGTAAAATTAATAGAGAGGTTGGAATAAGAATGGAATGTATGAATGGACAGTGAGAATATTGTCCTAAGAAGCATGAAGGATAGTGTAAATGTGGGTCTTGATTCAGGGCAATATGGTGCTTCAGGTTCAGAATTTAGAATGGAATGAGAAAGTTGATATAGACCATCTAATAGTTAAGGGTAATTTAGCCATAAATGGAAAGGAAACTCAATAAAGATAGCAGCTTTGATTCTGTTGAGCACAATTTCTCTGGACCTTTTTAGTCATTCTAGAGTATTAGTAATTTTTGTCTCTTTTTAGACCAGATTTTATACTCAGTTGCCCATGAATCTATGACAGGCAAATCCTTAGTCTTCTGAGCCTATTCAGTCTTGAGGATTATCTCAATATCATATAAGGAAAAACAAAACAAAACAAACAAGCAAACAAACAAAGCCAACAATCTTGTTTGCATGCCATACATATATACAGACAGACACGCATACATATATACATACAAATACATACACACACACATACATACATACACACACAAACACACATACATACTACATTCAACCCTTTGGTGACCACATCCCAAAAGTCCTCTTGGCCACCTTCTACCACTCCAATAGCTTTTGGTCCATCACTGAATACTTCTTAATCCTGGGGATGCAAGAAACCTGACATAAACAGCAGTGCAGAAGGAGTTGAAATATAGCAACCCTGCATCTGAGGCAACAAAAATGACAAATAATGATAATAATGTAACAGAACTGTGTTGTGTCAGAATCTGAAGAACAAAAATCAGAAATCCTAGGTGTCTCCTCCTCACACTCTCCCACTTTGGAAGGAATGAGTCCTGGACTTAAATTAGCTGATTCATGTGGTAGGTGATATTAAATCTCTATAATTCATGGTAAGGATACTGATATAAATCAGTAATGAGGAAGAAGAGCATCCTCAGGAAGATCAGGATTGTATCAGATGATACTTTTGGTATAGTCACTGATACTCAGCATAGATCAGGGTCATATTTAGTAAGGTAGCTAATACGACATTACCCATTTGTATTTAGCCTTTCCCATTGCTAGGGTTGAAACCAAACATTGCCCAGTACCATCTTCTACTTAACATTACCTTACTCATTGGTCAGGATGTCCAAATACCTGGGAATCTCTTCAAGTCAGATGCCAAATTTTGCCCCTTTAGAGGTCTCTTCTGAGAGACTGCCTTCTTTCTTTCATAGAAGCCTGGTGGATAGTTTGAGATACACTTCCCAAAAGGTAAACCAAGCCATAACAGCACTATTCCTTGATCCTCCGAGTTTATATGAAACAGAATTATGCAGTGCCTACAAAGTACTCTACTGGCAGCGGTACAGGTTATGGTACAGTTATAGATTACAGGAATTAAAGGGCTATAATGGACCTGATTTTGCTGTTGTACAGGCCATTTTGTTCAATCCACTCGGGTCTATAGAAATGCTCATTCTGCTGCCCACTGCCCTGTGACAACAGGCCTCACAGCACTGCCAATCCCACTGCTCACTCCCATTAGAGACTGTACCACTGCCCACCCTGCTGAGGCCCCTTCCACTTCCCACTCTTCCTTTTGTTGCTGAGACCACACTGCTACTGGGGACTTCCTTCTTTCCCTTTACTGAACTTATTTTCCACTGCCCACTCTGCTGGGGCTAGTTTCCATCCTCCTGTGGCAAGCTAATTAATGTTCCTCTGATAGACAGCCTCGCACTGTCACAGGTGCTGACCAGCTATGCAGGGGCTTGAGTGCTGCCCACACTAAAACCACCTTCCCCCCACTCCCAATCTGGGGGAATTAACTACTGAGCTATGATTGTTGTCTCCCTATGCTTGGCCTTGAAAATGGCAATTATTAATACTGCTACAATCACCCCTTTCCTGTGATTTGTTTCCATAGGTTTTGTCACTCCTGGGACCTGTGCACTGCCCCCCCCCCCCCCATACTGGATCATGGAGATGTCCTACCCTGTTCTTTGTCAAATACTTGAGCATTTGCTCCTCCTCCTCCTTCTGCCCTGGAGATCACTTTCAAGGGTCCTCTCTCGCCTTGTCCTGGATTTTTACAATTCACAAGAGGGAAAGCACAAACTGTCTCCTTTTAAACATTTTT
>CM053580.1:268482256-268509022 GCA_028627135.1 Pseudochirops cupreus | reverse complement strand
CACAGAAAGTTCAGCTATAAGTATTTTGTTGTATAGACATTCTTTTCTTTTCTTGTAATTAACCTTTTTGAAATACATGCCTTGCAGTAGAATCTTCAAGTCAAAGGCTATGAACATTTTTAGTTACTCCAGTCACATAATAACAAATGCTTTCCAGAATGGTTGGAATAATTCACAGATCTATCAATAATACATTTGTGTGTCTTCCTTTGCCTTTTGAAGAATGAATTCATCATTAAGACAAGACAAGAAATTCCTTATTGATATACTTTTGACAGAGAGCGTTCTAGGTGACAGAGTCAATAAGGCTTAGGTTCAAATCCTACTTTAGATATTTTCAAATATGGGACTCTGCCAAACCATTTAACTAATCTAAGCAAGTTTCCTGATCTGTAAAATGGGGACGACATTAGCATCTACCTCACTAGGTTGTGTTGAGAATCAGATGAGATAATCCACAAAAAGCAAACCTTAAAATACTATACAAATGTGAGTGATGATGATCATGATGGTGGTGGGAGTGGTGACATCTAAATAATTGAATTCCCCTATCCTTATCATAGCATGCCTTTCTCAGGCTTGTGATTCATTTAAGGAATTATTCATCTATTTCTCCTTCTGTCCAAGTAGGTCTATAGTATATTAAGGTGAAACTCTCACTTTATTTCTACCTTCATTCTGTATCCATATGCGTTCACCCATTTTTTTCTACATTTTGTTTCCTGGATTCACTTAATAGATTGATTATCTTAACCAAGACATGAGTATGTCTTATCAATATACTATGCTGTTTTCACATCATTTCATAATCACCACACTATTACCTATTCCCTTCCTTTTTAATAAGAGATAATCATTTGGAGTTGCTTTCCTGTCTTGGTTCCCATCTCACTTGATGTCATAGGTATGATTATGTCTATGAAGTCAGCCTTGCCTTCCTTATACCATTTGTGTGTGTATGCACACACGTGAATATATATATATGTATATATATATATATATATATTTCACATATGTATGCATGTGTGTAGTTAACTAAGTATAAGGCTTTTATTGCTGACTCCCTTCTTAAATTTTGTTTCCAATAAATCTCTTGGCATTTCAACTGCTGTCTTTTCCTATACTGAATCTATGCTGTGTAGCATCTAACTCAGTGTATACATGCACTACTTTCTCCCTCCTTTCTTTTCCGTTTAAAGTCATTTGATTAATTTTTAAGTTTCTAGGAATAGATAGATAAATATGAATGTATATATAAATATATGCATATATTTATATACACTTATAAACACATGTATTTATATATGTGTATATATAATGTATTTATATATACACACAGGTATGGGGGTATGTACACACACAAATATAGGAGTGTGTGTGTGCATGTGTGGATGCATGTGTGTGTGTGTGTATGTGTGTGTGTGTAATTTACAAGCTCTCAATAGCTCCATGGCTAAGGGTCTATTTTATATATGCTTTAGAAATCTGAATTTCATTATCAGACCTCTGTCTTCTTATTCAGCTGCTAAATTTGTCTTTCTCTTCTGAAATAATTTTCTTCTTTTGTCAGCAGTTATACCAATACCACTTTTGTCCTTAATGTCTTTAGTTTCTTCCCCAAGTCTTCATAATTCTTAAGTTTACTGAGCTATCACAATGTGGGTCATGCAACTGAAGAATTTGCCACTGTGGAAGGTGTCATGAATGAGTGACTGTAGATATTGCCTTTAATTCACTATGTCTTTTTAATTAATTTTTGTGGAAATTCAAACTAAGTTTATATATGTAATAAAACTAACCATTTGCAAGGTGATTACCAAACAACTAACTGATTAACCAAATTGTCAAGCTGATGTACATAAGAATAACTGTCCAGTCCTACCTAGAAGGAACCTTGGAAAATACTTTATTTAACCTTCTAGTTATGCAGACAAGGCCACATAGCTAGCTAGAAGAAGGCTAAAGTAACCAGACTGTAAGAGGCTAACAATATGTTTATTGAACACTTAGCATATTTAAGAGAAAATTATGCTTTACTGTTCTTAATCTTAAAGAGTTTATGATCTGCTTGGAGAGACAAGGTAAACACACATATACCCACTGCCATGAGGCAGTATATAAATGTTGACAGACTGATAAGGAAATGTCATTAAGAAAAAGAGATTTTTTTTCCAGATTGCTCCAGTCAAAGGAAGGTTTTGTGGACAAGATAGACTTTGAATTAGGCCTTGAAGGATGGGAAAAAATTGGAAAGATGGTTAGGAAGGAGTGACTATAAGTATTCCAGATAAAGAAAATTGCCTGAGCAAAGGCATGGAGGTGGGAAAATAAAGGAATGTTCAAGGATCAGTGTGTTGGGAACAGATGATGCATGCAGGGGCTCTATGACATCAAATTAAGAATTTGGCAACCAAACTCATGTCTCCATGCTTGGCTATTATGTGTCTCAGAAGGAAACAAATGACTTGATGAGAAAACTGACATGATCAGCTAGCACGATAGAGGTATAGGCTAGGAAGAGCTGCTGACTTCCTCTATATGACTCAATGCTGGGATTTTTTGATGCAGCTGTACTGTCGTATGGGTGTCTGGGGGGAGGGGAAATTAATAAGTGGGATCTAGAAGCTTGTTAATCACCAGGGAAAAAAATAACAGAACTAGTGGCCATCTTCATGCCAAGCAATTGCAGTGCTGCAGGGTTTTGGCACAGATTTGGCCTTGTGGTACATAAATAGCCATCAGCTTCCACGGCTAATAAGCAAGCTGAGCAAATGACAGGCATTACCTAATGAAAATGACAACTGTCAGTTTGTGACTTAACAGCTTTGGCTCCAATTTCTCATGGAGTTGATGCTTTGATCCTGGTGGAATTTGTGGAGTTGTTATGAGGAGACTCAGCCCTGATGGCTGCCAAGTGTTTCTTTTAAATCCTTTTCCTTCCATCTTTGATTTCTGCCCTTCTTTCCACATTGCATTACTAGTCCAAAGATTGTTTTCTATGCCTTGCTTGAGTGTCGGTGGGGGTAAAAGAAGGAATTCAGGATCCTTTATTGAACAGCTTGGCCCCTAATGCAGGCATCAACATGTTGGCAGAAAAAAAAAAGTAAAAAGCAAAGAAATGCTTCAAAATTGACTCAATGGGTCAATATTTATTCTAAGAATGTAGCTATTTTGACCAATCACCACATTTACCTTCTGAGTTTTGTTCATCACCCAAATGCAAAAGCACACCATGTGCCCATCGATCAGGGCTTCTACAAACTCTATGGTGCCTCTGGTTTTGACCTAATTGGCACTTAGATAGATTTGGACTCAGATGGTTGCTTCCCACAACAAAGTTCTCCCCGTAGTCCTGCTCAAGCCGTCAGAATGAACTCAGTCAGCTAACCCAGGTCTAGATGGTGATGGCACAAACAACTCAATTGTCTCCTTTAATTAAGATTTAGCCAACGTGGTCTGAACACTTCTCTGCCACACCCCGACTCCACTCATATGTGCTTAATCCAAACCCCCATCCTCTTCCTCACCTACAAAACCCAGAGCTAGAAGGGACCTTAGAAACCCTGGGGAATTATTATTCATAGCCCAATGATTCAATCCCCTCTACCACAATTTCTTTGTTAAAGTCTACCATTCATGTTCCTGTAATGCTTCATACCCTTCGAAGCATTTTCTTATCAAAATATAAATACATGAAAGAATAGGATAGATATTATTGCCTTCATTTTACAGATGAAAAACAAGCAAATGCTAAGGCTCAGAAAGTAGGCTAGACCAACGTTATATAATACGTTAATGAGAAACCCTGAATCAGGACCCAGATGTGTGACTCGGTCAGCATTCTGTCCACATTCTAGGAATGCCCCTGGTTCTGGCTCTTTCTTTACTACAAAAACATTCTCCTTCCACTGTTACTTCACCCAATCACAAAACACTAGATCTCTCACATTATATATTAGAAAACCATAGATTTTTAGAACTGAAAGATAATCTCTTCAATCATCCCTTTGATAATAATTCTACCCAAACCTTTAAGATGGTAAGGTGCACATTAAGACCTGACCCACAGTAGTTGAGGACATCTCCTAGTCAAAGTTGCCTATACCAATGAAATCACAAGCTCAGTTCAAAAAGTAATAGAATGTTGACAATGATGATGATGATGATGATGATGATGATGAAAGGCAGCCTTGGAGAATGGATAAAGTGCTATCCTGGATTCAAGTCTCTATCTCTGATACATACAAACATGTTGCATCTATAGGTTACCTAACTTCGGTTCTTCAGGCAATATGTTAAGACTTATCTGTACTAATAGAAGGTGGTTCCTCTCTAGAATTGTCCTATTAACAATGGAATCAAAAGTCTGAACCAAAATATCAATGACCACAACAATATTTATAGAAAGCTTTATAGCTAGCAAAGTAATATACATACATACATTATCTCATCTTACCCAATAGGATCTTAACCTATGAACTAAGTAGCTGGTGGGAAGAGGCCTGGGCTTGGAGTCCAGAAGAACTGACTTCAAATCTGACCTCCAAAAAGCATTTGCTGTATGACCCTTGGCAAGTCAATTAACCTTTGTCTGCCTTGGTTTGCTCTTTTATAAAATGGAAATAGCTATAGTACCTTTTCATAGGGCTATGAGAATAAAATGACTTAATGTTTATTAAGTACTTATGATTTTCATTATTATTACCTAGTTGCCCCCCCCCCCCATTTTTGCAAAGAAAGAAACTGAGGCCCAGAAAGGTTAGATGTTTTGTCCAGGTCACCTAGAAAAACAACAATAGCCAGGGCAGGAACCACAACCCCCTGATTCTGAGTCCAGAGTTAATTCTATAGTACCAGGCTGTTGCTCAGTTGTTAAAGAAAGCATAGGGAGAAAACGGAGAGTTGAGAGTTTGTGATCTTGAAGTAAATAGGCCTTTGAGAATGACCCAAGAGTATTGTTTAATTAAAGTCAACTAACAAGTAGAGCTAGTTGGCTCTTCCACTGCAGATTCTTCAGCAATCTTCTTAGGTGGTAGAGACTTGGAATCCTCCAACATGTATAAAGTCAAATAAAACAAGCTTTTGGCTTTTTAAGGAAAAGTCATTTCCAGAACCTGAAGCCCCCACGGTTGTCATGTAGGAATGTATGGAGTGTATGCAGCCATCCATTGAGGCCACTGGCTAACAACAGCTGACTTTCCAGGAGTGGTATCTGCATCTACCCCGAGGGGGGCCAGAGCCCACAGACAGCTGGGCCATCTGTTCAGATAATACCACATTACTCTCTAAACTCCATAATGAAGGCTCCTGAGTAATCTTTCATCAGAATGACTTCACGGCATTAAAAATGCATTTCAACACAGAGCTTGTTTAAATATTTAACCCTCTTCGGCTTTGAGAGATTGATTCGGAGCTGCAGTGTTTATATGGGCAGGAAACATTGATTTTCATATGCATGCGTGCATTAATTCATGAAGACTTGGGCACACACCAAAGGTTTTGATAAATGGATCTTTAAATCTCGGACTTTAATGGAGAATATTGGTTTGCAGCCCAGATACCCTCTCTTTGCCAATATTCAAATATTTTCAATTCTCATTCCCCAATAGAGAAGGGAGCTGGGTATTTAGAGGTGAGTTATTTTGGATAAATTGAATGTTGGGAGACATACACACACATACATACACACACATATATACACATACATTCACATAAGTATGTATATATATATACACATATGTATATATGTATATAACACATATGTATATACATACACATATATATAAAATCTCCCAAAATTTATCTTTATCTGTCTGTTTGCCTGTCTGTCTGTCTATCTATCTATCTCTACATATGTTGGTTCTTGGTTCTAAATAGGCAGTGTTCTTAAACAGTGTTCTACCCTTTATTAAATCTGTCAACAGCTTACCTTTTCTTGAAACCTTGTCAATAAACTCTGAAGACTTCACTCTATATTCAGCACACACAGACCCTGAGGTGAAAAGCCCAGTTGCCAATTTCAACACATGGTGACATCACTTAGATACTGCCCAATATGACAGGCTTGCCTCTCCCCCCACCCCCAGCTCCCTCCCACATTATCACACTACCCAATTAACATCTACTTACCATACAGACTTCCGAAGACTTTCTGGGGCAGAAGAAACTGATGTCTGCACACAAAGAGCCCAGGACTTAGGGCCAGGAGTGAATAATTAACTTTCATTTTCCAGAAGACATGGGAGAGGAATAAAATTAGGGTACAAGCTCAGAGAGGTAAAAAGTCATAAATTCACAAGAAATTCCAATAAATTCCCTCATGCCCAATTCCCCAAAGCTTTCTTTTGGAAAGGACAGGATTGGGACTTTCCAGCTCACTTTTCACTTTTCACTTTTCATCTGAAGCTGTGCTTGGTTTCATCTCCATGGAACAAGAGGGCCCCAGGCACCCCCTGGGATCTGTTCCTGTCTCTTCTCCCTATACTTTTCAGCCTCCTTTTATGTGCTGTCTTCTCCATTCAATTCTAGGTTGAGGGCAGGGACCCTATTTCTCTTTCATATTTGTATTGCCAGGCCTTATCATAATGCCTGGAACATAGCAGTTATTAATAAATATTTCTGGATTCAATGACTAGGCAACCTGTCATCCCCAGAGCTGGTAAGGTGAGATCTCTAAAGCACAGGTCTTACTAAGGTACTTCATTACTTAAGAAGTTTCTATGGCTTCCTATTGTGTCTAAGATAAAACACACACTCAATTATTTGCAATCGAAAGTCTTTAGCAATATGCCTCCAGCCTCTCTTTTCTAGACTTTGTTCCCAAGACTCCCCCTCCTGCAGTGCATATTCTAGTCATGTTTCCTTGCTGTCCCTCAGTGTCTCTTCTTGACTGGAATATTCTCCTTCCTCAATTTGCTACTTGGAATCCCAAGTTCCTTCCAAGGCTTGATTTTGGTTATACCTCCCACCTAATCGCACCTTGTGGCCTTTGCATCTACAGTGCCTAGAATAGTGCCTGGCACCAAGTATAGTATCTGCTTAATGATGTTTGTGGAGATGGCTTGCCTTGGGCAGGCTATTCATTGGTTGGAATAAATGAACTCCATGATCCTTTTCTGTTCTAATTCCAATGAGCTCACAATTGTTGCACCATATGAAAGGATTCTGTATTCTTCCTTGTGTATTTTCCTCTGAAAAAATGGAAACACTGAGAGTTCACAGGTGCAAGATCTTAATTATTCCGAGCTCTTGCCCCTCCTGCTAGTATGAGTTTCCTCTTCCTCCTCCTCTTTCTCCTTCACTTCTTTGTTCCCTTGCACCATATCCTCCTCTTCTTTTTCTTCTCACTCTTTCTTCTTCCTTCCCTATTGTTTTCAGACCTATCGTTGAAGCTCTTCTTCCTACTGTAAAACAGTATATTTAGGCACTGAGCTAGTGATCCACATATTCAAGGCCATGAAAAGTTAACCATCTGAGATGCTAGAGAATGAAACAATGTTAATAAACCATATTTTGTATTATCAAAGTTATAAGAACCTCAATTTATGTAATGCTTTAAGATTTGCAAAGCATTTACCATAGAACAACATTGTAAGGTGGGTAATAGAAGTCCTTTCACAGATAAGGAAACTGAGGCTCAGACAATGAATTTATTTACCTAGGGGCATCCAAATATTATGCAGATGACACTTTAAGCTCACATCCTTTGTAAGACAGGGTCACTGAGGTTTGTGTGTTCAACAATGGCAATGGGCTGTGCTTAACCATCCCCACTCTCTTACAAGACCCCTCTTCAGTAGACAGCACATGTTTATGTAGCATGGATTAGAGTTCAACTGGTGACTCAGGGTAGATATCAGTCTCTGGCTGGATTTTCATCTGTGTCTGGTACTAGAGTCAATCTATTCCTGAGTTTGAAAGTCTGTTTATGACTACACTCATGATTGATCTGTGGTCAAGTGACTTGCCACTTTTTTTCAATCCTTGTCTGAACTGAACTAAGAAGTAGGCTTCATCGGCACACAGTTCTAATCACTAACCAACCAGTGACAGACTGCATTTTCACACCATGTATTCTAAGAGGAAGAAAGGTGATAGAGTTGATAGAGCATTTTGTTGGGAATCAGGAGACCTCAGTTCCAGTTCTCATTCTTCTCCTAATTGTCTGTGTACCTTTGCATAAGTCTTTTTCATCTACTTTCAAATTGGAAAAATGAAGAAATTGGATTATGTACTCTCTAAGCTCTCTTCTGAGCAGCTAGGTGGCTTGTGAACAGAGGGTTGGACCTGGACTCGGGAAGGCTTGAGTTCAAATCTGGCCTCAGATACTTACTAGCTATGTGACCCTGAACAAGTCACTTAACTCTGCTTGCCTCAGTTTCTTCATCTGCAAAATAAGCTGGAGAAGGAAATTACCAACTACTCTAGAATCTTTGCTAAGCAAATGCAAATGGGCTCACAAAGAGTCAGACACGGCTGAAAATAACTCAGCAACAAAGTTCTCTTCAAGCTCAAACATTCTGTGATTCTTTTATTTTTTTTTTTTGCTTTTTGGGGAGGGTAATTGGGGTTAAGTGCCTTACCCAAGGTCACACAGCTAGTTTTTTGTGGTGTGTGTGTTAAATGTCTGAGGCTGGATTTGAACTCAGATCCTCCTGACTCCAGGTTCTGTGCTCTATTCACTGTGCAACCCAGCCACTCCTACATTCTGTTATTCTTAAAAAAAAAAAATGTGTGCATGTATACTAAGGCCAAAGTCATTTCTATGTCAAGGCTTTGGGTGGAGATAGAGGGTATATACAGGTCAGGTTGAGTATTTAATAAGACTATAGGCTAGATGATTTTTATTATTATTTAGATTAGCTTGGAATTATTCTTAATGTTTCTTCCTAGTCTAACCTCACCCTTTAATATTCTCCAAATCTATTGTTTATGATAAATTAACAGAAATGAATGGTTTCCATGGGCTTCAATCTGCTAATATGAAACAGGAGTTTTTGTGCCCTGTCTGCAGAGGCCAGGTGAACCTGAGGCCAGCATCATGACCAATTGATTTCAGTTCTTAAAAGGACAGGGTGCTGTGGAGAGGTTTCTTTCCACAAAGGGGAGAAGCTGCACTAGATGACTTTTAACATCTCTTCTCTGCCTAATTTCTGTGGTTATCATATTCCAAATTTGCAAGTTAAAGTGTAAGGTTTTTTGGTTTTTTTTTTTAATTGACTGTGAGTTGTAATGGAGCTGTAGGAAGTTTTCTCTGACCACTCCATTCCCATTCACCTCCATTTTCCCTCACCTCCTTCATCAAAATTGGTGGCCTCAACTGTATACTGCCATTTTTAGCCATATAATGCTATGTATCATTTCCTACATATCTCACATGCTAGTCTTGGCCTCTCAAATACAATATGAGCTTTCTGAGGGCAGGGAATTTTTATATCTTCTGTCACTCATGTAATGCTCAGCACAAGGTTAAACAAATAGCTGGAGCTCAAGAAATAAATGCTTGTTTAATTGGTGATGCTTGCTCAGGAAATAAATGACTGTTTATGCTACCTAAGTTAACCTTTTCTCCCCTCAAGTTTATGTTCTATACATGTTTGGCCCTTAGCAACACTGTGAAGATTGATGCTCCATTCCTCAGTCACCCATTTTAAGGCATGCTGTTATAATAGGACCTGCCTTCCTTTGTCCACCACATATGCCATGCTGACAACCAGTCATGACCATCATCTGGAAGAAGAAATGGAATTACTTAATTTCTATGCTTTCAAGTACTTCAATAGAAAGGAAATCTTCAAATTCTAATATGTAGCTCTCATTTCTCTTAACTATTATTTTCCCCAGTTGAATAGGGATAGATGGTGAGTGTTTTTTATTGTCATGAGTCTTCATGAGCTCAGTAAAGGGAAAGATCCTCAGGGCTTGCATGGGGGGTAAAAGTGGGACCTAAAGAGTGTGGGACTTAGGTTAGGCAGAGAAGTTGGGGGAGGGTATGAAATCTGAATGTACAGGAATAGGAATGTTCACAGGACAGAGAGTAAACCAAGGAGTTTGAAAAGGTGATTACTCAATGAACAGGTTTTAGGAAATTTAGTTAGCCACGCTTCTAATTTTCTCTTAGATCCAGGATGAAAAATATACATTGGACTCTAACCTATTGGAGGGGGTACCTAATGCAATCTAGTAAACAGAACAGCGTAAAAGCCCAGTGAGTTGCAAGGAAATTCCCAAGAGATTCAATGCCATCTTTACAGGTCAGCAGCAGCTCTAGAAATTCTCTCCTAGTACGGCCCATGCTCAGTTTTAATTTAGCTCTCCTTCCTTTCTCCTCCTCTTTTTTTTTCCTCTACATTGTCTAAGTGCTAATAATAATAATTCAATTTAATAACATCAATCCTTACCAAGTACTCAAGCCCATCCAATCCTCAAGGACACCTAACCCTTCCCGTGCTCACCTCATAGCTTCTTTATCACACTTGCAGCACCTCATAAACTACATCTTCCTCAGACCTTGTCATAAAGGGCGAGGTCGACATCACAAGAATGAAGTCAGAAAAATACAACCTTGAACTGTTTTATCTCTTTTCCTTCTCACTGGCCTCCTCCTCCCCTCCCCCCTCTGCACCCCCACCTACTCGGGCTTTTTCCTCTCTTTTTTGACCTGTCTCTTTACCTCAGCCACTTGAAAGAGAAAGACTCCAGGGTTTTGTATCCAGGGGGAGCCTCCCACAAAGACCAAGCTTCCGTTCCATGACCGAACCCTGATATCTTAGCAGAAGTGATGCCCTCAGCAGCCATTTGAATTATTAAAGACCCATTCATTCTGATGCTACCAGTCAGGATGGGAGACTCTCTCCCATTCATGAAGGAAAAAATGGAGACCCTGAGAAGGTGTGATTCCTGCATCATGATAGGGTTGAACATGATTGAATAATATCTCACATATCTGGAACTCATTCTCAGAGTCTATGATTCAGCTATTTGGCAACTTCAGCTGTGTGGAACACAGCCAAGAATCAAGAAATAAGGCAAAAAAAGGTTGCTCAGTAGACAAAATCTTGGTCCCCAAATCCACAGATCAATACTCATGTACTTTATTAATAAGCAAGACATGCAGGTCTTCACAAAGATCCCATTTACTCTCACTTTACACAGAGTTCTAAAACATTTTGTTACCTGGTTTCCCAGTAAATAGCAGATTGAAAGTAAAGGGGCCAGCTGACAACCAGGCAGTGAAGGCAGAGATAAAAACTAAACCACACACACACACACACACACACACACACACACACACACACACGCCCCAAAACAAAACAAAAAAATCCTATGAAAAGCAGACACAAGATATTCAATAGCACAGCAGCCTGGAGTCATTTTGTATAAGTAAAACAGCTTTAGACATTTAACTATCCCCCATAAGTATCCTTATCTAACAAGACAGTGTCATAAGAAGAGACTTTTAATAAATTTGTGTTGAAATGAATTGAAGTCAATTGGAAGGAATTAATCATTCTTTGTGATGATCACTCATTCATCTTGTTATGTTCAGTATCCCCTGTTCTAGAAGATAGAGAAAAAAGTAATGAATTTTAAAAATATTTCCAAGCAAAGTTATTAAAATAAAACTTAAAATAGTCTACAGATTGGGGTTGTAGAGAGCAGTCTTCAGTTACCCAACAAACTTGGCAGTCTGGAATGATTCATTACTCTTACATTACGAATAGTCAAGAACTTCCTATAATTGTCATTTTCACCATCATTATTGCTCTATAATTTTTAATTGCATATTTTGCTTCTGGTTAAGGTATTCTAGATCTTAGATACTTATTTTTAAAAATGGTAGCACTAACCCGTATTGCTATGAGTGAGTCTTTTACTAGTTGCCATATATAAGTGAAACCCAGAAGTCTATTTTCTTTAATTCAATTTTATTTTGTTTTCAATTTTAATTCTCTTCTTCCTTTAAAATGTGTATAGTCTTATAAAAAAAAAGCCTCTCATATTAGCCATTTCCCCCTTCAAAAAGAAAGAAAAAAAAAGGAAGGAAGGAAGGAAGGAAGGGAGGTAGGAAGGAAGGACAGAAGGAAGGAAGGAAGGAAAGAAGGGTGAGAGAAAGGAAGGAAGGAAAGAAGGAAGAAAAAGAAAGAGAAGAAAATGTGCTTCCATCTCTACTTTGAATCTATAAGTTCTCTCTCTGAAAATGGGAAGCTGTATCAGCAATGCAGTATTCACAATGCCTACAGTAACTATAAATATGCTGATATAGTTATTAATCACAAAATGGAACAGGCTCTCTACATAAGAAATATAGATAGTGCATTCATTTAAGTACCAGAAAACTGAGTTCCAAAACCAGAAAGTCAAAGCCAACCCAGTAGTGATGAAGTTGGCACATGTGGTCAAAGTAGTAAACACCCACATCCTCAAGCCTTCAGAACAGAACAGGCTACCTCAGGTAAAGATCCTCCTCTCCTCACGCACACAACTGCTCAGCATCCAGGCAGCTTGATCCCAGCAGCTCTGGCCCCCTGGCAGTTCCTGCCCCAGGCAGTCCTCAGCAGGAGTCCTTAGCAGAGATTCTGCCCTGCTCAAAGCAAAAGGAGTTCGCAACCGCAGCCACTGCCTCTGACGCCGCTTCCAGTCAGCACCGCACGGAGACTAGCACGGAGACTAGCTTGGTTCCGGCGTTCTCTTGCTCCACCCCTTCCTGCTACATCAGCAAGCTCAAGGGGCGTGGAAGATCTTCAAATCCCAGTATCGCTACAGAAGCATATTTCATCGTAAATTCTCTGGAAACATGATTAGTCATTGTGTTGATTAGAATTCCTAAGTCTTTCACCCTTGTTTGTCTTTAAAATATTGTTGTTATTGTATAAATTATACTTCTTGTTCTGATAACTTCATTTTGCCTCAAAAAGCTAGAATTCTAGAAGGACAACCTGAATGTTCCAACTATTGTTCCAACTATTTCTATCCTCAAATTGAGGATAGAAAGCCTTTTGTTTGAGATCAAATTTGGGGGTCATTGCGTACATATATTTAGCATAACAAGGAAGAGCGTACATACAAGTCACAGAAGCAAAATAGGGACGTGTGTAGTGTCTGCATAATTTTCCTTTCCATGTCAGGTTTGGATTTAGTGAGTTATTTTTATTTGTCCTTCATTTTCATTTTCAAAGAGAATCACCAATGACATCAAGGGGTGATATCTTGACTTGTGCATGAATTGGATTTAAGGGAGGAGGAATTGCACAAAGTTGTCAGCCTTGCCCTCTCTACCAGAGCCATCCAAATCCAGTGGCAGGACAAAAGTCAAGATGACTGACCCAGTATTACCTTGGTGTCTTTCATGTCTGACCAAGCTGTAAGTATTCCATAGCATTTGCTTCAGCTGCCTTCATGACCTTTGGAACAATTTTTTTCTCATCTGCCCATTCTGCCAGTGGAAGTCTTCATCTGCTTGGGGTAGACATTGCTCTAATTCACTGACAGGTTTCAGGCCTGTCCATTACCCTCAACCTATTTTAGTCCATTTGCTGAGATGGTCTACTGGGGTGTGGCCACTATACACCCTACAGCTTCTTGAAACCACGGGTAAGAGTTGAGTATCGGGTAGATACGAATCATAGATAAGCCAGACCTGAAAAGATTTTGGCAAGCACTAAGTGAAAGCCCACCCTGAATACCCCATACAACCCTCCTGAGTATAATTCAGTAGAAGGAAGCAAAGCAAACACTGTTCTCTAGACAAACACTTAATAAGGATAAATGTGAAGTCCTAAACTTGAGTTTAAAAAAATCACCTGCTCACATATAATATGAAATAGAGCTGGCTAGATCATGGTTCATGTGCAATAGACCTGGAGTCGGTAGTGACTGCAAGTTTATTCTAAGTGAACAGTGAACAGGGTAATGCAGCGTGGTTAGTAGGCTGCATTAACAGAGGCAGTGACCAGAACAAGGGAGGAGATTGTTCCAGTGAACTCTACCCTAATTAGATCACAATTGGGTCCTTGCATTCCATTTGGGACATTCATTTTAGAAAGTACTTTAATGCATTGGAGCCTGTCCAGAGAAGATCAACTAGTAAGGTGAGGGCCTAGAGACCCTGTTGTATAAAGAATAATTAATCTAATAGCTGTATTCAAATACTTTGGAAATTATCAAGAGGAAGAGTTAATAGACTTGTTTTGCTTGAACCCAGAGGAAAGAACTAAGGAATAATGGGTGGGAATTGTATATTTCCAACTATCTAACAGTTGGAGAGTTGTTTTTTTTTTTTTAAGTGGGCTATATCAGAGGTAGTAAATTCCTCATCAATGGAGTTCTTACTCCAAAAGCTGGATGACCACATGTCAGAGATATTATAGAGGAGATGCAATTAAATTCAATTCCACAAATTTTTGTTAGGTTCTGGAAATACAAGGACCAAAAAATAAATCCTCATTTCTCTCAAGAGTCTTACCTCCTAGTATGGGGGTATGTGTGGAGAGAAATGACGTAAACATATAAAAGGGAATACAAAGTAGATAAAAAGTGTATACCGCATACTGGCATGTGGCTTAGAGAATCAGAATCGGAAATACTCGAGCTCCAGTTGTATCTGTGGCCTTGGGCAAATAACTTAACCTGCTCGAGACCACCCTGTACGACTCCACCCTTAAGGTGGAGAAAAGTAGATGGAGTTTGTAGATGACATCATGGGGTGATATCTTGACTTGTGCATGAATTGGATTTAAGGGAGGAGGAATTGCACAAAGTTGTCAGCCTTGCCCTCTCTTCCAGAGCCATCCAAATGGATGGAATTAGATGGAATTGTAGATGGAGTTTCGTCACCCAAGAGTTCCCTCTACTCACAACATTACAGATAATTCCAAAGTAATAACCAAAATAAAACTAAGGAATGTCGAAGGCAAGAGCTGAGGATATCAAGATTGGCCTTTGATAAGAGGAGTCCTCAGAAGGATGCTTTGAAAGAAGCCAGGGATTCCACAAACACTGCAGGCATGGGGGATTGCCTATATAAAGGCATAGAAATAGAAAGCAGAATGTCTTTGGAACAGCTAGCAGGTCAATTTGACTGGAATGAAGAGTATGTGAAGAGAAGAATATGATTCAAGACCGAAAAGGGAGGTGAGACATAAATTGTGAAGGCTTTTGAATGCCAGACAAAATCAGTTGTATTTAGTCTTGGAAAAACAGGGACACGCTAAAGTTTCTTGAACAAGACAATGGACTGATCTGATCCGAGCTTTAGGAGTATTAAATTGTCAGTTGTGTGAAGAATAGACGGCAAAGAAAAAAGAGACTAGAGGCAGGGAGACTCATTAGAAGACTACTGCAATAATCCATGTAAGGATGGATGTGGCCTCTTTTGAGTAGAAATTTTAAAAAGTAGTTGTAAGAGATGTTGGAAAAGCAGGATGAGAAAGTCTTAGCAAATAATTATATGTAAGTATTGAAGGAAGGGGAAGAGCTAAGGATGACCAGGTTCAGGAACCTGGGAAAATGGAAGGATATGGGAACCATCAAAACATACAGGTATAAGGGTGGACTAAGGCACCTTTCCTAATCCATGATTCAATGATTACATTTTGTTTAACCCTGTTGCTTTTTTGACCAGTGTTACTCCTTTAAGTGTTAAATGAATTAATTGGTTTTGTGTTTTGTTTTTGTTTTCTTTGTCGTCAGTCATGTCTTGACTCTTCAAGATAACTTCTAGGTTTTTCTTGGGAAGATACTAGAGTGGTTCAGCATTTCCTTCTCTGGCTCATTTTACAGATGAGGAAACTGAGACAATCAGGGTTAAGTGACTTGCCCAGGGTCACGTTGCTAGTGAGTGATATAGACCACATTTGAACTTGGGTCTTCCTGACTCCAGACTTGGCATTCTATCTACTTCACCACCTAGCTGACCATGAGTAAACAGTACTTATCATTAAACAGCAAACTTTCAGAGGTTAAAGGCCAGGGCTACTATTTTTTTTTATGCTTTACTCCTTACCTGTTTCATCTCCCTAGGAGTCGCTATGTACTCTAGTAGAATACTCATAAATATTCCTATGAAGGAATCCAGTCTCACTAGTGTGAGAAGACAGCATGTTGTATCTGTGTGTAAGCATAGGTGGAGGGGGTAGGAGAATTGTGGAGAAATTTTCAAGGGAAGGAATTAGGAAAGTTAGGACCAACTATGAGCAAAATGAGGGATTCTGGAAAATAGGTTTTTAGATCTTTTCCAGATAATTCAGCAACCTGCTCCTCAATTAAAGAATCTTAGTGGTTTTAGAGCTGAAACTGGAGAGGAAATTAAAAGCCCCTCAGTCTCTTTTTCTGTCTCTCCCTATCTCCATCTCTCTCTGTCTCTGTCTCTCTGTCTCTTTCTCTACCTTTGTCTGTCTGTCTCTCTTCTTTACCCCTATCAAAATTTAGTTATGCAGATGAAGAAAGGCCTTAGGAGCTAGTGTCTACTCAGTTGTAAATGTCTAATGATTCTTAACTGTGTGACCTGTAGATAGGGACAGAGGTATCTAGGCAGTGGAATGTTGTATTTTAGTAAAGAAAACTCAAGAGACTGGTGGCCCTCCATTGCCTTTAGGATAAAATAAACATTCCTTAGCCTGGAATTGAAAACCTTTCCAAATCTCTCTCACACCCATCTTTCTAATCTCCCAACCAACAAAAAGAAGCTTGAGTGCATTTCAGGCATCAGTGACAGGTCAATGGGAGAAAAACTTTGGGACAAGGGACAAAACTATTACTGAAGGCCCTCAAATTATACCATATAGACTTATACCACTTAAGCATAGGGTAGGCCTAAAGGAAAAAGGTGTATGAGGGACGTACACTTGGAATTGGGAATAGGACAAAAATGTTAGCAGTTTCATTGACAGAAGGACGGAAGCAGGGTCTCCAAGACCTCCCCCTATTCCATAGTTACCCAAACACCCTGAGTCTGACCACCTCACATCTTTTCCCTGATGTAGTATGATTCCAGCCTGAGATGTTAACCAAATCCCTCCATTTTTCACATGGGATGCTTGCTATTTGCAGGTATCTGATTGAATTTTCAGCAGCTGCTTAGCGGGTCATTTCATTTGTCAGGTAGACGCAGGTAATGAGAATTTATCAGCACCCGGTTCAGATTCACAGCCGATCCGTCACCCATGCATTTCTATAAATATTGCTCTTATTTACTCAGGATGCATTTTGAATTAGCACGTTATTTTTTTCCCTTTAACATATGCAGACTAAACAGCCAGACCAGTGTTTATAACTCCATTCTTCTGAGTGCCAGCATGAAGCAAGATAGCCAGGCTGCTGGTTCCTCAACTGACGTCAACAATGATAATTGCGTTAATACTGAGGCTCTGCAGCTTGGTAGGAAATCTGCTCAGGACCCCCCGGAGTGGGAGTTGAATGCCATTGTTCTATAAAAAAGAAAGCACCCTATAATTTCCCTGAAAGCAGAAGGGCACCAAAATGATATTGTTTAGAAACTGCTCAAAGTAATAGCCACCATGTCAGCCACCTTGTCAGCTGTCCTGTCAGCAATGGAATGCTGCAGGCAAAGAAAAGAAACAGGCTCTCTCCCCATTCAAGCAGGCAGGCAATTAGAACATTTGAGTCTGGAAGGGATGCAGGGTCTTAAGGAGGAAAGCTGTGTAATACCATCCAAAGGATAGGAAAACGGCAGCATGGTGTGATACAGAGAATGTTGAACTTAGAATCAAGAACCCAAGTTTGAATTTTGCCTCAAACTTTTATTGGTTGTGTGACCCTGAAAGTCATTTTATTTCTTCACTCCCCTATTACCTCTTCTGTAAAATGAGGGAGCTGTACTCTACAACATCTTACGTCCCTTACAGTTGTAAATATGTTATCCTATGATCCTATTGGGTCATCTATAATTGACCGATGTAGGGCTACATTTATATTACTACTCTCCTTGTGCAAAATCTTGTGAGGTTTGATGGGCAGATATTATACCCTTTATACAGGTGAAGAAAATGAGGCTCAAAAACATTAAGTGACTTACCCAAACTCTAACATCTATTACAGGGGTGGGGAACCTGTGGTCTCAAGGTCACATATGGCCCTCTAGGTCCTCAAGTGCAGCCCTGTGACTGAATCTAAACTTCACAGAACAAATCTCCTCAATAAAAGGATTTCTGTAAAACTTGGACTCAGTTAAAAGGCCACACCCAAGGACCTAGAAGGCCACATGTGGCCTTAATGTCACAGGCTGTATTACATGGCAGAGTTAGGATTCAGACCTGGGTCTTTTGACTTCCATTTCAGTTTTGATAGAAGAACAGAAGTATAAAGTCATGGGTCCACCTTTAGGGGATATTAATTCATACACCAGCAAATATGTATTGGTACCTATTGTTCATTCATTCATTAAGCAAATACCTACTAGGTCCTAGTGTTCTCTCAAAGAATCATGCTAGGATTAGGCAAGATGCAAAAAGAAAATGAGAGAAAGAATCCCTGTTCTCAAGGACATCATTGTTTTGTTGAGGTCATTGGTTAGACATATACAGAGATTTATTCATTATGGATTAGAATGTGATAGTATAGAAGAGGAATATAAAATACTGGGAAATCAGATGAGAGAGGAATCTTTTTTGACTGGAAGGATTAGGAAAAGCTTCCCAGAGGAAGTGGCACCAGAAAGTGGACATGGCCATGGGAATGAAGTTCTCTGGACTTCACTGGGTGCTGACAAAAAAAGAAGAGCCTGAAGAGTACTCCTGATCCAGAAAGGGAGAAAGGACATACACTCATTAAGTGATAATGAATGTGTTAAAGCAATTTATGTGCCAAATGAGTGAGATGAACAGTGTTCTGGGCATGCAGAAAAGAAATCACTGGGGTTTCCAAGTGGCTTTCAGGGTCACAGGATGCAAATGCTGAAGGAATAGCTTCTGTGAAGAGGTCACAGAACTAACCAGATATGGAAATTTAAGAAGAGCTACAGTGGACTGAAATGATCAAACGATCACGTAAAGTTGGCTTGTTTTCATGAACTCTAAAAATTCATAGAACTTTATTAATCAAGCATTCATTGAGCTGGAAGTGACCATGGAGATCACTTCTTAGCCATTTTTTTTCCATTTCATGGGGGAAAGTGAGTCAGAGAGAGAGGAAATACCTTATCTAAGGTCACACAGATAGTAAAGAGTAGATCCCAGTCTCAAACCAACATCTTCTGACCCCAGGTTGTCCTCTGTCTTACACTGCATTACCTCCCCTTTCTGAAACATAGTTCATCTATCTTTGGTAAAATCATAGTGCTAATGACACAAGAGATGGAAATTCAGTTCAAACAGAGTTCAGTCACAGAATCATAAAATTTCAAAGTTTGAAGGGAACTCAGCAGCCTTTTAGTCCAATGCGACAAAGATGGAAAGATAAAGATATAGATAAATAGATGATAGATGGATAGATAGACAGACAGATACAGAAATACATTATATACATTTATCTCTATACACATATGTATGTGTGTATGTATAAATATACACATAACATATACACAGACATATTTATTAAATCCACACTACAACCTAACTAACAAATGGTCACCCAAACTGTACTCGAAGACTTCCAATGGAAAAAAAAAACCCTATATCTCCCAAGGCAGTCCATTTCTCATCTTGACCACTATAATTGGTAGAATGTGTTTCCTTAGTTTGCCTCTTTGTAATTGCTTCTTACTACTCTTTGTTCTACTCCCCAAAAGAAATAAAGCAAGTCAAATTATTCTTTCACATCACTGCCCTTCAAATACTTGATGACAGCTATTATTTTTCCTTCAACCTAAGTCTTTTTCTGCTCCAGACTCAAAATGTCTAGTTCTGTCAACTGATTCTCCTTTCATGGCATGGACTCAAAGCCTTTCTCCATTCTAGCTCTCCTTCTTCAATTGTTCTCCAGCTTATCAATGTCTTAGAAGCAGCTAGATGGCACAATGGATAGAGTGCTGGGCCTAGACTCAAGAAGACCTGAGTTTAAATCTGAATGCAGACGTTTGCTGGCTGTGTGATCCTGGTATTCACCTCGACTTGTCTCGTTTTTCTCATTCTTTAAAATGGGGATAATAATAGCACTCATCTCACAGGCATGTGAGGAAGACAATGAGATCATATTTGTACAATGCTTTGCAAATCCTAAAGTGCTATACAAATGTTAACTATTATTAGCATTATCATCTTACTATTTTTTAACAACCTAAAAAGCACCGGGCCAAACACAGCTCCCTGGGGTGCTCTACTCATAACCTCCTTCCAAATTGACAGTGAACTCCTAATGACTCCTCCCTGATTCTTGACATTCCACCAGTTTTGCATTTGCCTAATTGTCCTATTGTCTAGCTCACAGCTCTTTGTATTTTCCGCAAGGATAACATGAGATACTTTATCAAAGATCTTGCTAAAATTCATGTAAACCGTATCCCCAGCATCCCCCTATCTTACTAATTGAGTAAACCTTTCAAATAAGGAAATGAAGTTCATCTGGCATGACCTGTTCTTACTGAAGCCATACTCACTCTTTGCAGTCATAATTTCCTCTTCTTGAAGTGCACTAATCATTTCAATTATGATATGTTCAAGAAGTTTGCCAAGAATTCAAGTCAAGTTTGCTGTCTGCTCTTGGCAGACTATTCCTTTGCCTTTTTTTAAAAAAATGGGACATTTGCTCTTCTCAAATTCTATGGCATCTCTCCAGTTCTCCACAATCTTCCCAATATAATTGACAATGAATCTATACATACATCTTCCAGTTCTTTCATTACTCACCACTATTGTTCCTATTTGGGTGGTGACTTGGCCTCATCAGGGCAGCAAAATGGCCTCTTACCAACTTACTTATATTGACCTTGAGCTCACTATTAACACTTTTTTCCCTTTCTGCTCAATAAGTCAAGTCATAAGCAGTTATTAAATGCTTACGAAATGCCAGGCACTGTGCTAAGTGCAGGGATACAAAGGAATGCAAATGCCATTCTCCTTGGCTAAAAAACTAGAAGCAAAATATGTCTGGAGTGTATGTTCAACTATGGATGCATTTCTTCCCTTTCCCAAACTTTAGGCAATAGTGGTCATTTCCAATCAAGATTCCTGTCATTTTCATACCAACCACCACATATCCCCTATTACTGAGAATCAGATCTAAAATAGAATGTCCCCTTGTTCATCCCTCTAGCTTTTGAAATCCTTTGTCCCAAAACCCAGAGTGCATGTTATACTATGGGATTATTATTTTTTTAAGAGAAACAAGGAGGCTAAAGTCACTTGATTACAAAGCATGTGAGAGAAGTAAAGTGAAAGGAGTCTGGAGGGCTAGGAGGGAGCCAGGTTATGATGGGCTTTAAAAACCAAATGGAGGATTTTATATTTTTGTCCTGGAGGTAATAGGGAGTCACTGGAGTCTATTGAGTAGAAGGGTGACATAGATCTGCAATTCAGGAAAATCAGTTTGACAGCTAAGAGGAGAAATAGCTAATACAAGGAGACCAACCAGAAGACTTGTTGTTTTCTTTTTTTAAAAAAATAAATCAGCCATATTGGGGGCAGCTAGGTGGCCCAGTGGATAGAGCACTAGCCCTGAAGTCAGGAGGACCTGAGTTCAAATCTGGCCTTTGACCAGACACTTGACACTTACTAGCCATATGACTTTGGGAAAGTCACTTAACCCCAACTGCCTCACCAAATAAATAAATAAGTAAATAAACAAATAAATGAATGAATGAATAATTGAATAAATCAGCTGTGAGA
The DNA here is from genome assembly GCA_028627135.1 of Pseudochirops cupreus. Lineage (NCBI taxonomy): Eukaryota > Metazoa > Chordata > Mammalia > Diprotodontia > Pseudocheiridae > Pseudochirops > Pseudochirops cupreus. The sequence goes on along the minus strand of CM053580.1, from coordinate 268,487,243 downwards.
TGTCAAGGACCTGCACCAAGATGGCACTATTGAGAGAGAGAAGAGAGCATGAATAAGAGATGTGATGATGATAGAAACAATAGGATTTCACAACAGATTTGATGATGGAAAGGCAAGAGAGAATGAATTGGTTGCCAGACCTTTTCACTTATTCCTCCACAATATGTCTCTCATTTATTCTCTTCTTTCTACTTACATGGCCACTTCCATAATGCTGGCCCTCATCACCTCTTGACTGGACTTTTTATGGTAATATCCTGGTAATTAATTTCCCTTCTTGCAATGTCTCTCTTCTCCACTTCCTAGAACTTAACACCATGTTGTGCGCTCAGGTTAGGGGCTGGACCAGTGTTTTCATTGGTACAGGGAAGTCCTGGATAAAGAAACTCCCTTTACCAATACAGATCCTGCATCTCTATACAATAAAGTCTTGACAGTTGCTAGAACAGCACTGAGAAGTTGAGACCTTTCCAAATGACCAGTCATATGACCAATATGTGTCAAAGATAGTATTTGAGACCAGATCTTCCTGCTTTGTGGCCAGGTGTCAATCCACTATGTCATGAGGCCCTTAATAATTGTCTGTTGAATTGAATTTATGGATGGATGGGTGAATAAATGAATGAATAATTTCAACCCGTACTGAACCAGTTTTCCCTTATTCCAGGCACCATATAAATACTAACTAATAAATTAGCATAAAATTGAACTATATCTATAACATTGCCCATTAAATGAATCCATAGCAGAAGCAGCAGTGGCACAAATAAGGACCTGTCATTCTCTGACTCTGTTACAAGTACTATGTCAGTACCCAAGAAAGCCCCAGGCTCCCCTGGCTAAATGAATTGTTGCTAATTCACTTTGTAATGACACTGAGACAAATCTGATCATGTTCCCACCAGTCACAGACCTTGATTTGATCCGGACCCCAAGCAAAGTATCACCACCCACAAAATACAACTACACATTCTGTCTCTAAAGGACCAATATAAGGAAAAGTTGAACTTTAGTTCATACCTCAAAGGTAGAAAAATGGAAATTTCCATATTTACTTTCTCAAGACTACTTTTACAGACTTTTATCTGCACTGATCATACCCTTCTAGGATATATAACATTTCTTCTTGATACATTAATTTTTCACATATCAAATTACTTATTTTTATTGTCTCCTACCTAGACTCTAAGGTTCTTGAAGGCAAGGTGATATATTATGTGACTTCTTTTGTACAATTAAATGACACAAAAATTCAAAAAAACAGAGCAAGGTAGTGGATCTAGAGAAAGAAAAAAAAATGGTGGATTGGAAGGCACTTGTGGACAGGTTCATAGGATCATCTAATTGTCCAGCACAGAGGTTGGTAAACAATGACTTGGGGGACAAATACTGACCTATCTTTATATATTTTAAAAATAATTGTATTAACATTTTTAGCTGTTAGTTCAGGAGCCATATGAAAAATAGGAGTTGAATTTGCCCCCAAGTTCAAGTTTGTCAGCCCTTGGTCAAGCACATTCTAGACCCCTGTCCTCCTGCCCATACTGCCCTCCAAGGTTAGAGCATGGATCATGTGGGAAATGATCACTGACATTGTTAGATCCAGGGGGGGCTATTAAAAGCAATCAATTCTTCCTGACTTTGCTCCTCAAACAGTATTCTCTCTTCATCTCAGGTTATTAAAATCCTTCTCTTCTTCACTTAAATAACAAAGATTTCTTATTCTTTTAAGTGTTATTGTTTTAAGTAATGCTTTTTTCTGATACTCTCCTTTATCTTTACAGCATCTTACTCTGTATCATACTTACTCCAGTCTTATTCCTTCTTTTAGGCTGCAGACTCCTTGAGATCAGGGACTTGGCCATTTTTCATTTTTGTTCCTCCCGCACCCCCAGCCCCAGAGACCAGTTAATCAATTAGTCCTATCAACAATCATTTATTATGTACCTAGTATGGCCAGACTCAGGGCTGAATTCTGAGACTACCAAGAAAGGCAAAACTAATCCCTGCTCTCAAGGAGCTCATAATCTAATGAGAGAGACAGCATGCAAATAATTGCGTAAAAGAAGATCTTTGCAGGATACATTGGAGACAACCAAGAGAGTGAAGTCATTAGAATTAAGATAGATGCAGAAAGGCTTCCTGTAGAAGGATGAATTTTAGAAGGGACTTGAAAAAGGCCAGAGAAGCCAGGAGGTAGAGATAAGGAAGGAAAGTATTCCAGGCTTGGAGATCAGAAAATGTCCAGAGCAAGTTGATGAAGTGCTTTGTACCAGGAATTACAAAGAAGTAACTGGATTATAGACTATGTAGGGTCTAAAATAATCGGCATTTAAAAAACACTGAATCGAATTTAATGTTAAAATTAAAAGGGAAGTTTTAGTTCTTTACTATAACCTGATCAGACTACATTAGAAGTATCACCTATAGTTGAAATTGGCAGTCTCAGAAAAGGCATTAACAATATATAATATTCTGTGAGGAAAGTGACTGATACTATGAGAATATTCAAAATTAGAACACATGATGACCATCTGAAACAACTCTGAATTTTTAGTCTGATAAAAAGACAGAAGGCAATTAATCCATCCATCAATCAACAAGCATTTATTAAGTGCTGGCTATGTGTGATGAGCTGTTCTAAGTAAAGCAAGCACCATTCTGCCCTCACTCTGCCTTCAAGAAGCTTACAATCTAATGGTGGGGGCAATATACATAAATTAGAACATACAAGTTAAATATAGAATAGATGAAAATACCCTGAGACAATGGCATTATAAGCCAGGAAGAGAAAGAGAGTTCTCTTGGAGGAAATGAACCTTGAGTTGAGTCTTAAAGGAAGTTAGTTATTCTAGAACTTGGACATTGAGAGGAAGGACATTCTGGTTAGGGTCAACAGTCAATCACCAAGCATTTATTAGGCACTTAGGTTATGCCGGGCATACCAAGCTCTGGTAATATAAATAAAAGGACAAAGAAAGAGAGTCCCTGTCCTCAAAAAATTGACATTCTCATTAATGAAGATAACCCATAAATAGAAACTGAAAAGCAGGAATGAAGGACTTAGAAAAGGAAACATAGTGGAATAGTCCAGAGTCAAGAGAAAGGTCAGGAAAAGAGTAAAAGAGTGATCATGGCCAGCCTGGACACTTACTCAAAACAGAGGTCCCAGGAATGTGAAGGAAAGGAGATAGAAGATGGAGTGGCATGTTCAAGGAACAAAAAAATAGGCCAGGATGTCTGAGTGTAGAAAGTGTATAGTTGAATGTAAGAAGATTTTTAAAAAGAAGAAAAAAGTAGTCAAGATGGGTACATGATAGCTGCTTTCATGTATTTAAAGGTTTTCATATAGAAGAAAAATTGCACGTATTTTCCTTTGTCACAGAGGACAGAATGAGTAACCATTGCTAAAAGTGGAAGAAAAGATTTCCATTTGATATAAAAGAAAACTTCCTATAGTTTAAGCTGTGAAAACCTGGAACTGACATTCTCTATCACAAGCAAGAGATTACCAGTCACTTGTTAGCTACGAATAGAGGGGAATCCCCACTCAGTTATGACTTGGACCATGGGGCCAATGAGGTTTTTTCTAAGTCTGAGGTTTTAGTATTCTAAGATGGGAGAAAAGGGGGAAATGAATAAACTAGCTTTGGTCAGTCAAGATGCCTACTTCTTAATGCAAGTACTTTTCTAGGCTCAAAACCCAATATTCTTGCCACTTGACTATGCAAGTTGTTTAGAAAAAAATATCATGTTACTGTTAATAAGAATATTTATAAGTTGAAAGGAAAAAAAGAAGGCAAGGGAAGGGAAGAGGATGGAAGGGGAACAGGGAAAAAAGGTAGGAAGGGAGGGAAGAATGGAAAAAATGAGAGGAAGAAAAGATAGAATGAGAGTTATTAATGCTGGTCCTATATGATTATCCATTGATTTACTATTTTAATTTGATGATTTCAGCCCAGACATAGACAGGAAAGACCTACAATGATCCATGCTATTGGCTAATTAGTTTTGATTCTTGTTTGGTAGAGGGGGTTTCTTCATTTAAAACCCCAAATGCATAGTCCTTTTTCAGTAGCAGAATGATTGAAGGTACTCCAATTACCCCTTAGAAAAATCAATGCTTTTGCTACTTGATCTCTCTGTCGGAAATTTTTTCGTCCAAGAATCTTTCACTCAAATGTACTATTCTCTGGTTTCAAGTCATTGCTCTTTGTTTTCCCACCCACTAATCATCTTAAATAATTCCTTCCCCTTTTCCATACTATTCTGTTTCTAGTATTTATATGAAGTAATCATATTCCCTGCCCCTTGTCATCATTTCTCCAGGCTGAATGTATGAAGGTCCTTTCATAATCTCTCTCCATAGGTCATGTGCTATAATCCTTTTATCATTTCTTGATTCTTTCAAATTTATCAATGTCTTCTTTTGGAGCAAGCTTTCCAAATGCTGTGAGAAACACATACCTTATTTTTGAGCAAAGAGATAAAGAATGGTAATTCATGAGGCAAGAATGGTTCAAAAACACATTTGAGGATTAATATGCATATAGTAAACTAACTTATCCCAGTGCCTTGGCTACCTTAATGGCTGTGTTGTCTTTGGGCCACCAGGGAAGGTGGAGGCAGCAAGAAGTTTCTGGTTTATTGAAACAATTTAAATAGTGGTTGTATAGTATGGTGGTGGTAGTGTTGTTGTTGGTGGTGGTGGTGGTGGTGGTGGTGTGTGCATGTGTGTATAGGTGGAGAGTAAGCAGAGAGTTAACATTTTAAAACACTTGATTCATAATGAGTTATCTAACTGAAAGAACAACTCAGTACATAACAAGTTGTTGGGATTCAATTATATTTTTTTCTCAAATGAACTTACATGTAAAGACATAGTCTTTGACCAAACTTTGCATTTCTGAATGATTTCAAAAACTTAATCTAATCCCTGCTCTGGAGTCACAAATAAGAATGCTAGAATTTTTTTTTAATTTTTTTT
>CM053580.1:268459202-268481756 GCA_028627135.1 Pseudochirops cupreus | reverse complement strand
AGAGAAATGGATGTTGTATTTTGTCAAAAGCTTTTTCTGCATCTATTGAAATAATCATATGATTTCTGCTAATTTTACTGTTGATATGATCAATAATACTGATGGTTTTCCTAATATTGAACCATCCTTGCAAGGAATGCTAGAATTTTAAGGATCAGAAACACATTTTGCTTTACTATTTTACCAGGGTTCCTTTTAGAAAACAACTATTTGAAACATTTCAAATATCTTTTCTCATATTGGGGGTATTAAATGTCACTCAAAGAAGTCTAGAGTTGGAATAGACCATAGAGGCCATATAGTACAATCTGTACTCAAATGGCAATCATCTTTTCAACATCATTGATAAGTGACCATCCAGAAGCCAGAAGAATAGGAAAAACAAAACAAAACAAAACTACTCTCTCTTAATGAAAATTAGCTAACTCTGCTTCTTTGCCTAACTCTACTTATCCCCCATTTCTACCCATTGTTTCTACTTCTGTCCTATGGGGCCAAGGAGTAAAAGTCTAATCCGTTTCCCACATGATAGCCTTTTAAATGCTTGAAAACTATTATCATTTCTCTACCCCCACTTCACCACCAAACACAACCTTAAATCTTCTCTGAGATGAATATCACTAGTTCTTCCAACATTAGCACTCCTTTAATCATTTCAGTAACACTTCTCTTGGACCACTCAAATGTACAGCAAATGCCCTTTCTAAAATGTTGTGCCCAGACCTGAATATAAACTGCAGACATGATATGATCAAGGAAGAAAACAGTGGTTCTAATCACTTTCCATATTGTGGGCTCTATGTCTCTATTATATACAGCCTAAGATGACACTAAATATTGTGGCTTCTGGGTCATGACGTGGACTCACATTGAGTCCATTATTACTTTCACAATAAATGAGGTGTAGGTACACTTACTGTAGCCTATTCTTGTACTGTTGATTCTTTTAAACTTAAACATAGTGTTATATCCAGATGAACCTCTTACTAATTTCCCATCACCACCAAACTGATTATTGATTTACTTAATGTATATACCTGTACTTCATGTATATACCATGTATATACCTGTATGTATATATATATATATGTAAAATATGTGTGTGTACATACTACTAGTATCTAGACAGCATTTCTCTACCTTAGCCACAGAGAGACTTTGTCAAATATTTGCTCAAATCTGGGTATATTGTGCCAATGGTGTTCCCCTGATATACTGATGGAATTCAATATGTTTTAATTAAAAAACTACTGGGTAACCAGCCCTGTACTAGTGAATCTTGGGAATACAATAGAAGAAAGAGAACCAATTCTTGCCTTCAAGGAATATATACATACATACATATATACATACACATACACATATATTTATCTATCTATAGATACATGTGTGTATGTACGTGTGTGTGTTTTCTCTCTTGGGTGGAAAGCAATACTCCTTCATGGAAATACTTAGAGATCATTCTGTGTATGATCAAGAATTAGACTGTGAACTTCAGACTTTAAGTGTTATAGGAAGCCAGAGAAGGGGCAACTAAGCAAGACCTGGAGTAGTCAAAAAAATCTTCCTAAAACAGGAGGGACTGAAGAACAGGAAAGAAAGCACAAAAGACAGACATCACAAATATCTGTAAGCTCTAGTTATTAGAGTACTTCAACACATGAATATGAATGACTGGAAAATTATCAAAGAAGGTCACATTGGTACTTTCTCTCCAGGGGTGTGTTGGTAAATGTTTAACTACAGGTTTCCTGAATATGCCCATGAGAAATTTTTTAATCTTTATTGTTAACATTTTATCCATCACTTTCTTAATTCTAGGCAATCAGCAAAGGGACATGTTAAACCCTGATTTGTAGCTTTGCCAATTTCATATTTAAAAATATAACAACTTTTTTTTTGAGCCTTGGTAGACTTGGCTCTAGCAGTCCCCTGCTTCTCTCAGACCTTACTGTGGCCCATCAGACAAGTCAGTTCTCCCCTGCAGGAATCATTCTACTCTCTGGCTGCCCAAAGCCTCTTCAAAACTCCACCTAGATATGCCCTCAGAGGAAGCAATTATCTTTTGAAACTACCATCTTCTCAAGGCAGTAGAGTCAAGAGGAAAGAAAGAGGCAGAAAGAAATAGGAAGAAACTAATGGTCAGAAATCAGAATCTGCAACGTCCAATCCTTTCGAACAAAGGTTCAAAGAGGATAATTCAGAACCAGGAGAACCCTGTCCCCAGGGATATCCTCACATCAGGGTTGAATTTTGATGTAATAATAGTCAAGTAGTATCGGGAGGTATTCATTCACAGATTTTCAGCTTCAATCTGCTTCTAACTCTGCCAGTCATCAGTGGGGCTTCCTATAGTAATGTCTAGCTATCAAACCCTATTTATCAAGAAGTTAAGTGGCTGAGCAAAGCCTGAGGAGAACAGCAAGTTTAGTGAAGCAATTCACACTATAGTGTGGATGACTAATGATTCAGCTTAATTCTCTCCAAATCTTAGGCTTTTTAGAACAGGATTCTTTAAAAAAAAATCACAAAAATCATATCTAATTGGAAGGCCTCTCCACATGGGTTCCTTATATTATGCAGAAACTATTTAAGTGAAGAGTAGATTCCCCCAGTGTATATGTTAATATGAGGGTAGGAAGGAGGCAGTGTCCTGTTCACAGCAGTCCATATAAGTGAAAGCATAAAAGGTAAAGGCCACCGAATAACAGTGTGCTCTGAAGGCTAAAGCTGCTCTGAAATGGCTTCATTAAAAAGATCCACAATATAGCAGTGGCAGAAAGGGTACTGTATCCATCCTTTCCCTTGTAATGGCTCTCCCATTCCCCTCCCTGTCTCCCTTTTCTTTTTATTCAATCCAAGAAAGGAGCATTGTCCTTTAGTTGATAGTACATTGCCTTCCCTCCAAAAGCTCCCATCATCTTCCTAAAGTCAGTGTTTAGGCATTGTCCAGCATGATATTTAGGGACTAAAGAGGGATGACATTTCCAGGATAAAGACACCCCAGTCTACAATAGGCTTGACTGTCTGGGAGCTCACTTTAGTTAGGAGTCACAATTTTTTTCAGGTTGGCCCTATTCTGTGCCCCTTACTAGGTCTCCCCTTCAAAAAAGGTATTTCCTTCTTGAAGCATTCTTTGGATTGTCCTTTAAAAGCTCAAACAACTCAGCTAGAGAGGCAAATGACATCCATATGCCTGGTATAGGGGACAGCAATTCAATTATGGAGATTATAAGATTAAAAGGTAGGCAGATGCTAGGGTCATCTAGCCCAAGCCCCTCATTTTACAGATGAAGAAACTGTTAGGGCAAAATAACTTACCTATTATATTATAAGATCTTTAAAGGACCTACAAATTAAAAAAAAAATAAAAGGTTAGAGCAGCTCTTATCATGGCCGCCCCAAACTGGAAACTAATGAGGTAACTGTCTATTGGGGAATGGCTAAACAAATAGCGGTATGTGAATAGATTGGAATATTATTGTACTATAAAAAATGAGAAAATGGAAAATTCCCAAGGAAACAAGAAAGACCTCTATGCTTGGATGATGCAGGATGAAGTGATTAGAACTAGGAGAACAATTTATACATTGGCAAAAATATTAAAAGAGAAAAACAACAATGAAACACATTAGAACACTTATCCAATGCAATGACGAGCCTTATGAAGATCAGAGAAAGGAAGACGAAGGATGCCACTCACCTCTTGACAGAGGTAATAGATTTAAACTTAACATGAGGCATGCATTTTTGGATATGACCAATATGGAGGTTTGTTTTGCTGGCCTATTCATAATTGTTATGAGGATTTTTTTTCATTTTAAAAAAATATTCAATGTCAAAGAACAATGAGAGGGAAAGATGTTTATAAAATAATTAAAACTATATTATGCATATATACATTTATGTATGCATATATACAAACATATATTTAATAATATAAATTAATTGAGAATACGGCATGTTTTGTTCTTTGTATTTGTATCTCTATAATCTAACATAATGCTTGGCATAAAGTAGGTATTTAATGAATGCTCATTGCTAAATTGATTTATTACCCAAGGACATATATGTAATAAGTGGCAATATGAGATTATAATCTAGATTTGCGCTATAAGAAAAGATGAGCTTGATGATCTTAGAAAAAACATGGATAGACTTGTACAGAATAATGGAGTGCAAGGAGCAGAACCAAGAGAACACAGTTATAGCAATATTGTTTTAAGAACAACATTGAGCAACTAAGTAATTTTAACTATAATAAAATACCAGAACTATCTATGAAGGACCTATAAAGAAAGACACTAGCTGCATCCAGAGAAAGAAGTGATAAATAGAAGTATGTATAGAATGATGTTACACACACACACACACACACACACACACACACACACACACATACTTGTTTGTAGTGGTAGCCATCTCTAGGATAGGGGAAGGGAAGAAAAAAAAAACAGAAAAAAAAGTTATGTGATAACTTTATTATATATTTATAAGGAATAGCATGTGTATATAATAGATTTGCTGTTTCATGTGCTATCATCTTTTTTTTCCCCTATTCTACAATGTTATGGAAATGCTTTTTTTATTTCTTAAATTCAAAATGGAATAAAATTACTTTTTTAAAATAATTCAGGTTTCAGGAGTAAGCTTCGTATGAGAATGTAATAGAATGAACATTTGATAAAAGTGAGAAAACATTGATTTGAGTTCCAGCTCTGCCACTTACCAGTTGCACAACCCTAGACAGGTCTTTTCTCCAGGCCCCAGTTTTCAGATCTATAAAAATGGAATTGCAAGATCTTTAAAATCTCTTCTAGCTTTAACATTTTATGATATAATCTACATTCCAATTCAATGTGCTTTTGTATTGCTTTAAGTTCCACTATGACAGGCAGGACATACTTCCTTAGTATCTTAGAAAAAACATACAGTGAAGTAGAATTATAGAATATCAAAGCTACCTTAGGAGACATTTGTTTACAATGCTCTTATCATAGAGCTGTGCTGGTGAATGTTTTAAGAACTTATTTTCAAAGAAAAATGTACAATGACACATTTTAGGTTTACTCTTCATTATTAAATTTTTTGCTATCATTTTCTTAAGTCTAGACAATAAACAAAGCAACAAATGAGGCCTTGATTTGTAGCATTGCTAAATTCTGATGAAAAAATTCTCGCTGAAATCTTAACACTCAGATCTCATGGACTGATATGAGCTAGCCCTAGCACTCTCTTATTATTTTTTTTTATCTTTTCCACATTGGTCATGCTTTCATAAAATCAAATTAAATTAATGGGCATTTCATTCATAATTTCTAAGTAAAAGGTCAGAAAGAACTGGATTCCAATTCAATATCTGACATTCATTAGCTGTTTGAACTTGGACAAGTTGCTTAATTTCTATATACCTCAAGAAAATATCAGTAAATTATTGACTGACTCAGAGAACAGTAATGATTTAGCTTAGTGAAAAAACTTCCCACACCAGAAGTCCACACCAATGAAATCACTTCTTCCATGTATTCACATATGAGTAAGGATTTTTGTAGACATCCTTAGGATCTAACAAGGTAGAATTATGAAATGGCAGATAGAATAATAATTAAATATTACAGTTAAGAAGACATGCCAAGGTAGGAAAAGTGATTTTTTCCAAAGCCACAAATCTACTCATTGACAGAGTCAATCTTAGGATTCATGTGTTCAGAGCTATAGTAGAGTGATTGTTCCATAACATCATGCCCTCCAGGAGTGTAGCGGCAATGACACAGGATAGCTGCTATCACAGGTTCTTAGATCTCCTTTACTAGGAAAGAAAGCTCTTCAAGGGGTCAACAATTTTTTTTTTAATTACATACACTAGTTCAGGGGAAAAGTCAGCACCCTGAACTTCAGAGAAAATCCAAACAAAGAAAATAGAGAAAATACAAGCAGAGAAATAAAGACCAACAGATAGGGCTTCTAATAAACATACAAATTCAATTGTCTGACAAAGGCAATACATTCATAGTTACCAGAGAGACAAACACCAACATTTGGGTTCTTCAAAGCTGAGGGACTCCTTAACAATTAAGTAGACTCTCATCTGGTCAGGTCTCAAAAATACTCTTCCGATGAGTGAGCCCCAACACAAAACACTAACTTCCAAGTATATATGCCTTTTCAGAGTTAGAGTATACCACAACCTTCCTGACTCAGTGCCTAATCAGAAAATAACAAAGGGTGTGAAAGCCTTCCTATAAGCAAGTCTCCCCTAAGCAAACTTCCTTTAATGGGTCCACCTGAGGCCTCTTAATGGGAGCAGAAGATCTTAAATCCCATTAATATTACAAGGAGCTTACTAAACAATGCATATAATAACATTACATAACGATAGCAAAAGACTGATAGGGTAATTCAATAAAATCTAAGAAATATGTCAAAGAGAAGAATGTAGTTAATTTACCAAAAAAGGAAAAAAAAAAACAGTTACGATCCAGAGAGGAGGGTTGATATTTGGGCGAAAGAAGCCTGCCCCTCAAGCCAAACCACTAAAGGCTTCCCATAATTAGTTTAAGGCTGGTTTTATGGAAAAGATGTTTTGAAATGAAATTCTCTCTGGACTTTAACACATGACTCATCTGTAGTCTCTTGAAGTTTCCCTCAGCACCAATGGCCCTCTCGCCATGAAACATTCCTCCATTATGCCAGTCCCTTTCTTCCATTAGTGAGTTCCTACTGTGTTTGATGTCACCATTTTGAAGAGGTCAACCTTCATTCCCTTTCAGCTTTGTTGATGACTTTTTACATCTCAATACCATGGCCACTTCAAAATGCTTTCTCTCTGCCGCCCTTCTCCTGTCTTGCTTTTTAGCTCCTCTTTGTATATTGTTTTCCCCCATTGGAATATAAGCTCATTGAAGGTAGGGACTGTCTTTTTTCCCCAGTATTTGTATCTGAGTGTACATGTCACATAGTGAGTGCTTGTGGACTTACATGGCCTTAAATCACAATCAAAAGTCAATCAAATAACTAACAAGTTTGATTTTTAGGGTGATAAGTCATCAAATGAATCAATACCTTTTAGGTATTATTCATACTTTTATTTTGATAGTTAATAGTAATGTCTATAATGCTCATTAAATACTTTTAACTCCTTCATTTCTCTCTAAAAACAAAGAAATAAAAATTTGACACTGGTGACTATTTACTTGGCTATTATATTTATGTCAATATTAATAATAATAGTAAACAATAATAAAAGTCATAGAGTGAACACATTTTATTTAATCATTATTTATAGGAATATAATACTTTCGATCACAATTATTTAAAATGGACTTGCTACCTTGTTTTATTAAAACAGTTGTTTTTGTGGAAACTTAAATATTTTCAGAGCCTCTCTCTAATGAGAGGAAATTGACATAGGTCCATGCTCTGACTATTGAGGGAGATGAGAAAGGAAATTTTTCATTTAGGGAGCTGATATCTTTTTGTTGTTTTCTGTTCTCCATTACACTCTTTTCTTATGGCTTTGCTTGACAACCAACAATGGATTTATGCGGATGTAGAGTAATCAGTCTGTAATTGGTATGTTTGTAATGGTTTCAAGGGTATCATGTAGTTCCTCTTCCCTCACTCAATGCCAAATCTTCTTTACCTTGGCTAGGAAATGGTGGAAATTCCTACCATTAGCAGCAATGTTTCTTGATCTATCTCTTGGATGACCAATCTCTTGAGATGTATGAGAAAATTATTTCTAGGTTCTAAGAACTATAAAATGGAATATTACAAGTGGAAAGGATATTAGGACCAATTCAATTGAATCTACTTATTCTTAGAAATGAAGAAATGAAGACTAAGAGAGACAGTAACATATCTAATGTTCTCAAACAGAACTAGAACTAGAACCTTGGTCTACTGACTTCCATTTCAGTGTTCCTCTTTGGATCAAATCATTAGAACCTATTTCTAATCAATATCTATGTGGTTTGGGGCAAAACAATTAAGCTCTTTGTGACTTAATTTCCTCATCTATAAGATGGAGAAAAAATTGAGCACCTGTTAAGTTATTAACAGACTTAACAACATGGTTTGAGGAAGGATCTGAAATTAATTAGTTCTAGGAGGATAGAAAGTAGAAAACAAGATAGTAATGTCTGGCTTTAGGGTCCAAATATTCTAGAGATATGATTAGAAGGGAATGAGAAGGTGACAAGAAGTCTAATAGAGAACAGTTAAAGGTAATCCAATCTCCTCAAAAGAAAAGCCAGCAGAAAGACTTATCAAGAAAGAAATCATGAATGGAGGTAATAAGAAAAAGTTAGAACACAATGAGGAAATATTATGTGGTGATAGAAAATGACATAAAATCTAGCAATAAAAAAAGAAATCAGAGCAAACATTTTATGATCACTCAGAAATAATCATTCCAAAGGAAGAAATGTGATATGATTCCAAATAGAATTAGGACAAGTGAACAAGGAAATAAGGATAAAATTTAAAACAAAATTAGGAAGAAAGCATAGCTGTTTAGAAGAAATAAATGAGAAAAATGAGAGGGTTGAGAATTTAAAACATGGTGGATAATCTCTGAATTGAAGATAATGATGGTGTTAACTGACATTTGAATAACACCGTAGATTTTATAATATGCTTTACATACAGTTCTTTTTAGCAATATAACAGTTCTCTGAAATAGGTACTACTGGAATTAATATCCTCATTTTGTAGATGAGGACATTAGGGTTAAGACATCTCCTTCCTGATATCATGGTCCTCTTTGAGAAGGAAGCACAAACAACAGCCTGTGAGTAGTAGTGGCTGTCATGATGGGGACCCAAGTGGACATTTCAAGTTGGGCAATGCAGCTCTTTCTTTCCTTCCTTCTCCCCTTCCCTTCTTTCCCTCCTTTTTTTCCTTTTCCTCTGTCCACATGGAGAATCATACTATTACCCACAGGTTCTCTGCCCAAAGAAGTATAAATTTTGAGTACTGAAACCTAATATGATATCTTAGGGTTTAAGGGTTAGATTTCTCTTTTATGGAACATAACTTAAACCCAAATCACTCTGGCTCTTATTGATTGGTCTACAGTAGGTCCCAGCCAAGACCTCATTTGGTGATTGTTTTGATGCTGATGGGTCAGAGTAAGTGTAAATAGCAATTGTTTCTGTTTTGACCAGGAACCCCCAGGGGCTTTCCCTCCCAGAGATGGAACTTTTTCAGGAGCTGTTAAAAGTTGATTATGTACAGGGATAGTAAGGAAGTCATGGAAGTAGAGCAGAAAGCAGGTTTGTAATGCAAGTGTGAATAAGACCATGAAATCTTAAAGTACGTGGATACAGAAGGAAGGAGTAGGGACCATATAGTGAGCTTTGTTCAGGAATAGTAGGCACTTGGGAGAACTTCCTTCTCTTAGCAAGGGTCATTCCTCCAGGAAAGGAAACCATTCAAAGGAAGGGAAAGTAAGAGGCTCCAGGAATAACCAGCATTCAGGGTAAACAATTAGATTCAAGTCTAGAGGCAAAGGTGCATTGTTTTTACGATAGACAAGTGCTGAATGTAAAGACATAGAGTAAGAATGACTACTGATGGGGCAGCTGGGTGTTGAAGTAAGTAGAGCTCTGGCTCTGAAGTTAGGAGTATCTGAGTTCAAATATGACCCCAGACACTTGACACACTTACTAGCTATATGACCTTGGCCAAGTCACTTAACCTCAAATGCCTTGCCTTCCCCCCTCAAAAAAAAAAAAAGAATGAACACTGATTCATAAGATCCAGTATCTTTCAATACACTATGCCACTATGCCATCTTTATTAATTGAGATCTCAAGGATTAAGACTCATTGGGAGAAAGTGATCAATTTTTTTAAAAGAAATTCCTCACAAAACAAGCAAATGTCAGCAATAACAACAGTAATAGGAAAAGGAGAACTAGGTGTGAGCTGTGAAGACATAAATAAAATAAACGAATATTTCTGCAGAAAAAAGAGTATTACAAAGAATGCTATTGAAGTCAAAAAGTTCGATAAAGGGATATAATAATAAGAAATTATTCCATTAATGAGTTTTAATAATAAATTAAATTATTGTATTAAATTAAGAGAGGTAATGAGTTCTCCAGCATTATAAGTCTTCAAGCAGATGGTATGTTATAGTGAGAATTTATTTCACATATATGATGGAGTAGAAAACTACTGGGATTAATGTTATTATCTCTATAGATGATGCTCTATCATTTCAATCAAGTCTGACTTTTCATTATCCCATTTGAGGTTTTCTTGGCAAAGACACTGGCATGATTTGCCATTTCCTTCTCTATCTCATTTCGTAGATGAGGGACTGAAGTAAACAGAATTAAGCGACTTGCCCAGCGTCACATAGCCAGTGTCTGAGGCCAGATTTGAACCCAGGAAAATGGGTCTTCCAGACTTCAGGCCCAGCACTCAATTGACTGTGCCACTTAGCTGTTGCCTACTAGAGTTCATGCCTACTCTCAAATTCCATGATTCTATAGATTGAAAGATTTTGTTCTGTTCACTTGGCTTTACCTTTGTGAATTGTTTTATGCCAAGAGGGGAAGCAGAAGACTAACATCAGAGGTTGATCACTCTGCTTTCTTCCAAAAAGAGGTGCAAGGCTGGAATTATATCTATCTACCTACATAAATACAGTTTGTCCAGTGTAAACTGTAGTAGACTAGACTTTCAGGGGTCCCCTGGCCCCATTAAGGAAATGCTCCCCTCTTCTATGAGGTCACTAGGCAGATATGCAGGAGGAGTATAATCTTGTTAGATGGATGCCTACACTGGTCCTATGAATAACTAAAGAAAATTCAGGGTAGTTAATTAGCAAGTCTTGTTTGTGACTTGCTGTTTGTTTTTGCTTTGGGACAGGGTCCTAGGATGAGGTCTTAATGAATAATTAGCCTTGGGCTGGGGTAGGGAGTGGTCTATTCCAAAGAAGGGCCCTTGCATTCCCGTAGGTAAGAATTTATGCTATAGGGAATATAAGCCTTATGATTTTCTTGTATCTTGGCTCTCTATGAAATGGTTCCATAATAAACAGAATATTAAATACATCCCCGTCTCTCTTTTATCCAACTGGTTGCTGGGCCATACAACTGTGCTGGTCACAGTAGTAAATAATTTTAGCTTCTTTCTAGATTGCTATTCTTTCATGAGGAAGGAAGCAAATAAGCATTTATTAAGCATCTACTATATAGACATTATACTAAAAGTTTTACAAATATTGTCCCATTAAATCTTCACTACAATCTTGAGAAGTAAGCATAATTATTTCCATTTTATAGCTGAGACAATTGAGGCAGACAAAGGTTATGTGATGTGCCCAAAGATATTGCTAGTAAGTATCTAAGACTATTCGAATTCAGGTCTTCCTGAATCTAGGCCCAATGTTCTATCCACTGTACTCCAAGTTATATAAAGAAGTCTTCCCCACTTTACCACCAAATGTCAGTTTCTTAATAACCAAGCATAGCACATCTTCCATCATATATTCCTCTTTTATTTAGAGAGCATATAGGATACTAAAGAAAATCTTCAGCAAATATATCTCTCCCTATTTGTATTCTCTAAAGAGTTGAAGTGGAGGATAATCCAAATGGCAATAAAATGATTCACAGTGCAAATGAGTAAACTATAGGAACATTAGAAATGAATAATTTTACAAAAGAAGCGACAGAAAGAACGTTTAGTAATGTGCAGTGTTAGGGTAAAAAAGACGAGGAAGGTGGAAAAAAATTTTGGAAGCAGACGAGGAGTACACACACATATATATACACATACATACACAAGCACAGATACATACATACACATGCGTACCTTAATACATCTATGTCTGTACCTATCTACTCATCTATGTATCTCAACAGAAACAAGCTAAGTTTCTCCACTTCCAGAAGAAATCAAAGAATGACATAGGATACTCTAAAAATCGAAGGAGCTCAAGATGCATCCCTGATAGCACAGCGTTAATAGATGAACCTAATAATAAAATGAGTGACTGACAAACAAAAGATATAAACTATAATGGAACTAAATAATGACATTCTAGCTATTCAATGGGTAAAAGAAAAAAATAGAAACAATTAAAAACAATACAAGAGAATACACTAACCTTTCTGTGAGGTTAGTAAAAGATTTTTAGAATAAAAAGTTGTATCACTGAAAACGTTCATTAACAAAATTGAAAAAAAAGATTAATAAATTAAGAATAAAATTTAAAAGATGTAAAAGAAATAATCAGTGACAAAATAATTACAAAGAGCAAATCTTGAAAATTATGGGGAAAAATGGGGAAAAAATCATGTCTAGCCTCTCTAAAATTCTATTTGCCTCCTTACCTTCTTTATTGTTTATTTGGAGGTTAAATTCATTGGAGATTGAGGTTCCCCCACTAGTATAGTTTTGCTATCTATTTCTTCCTCTATTTCCCTTAACTTCTCCTCTAGGAATTTGGATACTATACCACTTGGTGCATATATATTAAGTAATGATATTGTTTCATTCTCAATGGTGATTTTTAGCAGGATATAGTTTCCTTCCTTATCTCTTTTAATTAGATCTATTTTTATTTTTGCTTTATCTGAGATAAGGATTGCTACCCCTGCTTTTTTTTTTTTTTACTTTAGCTAAGGCATAATATATTCTTCTCCAGCCTTTTACTTTTACCTGTGCATAAACCTTTGTTTCAAATATTTTTCTTGTAGACAACATATTTTAGGATTGTGTTTTTTTAATCCATTCTGATATCTGCCTACATGTTATGGGAGAGTTTATCTCATTCATATTCACAATTATGATTACTATCTATCTTTCCCTCCATCCTATTCCCTCCCCTGTTTATGTTTTTGATTCTTCCTTCTCCCTTCCCCTCCTTAAGAGTTTGCCTTTTGACCACTGCCTCCCTCTGTATTCCCTCCCTCAGCCCCTCCTCTTTACCTACCCATTCCCCTTAGTACTATTTCCCTCTTTTCTAACCACCCACCCATATTTACCTCTCCCCCTTACCCGTTCTACTGCCTGTAGGACACAATGGATTTTTATACTTCACAGAGTATGTTATTCCCTCCTTGAACTCAAACCAACGGGAGTAAATTTCATATGGTGCTCCTCTCCCTCTCTCCTTTCCCTCTATTATAATGAGTTTTTGTGTGTTTTTATGTTGGAATCCTAAACTTAGCTGATTATGTTGATCCCTCTTTGAATCAGAACCAATGAGAATAAAGTTCATATGATGTTCATCTCTCTACCTCCTTCTCCTTTACTATAATATGTTTTTATGCCTTTTCATGTGGCATAGTTTACCTTTTTTGCCTCATCCTTTCCTTTTCTCCCATTACAATCCCTTTGCACCCCTTAACAAGGTTTTTATAATCAGATTAGTACATTTATACCTATTCCCTCTATCCATGCATATCCCTTTTAAATGTTGCAATAATTATATAAATTTCAATACTGACAGTTATCTGCTTCTCATATAGGGATGTAAACAGTTTGCTCTTATTGAATCCCAAGTTATGTGAATGTTTGTGTGTGTGAATGTAGGTGTGTTTGTGTGTATGAGTATGGATTTCCTTGTTTACCTTTTTATGTCTTTCTTTAGTCTGTAATTGGAGATCAAATTTTCCATTGAGCTCTGGCTTTTTCATCAGGAAAGTCTGGAAGTTCCTTATTTCATTAAATGATCATCTCCTTGCCTGAAAGATTATGTTTAGTTTTGGGGATAGTTGATCCTTGATTGCAGTCCTAGCTCTTTTACTTTAGGAAATATCAAATTCCAATACCTCTGATCTTTTAATGTAGAAGCTGCTAGGTCCTTTGTAATACTGATTGTAGTTCCACAATATCTGAATTGCTTCTTTTTGGCTTCTTGCAGTATTTTCTCCTTGACCTTGTAATTCTGGAATTTGGCTACTACATTTCTTGGAGTTTTCAATTTGAGATTTTCTGGAGGAGTCTGGTGAATTCTTTTTATAACTATTTTACCCTCTGATTCTAGGCTCTCAGGACAGTTTTCTTTGACAATCTCTTGGAGGATGTTGTCTAGTCTGCTTTTTTTTATCATGGCTTTCCAGTAGATCAACAATTCTTAGGTTATCTCTCCTAGATCTGCTCTCCAGGTCAGTTGTTTTTCCAGTGAAATATTGTACATTTTCTTCTAAGTTTTCAATTTTTATGTTTTGTTTGAATGACTCTTGATGCATCATACAGTCTAAGCTTCAATTTGACTGATTCTAATTTTTAGTGAATTATTTTCCTTGGTTAGTTTTTGAAGCTCCTTTTCCATATGTTCTGTTTTCATTTTTAGCAAGGTATTTTCTCAAGTTAGATTTTGAACTTCTCATTCTAGTTCACCAATTTTACTTTTTAAGGATTTGTTTTCTTCAGTGAGATTTTTTTCCAATTTGATCACTGTACATGTAAATTTATCTTCTACCCCTCTAATTTGGCTTTTAAAATCTTTCTTGAGCTCCTCCAAGAAGGCTTTTTGGGCTTGAGACTATCTGATATTTCCTTCTGTGGTCTCAGGTGTGAGTATAGAGTCCATGTTGCCCTCTGAATTTGGTTGTTCTTGCTCATTATAATAGGGTCATATTGTTCTTGATTTCACAGATTCCTTACTGCCCATTGTAATTGCCTGCATCTTGAATTTTTAAAGTGGATATCTGCTTCTGGGGTACAGATATACCATGCTTTTCAGGCTGGGAGGTAGGGGTTTCGTTGTTAATTTTGTGTGTTGTAGCCTCTGGGTATCTAGACTGAAGCCAAGGCCAGGACTCTCAGTGTTTCCCCTGAGTTACCCTGAGGCTCACAGAGTGACCTGTGGGGAAGGGGTGGTCTGGCCACTTCAGATTTCCACCTCTGTGCCTCTGGGCTTACAGCTTAGGCAGGCTCAGCAGCTGGCAGCCAGCAGAGCTGGTGTCTACAGATTCCCCTGGTGGTGCTAAGGCCCACCTGGGCTTGTGTTGTTAGTGCTTGCTGGCTCCACCCCCCTGTGCTTTGCAGGTCAGCTAAGGCTTGTTGGGATGCCTCTTGCCCTTCACTTTAGACTCTTCCTGGCTTCAGTTACACCCTTCCTCAAAGTCTCCCAAGACTGAGGCTATTTCCACTAATTCAGGATTTTACTCTGGATGGGACATTTATCTCTGGGTTTTCTGGGTCAGGGAGGGGAATTAGAGCAGCTAGGGTTTACCCCACCATATTGGTTCCTAGAAAATCAAGTAGGTGATTTTTAAACATCCAGGCTTTTGCCTGGTAGCCCCAAGAGAAGCTGTTGTCAGTGCTCTCAGACTTGTGCTTTCTCTTACCCAGCTCCAACTGATCCTCTATCCTGTGGTGAGATGGCTGCAAATCATGCTTGGGGTGGGTGAGTCCGCTGGCTTGGGCTGCACATTGGTGCAGCCCCTGTGTGCTCCAAACTCCCCCTGCCTAGACCTATGTGGGCACTTTCCTGGGCTGGGAATCTGCCACTCTCCATCTTCCAATGTGTTCTGTCACTCTAAAATCCATTCAGAATCACTTTTTAAAGTTTAGTGATGGAATTCATGGAAGAGCTTAGAAAAGTTCCAGCTACCTTTCTGCCATCTTGGCTCCTTGCACAACTTTTAAAAAGCATTATAAGTTGCCTGTTTTAATGACTAGATCAGAATACCTAATGTTAGAAGCTTTTGTATTAAATAATCTTGTTTATGGAGTTCTTTAGATTATTTTTAGCTTATTAATGCAGTACAACAAAGTTTATTAAATTCTTACTATACAGAAAGCCCGATGTTCAGCACATACTGTGATAGGTCTTTATGATACTTCACTCTTTTTCATCTTTGGTGAATCCTGTTCTTGTTTTCTGATACTTCCTCCAAAGTGAAATCCACCTAAATGATACCATATTTCCTTCTGAATTTTTTTTTAATAACCCCATTTTCCCCACATAGGGCTTGATCTGTTCATTTTCTCTGACAATAGATGGCCAATGTATCTCCCTTTTCAGGCATAAATATCAATTAGATTTATTGCACTTTTGAATTGTTCTAGATTTCAAAACATCACCCTTGTGAAGCCATTGGTCCTCTTTGAGAATAAGGGAAGAACAAGAGAACACAACAGTTTCTGGAAGGATCTTTATACTCCACCATTTTTGCTACTCTCCTTCTTAGGCTCTTTTTCCTAATCTCTCTATTTTTAAGAGCTTTTTTTTCAGAATGCTAGAGTCAAAGGACATGAATTAAAACCCAAGCTAATCTAATTACAACACTTCTCACACTTAAGTTATTGTTGGTACCAGCCTACTTCCACCCACCATCCAGCTTTTCAATATCTTTTGGGTATCTTGCAATTCTCCAAGATCATGTTATTTCATGAGTCATAACCATATAAGCTGTGTTCAGAGAATATTCATGCAAAAGACATTAATTTTCACAGTAGAAAACAGTTTAGAGTAATTTAAAACACTGTGAAATTCCCCCAAGTTTTTGTTCAAATTCATATCATAGTCTGGAGAATATCCATTTTGTATCCATTTTGTTTTTCCACTGTGGATTGTTAGAGCAATTTCTTTAACTCATAGGATCATTGAACAAAACCATCTCTGTAGTCATAGCTGTAACAAGCTATTGTATTATGTTAATCAAAAAATATCACTTCTTGTATGAAAAAAAGACTTTAAGGCTATCTTTTTTGCTGAGTTAAATTCTTCTTTTAAAAAAATCAGAAACATAGTTAGGAAAGTTAGGAAGTTAGGATTGTGGATGTGAAAATAAGATAGATGAACAGACTTATGATCATACTCCAGTGTGCATACTTATTTTTTTTTCATATAGAAAGTATGTAAGAAGCGTCTTACTCAAATCAATCCACAAGAATTTATTAAACACCTACTAGCTCCTAGATCCTGGGACCACAGGCAAAGAGAATGCAATAATTTCTCCTTTCAAAGAATTTATAAATTAAACATGTATATATATACATACATATACATATATATATATATATATATATATATATATGTATATATTTCTCATGTTCTAATATGTTGTAGACTAGAAAATCATACAAAGGACACTGACAGAACTGTGTGTAAAATAAGACCAAATAAATTCTGTTGGAAAGCTTCAGAAATTCTCCTCTTGGTAAAATGTAAGAGTTTTAGTGCAGGGCTTTTGTGATATCTCTTGTGGTTTTTCAGTAACATAATGTCATTTCTTTTAGATTCTCAGCTATCAGGGAACTACTTGACTACTTTAGTATGAGCTAAAAATTTTTGCTTGCCTCCCAGATCACCAGAGAAAACTTTGAATATGTATTTTCGTCCATCTTTTCATAATATTGCACTATAAACTTACCATGTCAGGGTTGTGTATCCATGGATATGGAGGTTATCTTTCCCACAAACTCTATTATATTTAACATTATTTAAGAATAGCAAATTCTCTTGAAAGTAATTCACATGAACTCATTTGCTAGGTAAGCAAATCAAGTGTAAGTAAAATAGTAAAATGTTGATATCTGATAGATTCAAGTAAGAAATTCAAATGTATAGTCAAGTATTTCCTGAAGCAAAGGGAGAGACCCTTCTAGTTCAATGAATCTTACTTTTAAAATGAGACAAGACAAGATAAATCAGCCCAGAGGATCCTGGAGGCATGAGATTTCATACTAGCTTCATTATTGCTGGCGTGTTAGTTTAACACTTGGGTCTTCAGGGTTGTCAGGGACAGAATACTGAGCTGGCACCAAACAAATACATGTACATTATTAAATGTAACTAACTAAGCAGATGAGATGTAGAATGAGGGAATATAAATAAAGAAAAAAGTTCATTATATCTATAAACAGCAATCTTCTTCCCTGAAGTCTCCTCACTCTTGCCCATCCTCTGCCAAACTGATCTTCCTTTGGCACAGTTTTGATCATATTTCCCTCATCCCTACCCCCATACAGTAAATTCCCGTGGTTCCCTATTATCTCCAGGATCAAATATACAACCATCTGTTTGGCTTTTAAAGTCCTCCATAACCTAGCCCCTTCTAATTTTCCTAGTCTTCTTATACATTACTCTCTTCCACAAAATCTGTCATTCAGTGACACAAGCCTCCTTTCTATTCCTTAAACAGAATATTCCATCCCTTTATTCTGGGCATTTTTTTCTCACTATCACCCATGCCTGGAATTCTCTCTTTTCTCTTCTCTGTCTCCTGACTACCTTCAAATCCCAGCTAAGATGCTACTTCATTCAAGAAGCTTTTCTGGATCCCCTTAATCCTAGTACCTTGCCTCAGGGATTATTTCCAATTTATCCTGCCCACATTTTGTTTCCACAGTATCTTCTTCTTTAGATGGCAAGCTCCTTGAGAACAGGAACATATATTTTTAGCCTTTCTTTGTATCTCCATAGTTTGGCCTGCCTTAATATAAAATCTTGTTGACTAATTATTATAATATTGTTGAAATTCACAGAGGTATTTATACTAGTAAATGCTGGTTAGCTAGATGATAGATGATTAATAAATGAAAAACAGATACAGACATATAGTAGAGAATAAACTCATATACAAATAAACTTATAGATGATAGATTGTTGCAAATCAATCATTGACAAACAGCTTCCATAAAAAAAAATCTTCCTCCAAAGCTTCATTGTGACATTAAAGTGGTCAATGTTATTTGAAGTTGATAATAGGGAAACTCAAGTTCTGGAAAATAATAAAAACCAAGGAAAGGCTAGATTGTATTATTGAGGAGAGTCTTTATTGTTGGAGCACGAGGATCACTTCGATTTCTGTGCTAACATCTACCACCTAGGATTTTATAAAATATTTTATTTTTCCAATTACATGTAAAAATAATTTTAACATTCTTTTTTTTAAATGTCAAATTATCTCCCTTCATCCTTCTCCACCTCCCCTTCATTCAGAAGGCGATCAATTTGATATAGGTTATATATGTGCAGATATGCAAAGTGTATTTCCATATTAGTCATATTGTGAAAGAAAACACAAACCAATAAAATAAAAAAAAGAAAAATAAAGAAAGCTTTAAAGAATATACTTTGATCTCACTACTACAGAGAATTGTTAAGTCACTCATAGTTGATAATCATACAATACTGCTATTCCTGTATACAACGTTCTCCTGGTTCTGCTCACTTCACTTATCATCCATACATGTAAATCATTCCATGCTTTTCTGAAAAACATCCTCCTCACCATTTTCTTTTTTTTTTTATGGTGCCAATTTTAAATAGATTCTATTCTCCAGGACAATTGCATTTCCACTTGTTTACAGTACTGATAAAGTGCAATGTTGTTCACTTCTCTCCCTCTGCGCACATTCAAGTATTCAGAATGCCCAGATTTACATAGTAGCTTAAACTTTTAAACTGATACTACCTTGGCTACAAATTTGAGTCCTTTAATTTTTGGAAAGCAGTGTTGAATGCTCTTTCTTCTGGTGGGTCCAGAAGAAGTACCTCCAGGTGGGGGCTGCTCCACCCCCTGGGAACCCACCAGGCATGCCTCCTGGCATGCCCCCTGCATTCTGGTAATGATGGGGTTGCAGAACTTCTCCAGTTCTTTCTGCTGATGCTCAAATTCTTCCTTCTCAGCAGTCTGGTTCTTATCCAGCCAGCTGATTATTTCATTACATTTGTCAAGGATCTTCTGTTTGTCTTCATCACCAATTTTGCCTTGCAGTTTTTCATCCTCTACAGTTGCTTTCATGTTGAAAGCATAAGATTCAAGAGGATTCTTGGAAGACACCTTGTCTCTCTGCTTTTCATCCTCAGCCTTGTATTTCTCAGCCTCCTGAACCATATGCTCAATGTCTTCTTTGCTCAGACGTCCTTTATCATTGGTGATGGTGATCTTGTTCTCTTTGCCTGTGCTCTTATGCACAGCAGAAACACTGAGGATGCCATTTTCATCAATGTCAAATGTTACTTCAATCTGAGGAACACTCCTAGGTGCTGGGGGGATTCCTGTGAGCTCAAATTTACCAAGAAGATTTTTATCCTTTGTCATTGCTCTCTCACCTTCATAAACCTAAATAAGCACACTAGGCTGGTTGTCTGAATACATGATATAGGTTTGTCTCTGCTTGGTGGGGATGGTGGTATTACATTTGATCAGAACAGTCATAACTCCACCAGCAGTTTCAGTTCCAAGGGAAAGAGGAGTGACATCCAACAAAAGCAAATCCTGTACATTCTCAGATTAATCTCCAGACAAAATGGCAGCCTGGACAGCTGCACTATAAGCAACAGCCTCATCAGGATTGATACTCTTGTTAAGCTCCTTGCTATTGAAGAAGTCTTGCATAAGCTTCTGGATTTTGGGGATTTAAGTCGAACCATTCCACCAGGACAATATCATGAATCTGAGACTTATCTAGCTTGGCATTTCCTAAGGCCTTCTCCACAGGGTCCAGCGTGCCATGGAAGAGATCAACATTCAGCTCTTTGAAATGGGCCCAGGTGATTGATGTATAGAAGCTGATACCTTCATAGAGGGAGTCAATCTCAGTACTGGCCTGGGTACTGGAAGAGAGGGTACTCTTTGCATGTTCACAAGCAGTGTGAAGACAGTGAACAGCTCTCTTGTTCTCACTGATGTCCTTCTTGTGCTTTCGCTTGAACTCGGCAATGAAATGGTTGACCATTTGGTTGTCAAAGTCCTCCCCACCCAAGTGGGTATCCCCAGCTGTGGACTTGACCTCAAAGATGCCATCTTCAATGGTAAGAATGGAGGCATCAAAAGTACCACCTCCAAGGTCAGAGATCAACACATTTCTCTCGGCACCAATCTTTTTGTCCAAGCCATAAGCAATAGCAGCAGCAGTTGGCTCATTGATGATTCAGAGCACATTGAGACCACCTATGGTTCCAGCATCTTTGGTGGCCTGATGTTGAGAATCGTTGAAATAGGCTGGTACTGTGACCATAGCATTTGTGACCATCTTCCCAAGGTAAGCTTCAGCAATTTCTTTCATCTTGGTCAAGACCACAGAAGATACTTCCTCTGGATAGAAACTTTTGGTCTCCGCTCTGTAGTCCACTTGGACCTTGGGCCTCCCTGCATCATTCATCACCATAAAAGGCCAATGCTTCATGTCTGACTGTACAACTGCATCATCAAATCTTCGATCAATCAGATGTTTGGCATCAACAACTGTGTTGGTGGGGTTGGCTGCAACTTGATTTTTTGCAGCATGACCAATTAAATGTTTTGTGTCGGTGAAGGCGACATAGCTTAGGGTGGTCCTGTTTCTTTGGTCATTAGCAATGATCTCCACTTTCCCATGTTGGAAGACTCCCACACAGGAGTAAGTGGTGCCAAGAACAATGCCAACTGTGGGCCCCTTTGACATGGTTGCTGAGGAGTCGGGGGTCGTAGCTGAACACTGTGGAGAAAGAAGGGCTGCTGCTGCACTGAGTAGCTCCTCATCATTCTCTTATAGCACATTAATATTTGTTCACAATCATATATCACAAATTGTCCAGCCATTCCCCAATTGATGGCTATAACACTAATTTCCACTTTGCTACTACAAAAAAAAACTGCTATAAATATCCCTGGTATAGTTATTTTCCTTTTTTAAGAATCCCTTTGGGATATTGACCTAGTAGGGGTATTGGTGGGTCACAGTGTATGGACAGTTTTATAATGGTTTGGACATAATTCAAACTGTTCTCCAGAATGGTTCAATGAATTCAAAATTCTATCGACAGGAATCTCTGAAATTTAACTGTAATATTCCTGGGTGTCAAATTTTCTATTCAACTCTGTTTTTTTCATCAAGAAAGCATGAACGTCCTCTATTTCACTGAATCACCATATTTTCCTCTAAAACATTATACTCAGTTTTCCTGGGTAGGTGATTCTTGGTTTTAATCCCATTTCCTTTGACCTCTGGAATATCATATTCCAAGCCCTTCAGTCCATCAATGTAGAAGCTACTAGATCCAGTGTCATCCGGATTGTGTTTCCACGGTATTCAAATTGTTTCTTCTTGGCTACTTGTAATATTTTCTCCTTGATCTGGGAACTCTGAAACCTGGCTATAATATTCCTAGGAGTTTTCTTTTTTGTATCTTTTTCAAGAGATGATCAGTGAATTCTTTTAACCTCTACTTTGCCTTCTGGTTCTAAAACATCGGGGCAATTTTCCTTGAGAATTTCTTGAAGGATGATTTCTAGGTTCTTTTTTTGATCATGGCTTTCAGGTAGTCCAGTAATTTTTAAATTATCTCTCCTGGATCTATTTTCCAGGTTAGTGTTTTTTTCCAATGAGATATTTCACATTGCCTTCTATATTTTCATTTGTTTGGATCTGTTTAATAGTATCTTGATTTCTCATAAAGTCATTAGCTTCCATTTGCTCCAGTCTAATTCTGAAGGAACTATTCCCTTCAGTGAGCTTTCGAAATTCTTTTTCCATCTGGCAAATTTGGCTTTTTAAGGCATTCTTCTCCTCATTGGCTTTTTGGGCCTCTTTTGCCATTTGAGTTAATCTATTTTTTAAGGTGTTATTTTCTTCAGTCAGGTTGTTGACT
>CM053580.1:268405169-268459102 GCA_028627135.1 Pseudochirops cupreus | reverse complement strand
TTGTTGTCTTCCTGCCATTCCATGCTTTGACCCTTTTTGTCCCCAAAAAAGGAATCTAAGGTTTGATGGCTGTGTTTCTTTTGCTTCCTTTGCTTGCTCATGTTGCCACTCAATTACTTGACTTTTGAGTTTTTTGCCACAGTAGAACTCTGCTTCCAGAAAGAAGAGCTTTATTCCAAATCACTGGGGTTTTTGCACCTGCCAGAGCTATTAATTGGGTGTCCTCTCTGAGGCCTCCACAGGCTCTGGCACCTGGTTACACACCCCAGGACCTCCACCAAAGACAGCAATCCAGATCCAAGTAGGTTAAAGCAAGATCAATTACCCCTCAGAATGGTTGCTTGTTCCTCCTCTGATCTGCAGGCCAGGAGCTCTGAAGCACCCATGTGGAAGTGGCTCCACTGCCACTGCATCTCAGTTGCTTCTCCCTTCTGGATGCAGAAGCTGGACCACACTTTCAGTCCCCCTGTTCCCAAAGTCCATAATGACATTTTACTTTGCCTTTGGCATTTATGGGTTGATAATTCTGGAAACAACCACAGCTGCTGGTGATCCACTCTCCAAATGTCCCTCCAGCCACGGCTAATTGTGTCTGCTCTGGGGCTAAAACCAAGGGTTTGTGCAAGGCTGGGCTGCACTCTCAGCACACTGTGATGGACCCCTCCTGCCAGCCTGCCAGGCTACCTTCAGTGGGAAATTTGTTTCTCTCTGTCACATTGTGGGTTCTTTAGCTCTGAAGTTTGTTTAGAGTCATATTTTATAGGTGTTTGAAATCATTATGAGGGGAGCTCATGGAGATTTCCTGCTTCTATGCTGCCATCTTGGCTCTGCCCCCCCTCCCATAACATTCTGGTCCAATAATTCTTAAATTATCTTTCTTCAATCTTTTTCCTACGTCAATTGGATTTCCATTGAAGTATTTCACATTTGTTTCTTTTAAAAAATTCTTTTGATTTCATTTTCTTGTTTCTTGATGTTTTATGGAGCCATTAGCTTCCACTTGTCCAATTCTAATTTTTTTTTGAAAGGGGGAAGGTAAGGTAATTGGGGTTAAGTGACTTGCCCAAGGCCACATAGCTAGTTTTGTGTTAAGTGTCTGAGGCTGGATTTGAACGCAGGTTCTCCTGACTCCAGGGCCAGTGCTCTATATACTGTGCCACTTGCCACCCCCCCAATTCTAATTTTTAAGGAACTATTTTCTTTAGTAAGATTTTGTACCTCTTCTTTTCATCTAGCCAATTCTTCTTTTTAAGAAGTTCTCTTCAGTAGATTTCTGTGCCTATTTTTCCAATTGGCCTAATATGGTTTTTAAAGTTCTCTTCAGTGGATTTTTGAGCCTGTTTTTCCATTTGAACTATTCTATTGTTGTTTTTTTAAGGTGTTGCTTTCTTTAGTATATTTTTGTGCATCTTTTATTAAAATGTTGATTTTTTTTTATGATTTTCTAGTATCAATCTCATTTTTCCTCAATTTTTTCCTCTTTCTCACCCATTTGATTTTTAAAATCATTTTTGCACTCTTCGGGTATTTTTTGGGGGTTGGGGGCTTTTACCAATTCACATTTTTTTTGTGGTTGGGGGAAGGTGATTTGCATGTAGCTGTTTTGACATTGTTGTCTTCTTTTGAGTTTATGTTTTGACCTTCCCTGTCACCATAGTAACTTTTTATGATCAGGTTCTTTTTGTTGTTGTTGTTCTTTGCTGATTTTTCAACATATTTCTCGACTTTTAACTTTATGTTAATGTTGGGTTCTGCTCCTATAGTGAAGGGACCACTGTCCAAAGTTCAGTTGTTGTTGTTTTGTTTTGTTTTTTGTGCAGATGTTTTCAGAGATAATTTTGGAGACCTTTAAGTTTTAAGTTCTGCCAAGGTGGTATGACCTAAGGAGAACTGTGGTCACTGCTTTCCTGGCCTGTGCTCTCTGGTTTGTAAGTGACCACAAGCATTTTTTTCCCATCCTGAAACTGTGACTGGTAACCCTATTCCCTTTTGGCTGAATGCTCTAGGATGCTAGTACTCCTTTCCCTGGGACTGTGACCCAGAACTGTGTACTGACAATGCAAGAGTCCTGTACCCAGTGTCAGCAAATGGGCCCCTTTCCTTCTGTTCTATTCCATTGCTGTTATTAGGCTTGAGGGCTCCAGAAGTTGCCACAATTGATTCACCCCCAAGGCATGCTGCTGGTTTTCCAGGACCCAGCTAGCACTAGACTCCATTCCACTCTCACCCCAGTGAGATAGACCTTTCATACCAACTGTCTAAGTCAGGGTTGAATAACCTGCAATTTGTTCAAAGGGCTGCACTTGAGGACCTAGAGGGCTAAGTGTAGCCTTGTGGCTGCAGGTTCCCTGCCCCTGGGGGCTGGAAAATTGTTTTATTACATCTTTTTGTTACTTCTGGTACAAAATTAATTTTGAAGCATTATTTTGAAGTAACTTGTAAGGGAATTTGGGAGAGCTCAGATGAGTCCTTACCTTTACTCTGCCATCTTGGTTCTACCACAAGACTTAATTCCATTGCATATTATTATGTAGATATTCAATGGTAAACTTTCTACAGCAAGGGGCCAAGTGAGGTTATGTAAAATAAAATTGTAATGGAAGTCATCAGTGTTTCATGATTTTTTCTAGCTTTGTTCAGTAATACACATGTAAGAGCGAAAGCAGTAGATTATAATAATCCAAGACTGAAGTTTGGTGAGAGACTAGGAGAGAAAGAGACTCAAGGGAAGAGGATAATGTAAAGTTGAATTGTTTTAACAAGGGATAAACATGTAGAAGAGAGCTAAGTGTAGCTATCACAAGGGTCATTGCCTGAAAAAGAACAGAGGAGCAGAGGTCACAGTGAGGACAATGAATAGGATTAGGCAAAGCAGAGGGAGAAGCTAATTGACAACTGATTGTAATCAGATTAATTAATTTCAGAGTTCATGGGCCTGGAAATAGAATTCTTGTGGGTGATAGCAAGATCAATAGTATGACAGTAACTGTGTATAGCTGAGGTAGGATAGAGGACTACATCACAGGAAATTAGTAAGAAGAATTGGAGCTTAGAGTGTTTGAGAGATTATTAGTATGTATTGTGAATTTCCCTATTTAGATGGCAGAAGTTAAGTAGGAGAGAAACATTTTGAGTCAAGAATTGAACTCATTGAGGAATGATGAAGAGCATTATGGAGGTTAGTAGATAACAGCTACTAGACTCTTAAATAGGTGATAAATATATATTGAGTAAATTGCAAAAAGTAACAAGTTATGGAGAGATGATCTCAAAAAAGTCAGAAAGTCTAGAAGTGACAGTAGGGAGCCAGAACTAGAAATGGTAGCCAGGAGACTACATCATCAGGAGGGATTCAGGTTTTAGTGAGTGTAAGAAAATGAAAAGAGCAAGAAAGGAAAAAAAAAGTATAAGATGAAATCAAGGTGGTTGTTTTTGGAGCGGTTACTCCAAAGGTCACTGTTGAAGGGATGGGTGGCTTTAGAGTGGGAAATTAGCTGAATTGGGTTGAGGGTGATATGAATAAAGGAGTGGTCATTAAGAGAGAGATAATGGGGTTTGAACAATGACAACCACAGTTCAGAATCACTGGAATGGAGAGAGTATGATGTGGTAAGTTGGCAGAAATTTTTTAAATCATTAATTAATGATTTTAAATTGGTTATCATCATCCCTAGGGATTTTGGTTTCTGATAAAAAGGGACGGGGGACACTAGTGGGTAGGGCAACCAATTAAGTTGAAGTTGTAGGATGCCATAGGATATATTGAGAAAGAGAATAATGGAATGGCTTTTCAAGGAAGTTTTCCTTCTTCCTTGGCAGGCATTTGCTCCTTATCCAGTTGGCTCAGGTGAGCCAGCTCAAAAAGGTGGTCTTGTATAGTTGAGTTGCAATTCCTACCCCAGTGATAGAGACTGACATTCTGGTCTGTACATTTCTATTCACAAAGTCCATTCACACCCCAAAGTCTCTCATTTTTTAGGTGAGGAAACTGGATTCTCATTTGGTTAAGTGCCTTGTCCAACTCTGAAGGATCATAGTATCTCAGAGTCTGAAGAGTCCTCAGATGCCATCTATTTCAGATGTTTTTAACCTTCTTTGTAAAATGAACTCCTTGGTAGTCTGGTTCTGACTACAGGGCTTTTTTTTTTTTCCAAAATAATGTTTTTTAAGAAATTGTTTATATTGAAAAACAGTTATCAAAATAGCTTTTTAAAAATAATTTCACGGGACCTCAATTTAAGAAACTCTGATGTAGTCCAACCTGTATGTGATTAAGAACCTTCTCTGTAATATTAATGATAAATGATCATTCAGCTTGCAGACCTCCAATACAGGATAGCTTACTGCTCCCCAAGGCAGCCCATTTCACTTTTGCATTGCTCAAATTGTTAGGAAAGTTTTCCTTGTAAGCAAGTCGAAACCTACTTCTATGTGACTTCCATCCATTTTCCAAGTATTCTCTTTATCATTGCCTTACCTTTTAATATTTGAAGACAGCTATTGTCATCTCCTGATCCCCTGCCTAAGGGTTCTTTTCCTCAGATGAACTATCCCTAGTTACTCCAAGTGCTTTACATATAGCAAGAACTCAAGGTCTTTCATCAACCTGGTTGTTCTTCTTTGAACATTCTTCATGTCCATCCTAACATATGACTCTATGACACATTGAGAATAAGTCACAGAGATAGGATCTGAAGCCTTTTTCCAACTGCAAAACTATTTCATCACACTTTTCTAGTTATAAACAGGAAGGTACTAGTTGGTAACAAGAATTGGAAGAGGTGTGACAGGGCAAGGCCCAGACATTAATGCTGACATAAAGCACAGAAACAGGGGATATTTGAAATCTTACCAACAGGGAGCAAGACATGAGACATATATCTGGATAAGTTAGGCAAAGAAGGTCATCTTCCTCGAATCACCTGGACTGCAAATTGGCTCCGTGAGGGATTGATTGGGAACTTCTATATAAATTTTGAGAAGAAAAGAAAGAAAATAATTATGAAATAATTCAAGAAATAAAAATCAATATTGGATAATAGAAGTAAATATTATAATGAACTGGAACAGAAAAAGTATTCACGAAGGAGGTGTCGGTTGAGGCAGACCTTCATGAATATGGGTAAGATTTAATTAACAAAAAGGAAAGGGCTGTGATGTTCAAAATTTAAATATAATCTCTCCTAATCTTGAATTCTGCTCATGAATGAATAAATGAGCGAACAAATGAATAACTGAGTGAACAAATGAATAAATGAGTGAATGAAAAAAATAAGCATTTTCTATGTGTGAAAGACTACTAAAAACTGAGGACACAAATATAGAAACAAAGACAGTCACAGCTCTCCAAGAGACCTATATCTTAATGGAGGAGAGAGAGCGTATACAGGGGGATTAAGCTTCAGGTTAGATAGTAGATTTCTAGTCTGAATAGAAAAAAATCCAGTTTGAATGGAGAATGGAGGGGAGATAACACTGCTGCACAAATGCATGTTCTTTAGTGTCAATTTTATTGATAAAACTGCTCTGTTTCTGACATTGAGAACTTGGACCAAGCCAAAGATTTTGGTAGTGAGAACTTTCTTCAATGGTTTTCAGTTACTGCTGAGAAGGAAGCTGAAGTGAGTAGAGATGCTTACCAAGTGAAGGTTTAAAGTAGATTTGTGAAAGGTTGCTAATATTCCTGGAGTTCTTGGGCCAGGTATCCAGGCTACTTCCATTTGGGACAGTTGCAAAAAAAAAAATGACATGTTTTTACATGGGACAAAATATACACATATTTGTATATTTGTATATATAAGTACATGTGCATATATGTGCATACACATTCATTTCCCTACAAAGGAAGGAAGTCAAGCAGACATGCCTGACTCCTCTCTCTTCTCTTCCCTTCTTTTCTCTTCTCTTCTCTTCTCTCTTTCTTGATAGATAAATATAGAGATATACATAGATATATAGATAGATAAATAGGAAAATAATCTATATAGACATACACATATACAAACACACACACACACACATATATGTGTATATATGTGTATATATATGTATATATATATACATATATATACACACATCAGATTATTAAAAAAAAACCTTATCTGCAAGTTTTACTCTTAGAATGCTGCTAAAACATTCATAGAGGTTAGGTGTGGCTCAGGGTCATAGAACACATATATCTCAAAAGTAAGATGACTTCAGTTCAAGGTTAGCTCTCCACTATGTCATGTTTCTTGCCTGTCATGCTTCAAGTTATGGGTGAGCATTTTATCAGCTAAATTTGTGTTATAGACAAGAGCTGAAGTAGAGAAGGGACCTCTAGAGATGCCCTCAGAGAGAAGTCCTCTCAGTTCCAAACAACTAGATAAGACAGAGAATGTGTTATACACATTTTCATTTTTATCTGGCACATCTGGGTCTTCATCAGATCTTGTCTTGAAAGCAGTATCCTTGCAAACTTGAGAAAAGCTGAACTTAAATGACAGTACATAAATAGCTGGAGAGAAAAATTGAGTTCAGGGAAATTTCATCTTTGGCACCCTACCTCTCCAACCCTCTACCCTTAAGCTCTTTGACTGGAAGAGTTGAGAGCATTACATCACCAGCCTCTGCTTCTATTGGCTGGTGGTACCTGGAGGACCAGAATACTTGCTAGTAGGACTAACTCTTTCCTCACCCATCACTGCTCCAAGGACTGCAGATATCCCTCTGATGAGGGCTTTCTCCATTGCTGTTGTCTCTAAGAAGAATTCACCCTGCTGGACCACTGCTAATCCTTGTATGAAGTCATGAGCATGGATATTTCCTTGGGTGGTGTGTAACCCAAGGCAAGTCCTTCTCTTCCTTGGTAACCTGAGACACAGGCTTGCCTGGGAGTCTAAAGACATCTCAGATGAACTAAATTTGTCTGCTTTCTTCATCCACTTCATTGGAATAGATCCTCAGTCTAATAAGTTTTGACAAGAGGTGGCAAGGGGAGCAGGTGCCAATGAATCCAACTAGTCAGAGGCATTAGAGACACTGTGGGCACCAGAGGATAGAGGTGTTGCCATGGGAACAGAATGAAAGGTGCTTGGTGGTGGCTGGTTAGGAGGTTTGTTTTCTTGTTTAAGGCAGAGCTGAGCAGCTAGAAGTCATACTATCTGTTTTCCACTTTAACATCAGTAAGTAAATCCATCCCCCTTCAACTTCCCTCGCCCCTACCTTACACGGGATCTGAGGAATTTAATTTCTTCTCTAACATGAATATCACTTAACCATGAGGCACATCCAAAAGCTTTTGAAAAAAAAAAGGTATTTAAAAAAAAATAGGGCAGTTCTAATCACAGAACTCTTCATGTTGGAGGGGAAATTGGTACTCTGGGGGAGGAGCCCTTTTTTTTCTAAAGGGATTTGAGGATAACATTTTGAGTTACAAAGCTACAACCCTTGTTCTCATTGAAATTTCTCTATTCTGTGCCCTTTGGTCTACTTCCTGCTTCCAGTTTGAGGGATAATAGAAGATGATGGAGCTTATTCCCCAAACCCAAGACTCATTAAAAGTAATGGGGACTGATCTCTCCAGGCCAAAAGTAAGGCCTTTAAGAAAAAATGAGGAATAATGTCAAAAGCCTAAAAATATCAAACCATTTATTAAAAAAGAGGATAATTCTTCTCTCTTCATATGGTTTTATCCCCTGTGTCAACCTAATTAGTGATTGCTGATATAACCATTTCCCTTAAAGCATCTTGACAAAAGACAACCAAAAGGATAGAATGACAGGCAAGTAGAATGAACACCACCTAAAGGAATATAAAAGCAAGTCCTAAGAGTAAGTCTAGACTAGTGGAGTCACATTCAAGTAGAAACAGATCCCTGCCTATGACATATTTTTTTAAAATAAATAAATTTATTTATTTTCTTGTTTACATCATTCATTTCTATGAGATTTTGAGTTGCAAATTTTCTCCCCATCTTTCCCCTACCCAACACCTCAAAACAACCATCCCACTGCATAACCCCTCCCCCAATCTGCTCTCTCCTATGTCCTCCCTCTCGCCCTTCTGACTTTCCAGTAGGGCAGGATGGGTCTCCCTACCACAGTGCCTATGTATCTTAATTCCCAGTTGGATGTAGATCATCATCATCATCATCATTATCATCATCATATATACATATATATATTTTTAACATTTGATTATAGAACTTTAAATTCTAGATTCTTTCCCTTCCTCCCTCGTCACCCACCCCCACTGGAAGGACAAGCTATTCAATCCAGGCTGTACATGTGTAATGATGCAGAACATCTCCACAGTGGGCATATTGTGAGAGACTGATTATATGTCTCTCCTTCTTATCCCGCCCCCTTACCCCGTTCTATTCTCTACCCTGTCCCTGTCCCTGTCCCTTTACAGAAGTCCTGCCTATGACATATTGACTTAGATGATCACAAATTTACATGATCTATTTCGTATTGTATTTTTTATTTATTTTGTTAAATATTTCCCACTTATGGTTTTTACCTGGTTCAGCACCATGGAGTTTTCTGGGCAGTGAGTTTGACACCCTTGGCTTGCCAAGTAGGCAGTCGGGGTTGTGTAGATATGGCTGTAGAGCATGGACACTTTTCTTGACATCAAGATTTTCTTCTGCCAGCACCAGTTTCTGCAACAGTGAAGTACAGGACAGTGGAGAGAGTATTGGATGTGGAGTAGGAGAATCTGGGTTCAGCTCTGTCACCTTTGTGATCATAGACAAGTTACTAAAATGACATATTTCAGTTTTTCTATCTGTAGAATTAAAGAGTTGTATGATTTTTGGATTTCCTTTGAGCTTTAAAGCTATGACTCTACTTCTTCTGCACTCTATATCTGTTCCTGACTCCCATCTATAAGCTTTGCTTGATCTCAGGCTCTAGAACCAATCTAAATTCTAGACAGGTATAATGCAAGGACTGTCATGCCAGACCCTCTTCATCAAGGGATTCTTGCCATTGATCCCAATCCAACCCTACTTAGTTCCAGTAACTAGACCCTTAGCTTGTTCCTAGATTCCAGGCTCCAACCTTGAACTCCAGTTCTAGTGACTAGGTTTATTTTTTTTTTTGTTATTCTGTGTTTGTCTGAATCTTTTTCAAGGTTAAATGCCTAGAACTCTGGTTCTTTTGGGGTCCTAACTTGTTAACTAATGTTTCCATGGAGACTACAATACTGCTCTTGAACTCAACTCTCCACCAGCCATAGTCATGTCTTTATGATACCAACTGCTTCTTGTTTGGACTTGCACCTAGGGTCTGCTTTCAGATTGCCCTCATATGGGGCTCTACTTATCTTCTAGGACCTCTGATAGAATACGTTTTGTTACCTAGTCTTGGTATATTCAAACTGTGCCCCAGTAGGTAGAGTCTCTGGGTCCCAGGATGACTGATATATAGTTTATACCGCTGTCAACAAATCCCTTGTTGTAATGCTCTTCCAAGTGGCCTAAGCACTGCATTTGGAGACTGCTGGCTTTACACTCTAACTTCAAAAAGTCCTTTTAACCTTCATTCAGGCTGTGTCTACACAGATCTTCATTCAATGAGCCTACAGTACAACTAAGTAGATAGTCCAACTAGACTACATAAGTAAAAAATAGCCTTGCTTTTCCCTAAACAGCAAAATTTTCCTGAGTGAATTAATCAATAAATTTTTATTAAGTACCTAGTATATGTTGGAGACAATGCTAGGTGCTGTAAACACAAATATAAGAGCAAGACAATCTCTACCTGAAGGAGTAATATTCTAATTAAGGGATATAATATGTTCACAGATAAAGGATTTATGCAAAAGAAGTTTACAAAGATTTGACAGGTGAGGACTAACAGCTAGGGTATCAGAAATACCTTTTGAGGATATAGAACTTGAGATGAGCTTTGAAGATAGCTAAAAGTTCCAAAAGACAAGAGACAGTGTTCCACCATGGGGGAGAGCCTGAACAAAGGCAAGAGCTGGGAGGAAGAATGGTATGTATGATGCAAAGCAAGTATGCTGGTTTAGCTGAGGCACAGAACAAAGAGTTGACAGTAATATGCAATCAGCCTGGAAATATAGACTTAAGTCATTCAGAAGGGCTATAATTGTGGAACAGAAGATTTTGTATTTTATCCTAGGTGTGATGGAGTGTCACTGAAGTTTCTTACAGAGGGAAGTGACAGGGTCCAACCTGCATGTTAGGATGATAGGTGTGGATAAATTGAAAGGAGCAGAGATGAAGGCAGGGAGATCATTTAGAAAGTAATGACAATAGGCCAAGTGAGATATAATGAGAGACTAGAATAGGGTGGTTGTGGTCTGAATAGAGATAACTGGTATGAGATGTTGAACAAGTGGAATTGACAAGACATGATGATCCAACAGGATATGGAGGGTGAAGAAGAGTCAAGGATAACTCCTAAATTATAAATTTGTGGGAGGGGAAGAATGGAGGTGCCCTTCACAGAAATAGGATAGATAAAAAGAGGGATATATTTAGAAATGACAATAATAAGTACTGTTTGGGATATATTGATTTTAATATTCCAACAGAGGAATGTGGTTGTGGGACTGAAGCTCCATAGAAAGATGAGGGCTAGACAGCTCTGGAAATCATATGGAGAGAGATGGTACTTGGAAGTCATTTGGATAGATATAATAGTTGAATCTATAGGATCACCACTTGAAAGGAAAAGATTCAGGACAGAGCCCTGGGGTATAACCATTTATAAAGAGTTACATGGATAATGACAGCACAAAGAAGAGAAAGGAGGTTCAACTAAAAATGTAGGAAGAGAATCATTATAGAACAATGTCAAAAAACCCAACAAAGACAAAGTATCCAGAAGTAGGGGTGATTGACAGTATCAAATGTTTCAGAAATGACAATAACGATGAGGTCTGAGAAAAGGTAAACAAATTTAGCAATAAAGAGACCATTGGTGACCTTGGAGATGATAGTTTCAGTAGAGTGGTGGGGATGAAGCCAGACTGCAAGAGAGAAGTGAGCTAAGAAATGGAAGAAATAGTTACAGATGCCCTTTTTCTCTGTGTGTTTGATTGGTAAAGATAAGAAAAAGCTATGATAGCTTGAGGGGATAGTAGGGTTAAGTAGAAGTTTCTTTTAAGGATGAAAGATATCTAGACATGTTTCTAGGAAGTAGTGAAGGAGTCACTAGACAGGAAGGAGTTGAAAATAAGGTAGAGGGAGGGGATAATAAAAAGAAATTAGTTATTTAAGAGTATGGGATAAAAAAGAAACATAGGTATAGTAGTTTTATCTTGGCAATAAGAAGGCCCACTTCATCCTGAAGTACTGGGAGAGAGAAGATAATGGGAAGTGGCATAATGATGAGCTTGTTTAAAATGTGAAAATTGAGAGGAGAGAGAGTTTGGGATGGTTGGCCTTATTTTTTTCCAGCAAAATGTGAGAAGAGGTCCTCTGGGAGAGTTGAAGGTTGCTTAAGAAAAAAAAAAGAGGTCTGGAACAGCCAAGGGCGGAGTGTAATGGAGAGTTGATTAGGGAAAAATAAAAGTATGTGGTAGTAAGAGCCTTGTTCATCTAGAGTAACTCAATGTGTAAATGGCCCAGTCAATTTGGTTCTATGATTTTCTCCATTACTGTTGAGTTCCCAGAAGCCAGATGGTAGGGATATTTTAGTAGGGGTGGGGCACCTGCAGCCTGAAGGCCCCATGTGGCCTAGAGGGCTAGGTCCTCAAGTACACCCCTTTGACTGAATCCAGACTTCACAAAACAAATCTTGTTCAGTCAGTTGATTCACAGAACAAATAAGTTCAGTGATTTAGTCAACTCTGTTTTTGTGAAGTTTGGATTCTGTTAAAGAACCACACTTGAGGACTGAGAGAGCCACTTGTGACCTCAAAACTACAGTTCCCCACCCCTGTAAGATGTGGATATATAAAGAAATGAGCAGTGATGAACTGATGAGGCAAGGGACTTGAGCAGAGGATAGTGCAAAATTGAACTAGTTTTAGACAAAGATTTTGAAGGGATGAATGAACTGGGTGCCGATAGAGAACAGCCACCATAATTTGACTTTGGCTCAGGAGATCTATATCAACTTTGTATTTCACTCAGTCTCACTTCAAATCTCTAGACAATCCAGAGGCCTCAAAATCTGCCCCCAGACTTGAGATTTTCCAAATCACTTACTTATTTAATGGACCCTTCAAAATGATATTTGAGTTCAATTTTTGTAGATTTATTTTAAGAGCATTTATAACAGTGGTTCTCAACCTTCCTAATGCCGCGACCCTTTAATAATCCTATGTGGGTGTGTCTGCATATGGGCAGACCCACCTGGAGACCAATAGAGGAGGTTCCTAAGACCATTGGAAATATGAGGGGCCCCTGTGACTGGGTTGTTAGACCCCAAAGGAGTCATGACCCACAGGTTGAGAACCACTGATTTAGAATCATGGAACCTTTCCTCAAACCTAAACAGAAGATCCTTCTACAACATGTCAATAAGAAGCCATCCCTCCTTCACTTAAAGATACCCAGTAATGGGCACTTCACTACCTCTTGTAGTAGCCCATTTGACTTTGAAACATCTCTAGTTGTTAGGAAGTTTATCCTACATATAAAGTCCAGATGTTTTCTTCTGTAATTTCTATCCATTGCTCCTAGTTCTGAACTGTGACCCCAAATAAAGCAAACCGAATCCATCCTCATGCCAGACTTTCAGATATTTGAAATGAGTTATTACATCTCTTCCTAAGACTGCTCTTATCCAGGTTAAACAGCCTTAGTTTCTTTTATACAGCATGGCTCCATTGAACAGTTCTTCCCCCCGTCTCTACTTTATGATACATTACCCCTCTTCTCACATTCTGTAATCCAACCACACTGCCCCTCTTGCTATTCCTGCACGTGCTACTACACCTCCTATCTATGAGTCTTTGGCCTTTGTATCGACTATCTCTTATTTCTGCAAGGTACTTCTCTCTTACCTGGCCTGTTAGAAGAATGCTTTATTTCCTTCAAAATTCTGCTCATCTCACACCCTCTGCAATAAAGTCTTTATTGACCACCTTTTCCATGCTAAAACAATTACTTTGTATTTATTTTGAATATAGTTTGTATGTACTCAGTAATCTATAGATACACACACGCATATGTGTTATTTACATATGCACACACACGTGTATGTGTTTGGCTATTTACACACATACATGTACATTTAAACATGTATGTGAGTGCACGTGTGGAACGCATATGTATATGTCGTCCCCAACCTGATAGAATGTAAGCTGCCAGGTTCTGGGAGTCTTATTTTTGTCTTTTCACGCTCAGCACGTAGCATACTTCCTGGTACATAGTAGATACAAGTACTGATTGATTGATCGATAGTTTCCAGTTTCTGCACTATCCTGGTTACCCCCAATTAACATTTATAAAGCATTATAGTTATTAGAATTCTCTCCATCTTGTTTTCATTAACCACAAATGTAAATGTGTAATTAAAAGCTGTCCTTTGCTACCAACTTTCTCATCAAATGGAAGAGATTATTATTTTTTAAAGTATGTTTCCTCTCCAAAGAATTATTTAACCCTTTGGGGAAATCAATCTATCCCCTCCAAGATAAGTAGTGTTTTTAGCGGATCATCTTGGGATAGTTTTTCATGAAGCAAACAACCTCTAGACTGGAGCAAGCAGCGTTCAATGGAGGGAAAGGTTCTGGGGCTGCAGCTGGGGCTGAGGCTGGAGACATTAGGATTTGCCACAATAAATCTATTAAAGAAGGGTTGTTTTCAATAAAAGATTGACATAACTAAAGAGCAAATTGCACAAGGGCTCAATGTCTAGTGAAAATTATTTACTGCTAAGTAATGGATACAGCTCTGCGCGCCAGAGTGTCGCAGAGGGCCAAGCTGGGTTTATATGTGTATTTTCCTTGCTTCTTAAAACCCTATTCATTAAACTTTCATATGCCCTTTATGCAGCCATTATTCCAGAAATAACAGAAGATCCATGTG
Source organism: Pseudochirops cupreus (assembly GCA_028627135.1). Classification (NCBI taxonomy): domain Eukaryota; kingdom Metazoa; phylum Chordata; class Mammalia; order Diprotodontia; family Pseudocheiridae; genus Pseudochirops; species Pseudochirops cupreus. The sequence continues at coordinate 268,445,109 of CM053580.1, read as the reverse complement.
ATAAAGAAAAAATGAGTTATTTACCAAAATAGCAAGAGTATGAAGAATTATTTTTTCTCCTCCCCCTTCTGAGTTTCTGGCCCACTTAGGTACCTCTGCTCTTATTCACTCAGCTTGCCAAAGAACAGAGGGACAAAGGAAGTGCTGGAGAAAGAAACATATGCCTTAGTGGTCTATGTCTATTACTTGGGAGCTAGAACCTGATTCTTCAGGCCAATGAGCCTGAAAGTTTTTGGAAATGCAAGTGATTTGAGGTTTAATTACAATCTCAATAAATTTGTCAAAGATGAATATGAAGAATTCCAGTAATCATTACTATGTTTTAGAGCATTGTGGGATACAATGGAAAGATACAGGGTTTAGAGTCAGAAGACTTGAGTTCAAAGACCAGCTCTACTATTTACTTAATGTCTCTGGGACTCAGCTACTCTTGTTTGTGAAATGAGGGACTTGAACTAAATGGCCTCTAGTGCCCCTTCCAGCTCTACCTCTGTTCCTACGATCACTGGCTCCCATTTCTATGATCCTAGTCTCTTTCAAAGTTCTTTCACGTTCCTTAGAACATTCAGTCCTCATATTACCCACTTTGAAATAGATAGGAAACATATTATCATCCTCCTTTCACAGAAGTTTGTTTTCAAGATACACAGCAAAGTAGTTGAAGAACTTGGATTAGTATCTAGATCTTGATTTGGTGTCCAGCATTGTTTCTGTTACACTCCTCTATCAATCTGAGTCAGCTCCATAGTTCACCCAGCCCAGAGTTCTCTCAGTACAGTGGCATTAAAAGTCACTTTTTTTGGCAACAGGTAATAGAGGAATGTTCCAAAATTATAAAGAATTTCATTTAAAAACTTGTTATGAATTCCTGATGTAGAAAGAGTCTATATTATTTCAGACACACACATCTCCCCTCATCCTAAAAGTAAAGGCAAGAAAAAAATGAGTAAATAATGTTTTGGAGCATAAGTAAATAGGATGATGAAGAAGAGATATTTTCTGTCTAGTTTGACTCTGAGGAACAGATTAATTCCCAAAACCAGTTTATGGAATTGCCGTAATAGTCTCTCATATTAGTCTCCCATATTAGAATATATAACATCTTGAGTGCTACTAATATCTGACTGGACCTTGGTCAAACAATGTAGAGCAGCGGTTCTCAACCTACGGGTTATGTTCAATTTGTAACAATGAAAATATATCCTGCATATCAGATATTTACATTACGATTTATAACTAGCAAAATTACAGTTATCAAGTAGCAATGAAAATAATTTTATGGTTGGGGGTCACCACAACATGAGGAACTGTATTAAAGGGTTGCAGCACTAGGAAGGTTGAGAACCACTGATGTAGAGTATCTCTCTCTCTCTCTCTCTCTCTCTATGTGTGTGTGTGTGTGTGTGTGTGTATACACGTTATATATATGCTTGACTTTAAGAGAGCAGTCAAAATTGTAGCTAGAAACAAAATTTACAGAAACAGAATTTTAAAAGAACTAAGTGTTTGGGATTGAAGGAAAGAAGCAGGAAGACAAAATAAAGGGTGACAAGGATTTTAGATGAAATGAAAATGATAAGGACAAAAAATATTTATTGAAGTTCAAGTAAGAACAAGGCAAATGGTGTGCAGTGCAGGTTAAGAGCCAGAACCTTCCATCAAGAAGCTTACCATCTTGTTGTAGAGGTAGGTTATATATACAAAACATACAAGGCAGCATATAATTAAGTCCTAAATGAGTAGTACACATAATATGCAACATGGAACTCCTGTTAAAGGAGAAATCAAGAACAAAGTAAAAAAAAAGTGCGCAGCAGAGAAAAAAAAGAAAACACAGTGAAACAAAGAAAAAATGGACTATTCTCAACATGAGTATCATTTATCATATAGGCTTTCCTGAAATGAAAGTCTGTTACATATTTTGAATCCTCTATCATATTCTGCTATGCACAGGACACACTTTTTTCCTAACTTTGTATTTACATTCCAATATTTAAGTTTATGATATGTTTTTGTTTCTTTTCTCTATTCTGTGTTTGTATTCTGGCGTTTGGGTCTAAAACAAAATTTTTAAAAAGAAAAACAAAGTAAAAAAAGAAAGAAAGGAGAAATCAAGAGGCTTGGTAAAAACTAAACTGTTCCTTAGGGGTGAGGTTGGGTGGGATTTATACAGATGAGGAGGATGTGAGTGTATTGTGGAGATGGGAATGGTGTGCCCATGGCATAGATGGGAAAAAAACAAATGTGGACCAGATTGCAGGATGAGAGAATTTGTGGAGAGGAAATAAAGATAATTCTCTCTAGAGAAAGAATAAAATAGTCAAGGGTCTTATATCCAACAATAATCTTGACCACTGGGATCATACGGGAAAGAGAAAACACAAGTCTACCTTGGAGGAACCTAACATTCATTGTACCTAACTTCCCTAGTTCTATTGTGTATACATTCAGTTCTTTAGTCACCCACAGATGATGACCTCAGCATCTTAGAATGCCTGACCTTTACTCATCCCATATATCCAATTAGTTATGAAATCTTGCTGTTTTGACTTCCACAACATCTCTCACATTCATTCCCTTCTCTCTAATCATACAGCCATTATCTTATTTTAGGTTCTCATCAACTTTCACCTGTACCATTATAATCATCTTCTAATTGGTTTCTCTGACTCAGGTCTCTTCTTTATCCAATTCCTGCTCCACAGCCTCCTCTATAAATTTCTTTACAATGAAGATCTGATCACATCACTTCCTCCTCAATAAACTCTGGTGGCTCCCTATTGTTTGCAGGATAAAATGTAAATGCCTCAATATGGCTCTTTAAGCCCTTCACAACCTGCTGCCATGTTATCTTTCCAGTCACCACCACTACAACAATACATGACTCTATTTCCCATATTCTAGGGTCAAACTAGCTTTTCTTTTCTTCACAAATGGCTTCCCCTCCCCCATTTTCATTTCTTTGGTGATCTCTCATGCCTAGAATACATTGCTTACTCACTTCCACCTCCAATAATATTTCACTTCCTTGAAGATGTTCAAGTACCATATTTTACATGCAATCTTTCTTTATTCCTATATTCCAATTGCCTAACACAGTTCTTGGCATATAGTAGGTACATAATAAATCCTTTTTAACTGATTGACAATCAAGCAACCAAACAAAAATGCTAGGATAACAGCAACATATAGCAATCAAACCATATTTAAGGTTTAAAATTTTCTTCACAAAACCCTATGAGATACATAATGAGAGACTTATAAGTCCCATTTCAGAACCAGAAAAACTGAGGCTCTGAGAGATGGTATAACTACCTAAATAAGGCTCCCATAGTTAAAAGACTCAGACTCAGACCTGAATCTTCTGACTCCAAGTCCACAATTCCTTCCACTGTCTATGTTGCCTCTCATGCTTAGGACTAGCCTTAAGAAGCTGGGAACAAGAATCCGGGCAGAGTGGGTGATCCTGTTAGGAAGCTAGACTGCATGGCTGTATTGTGTATCTGTGATTACTTAACTCATAAATAGTCCATGATTCTATTCGCCTCACTGCTTGGATCAAAGTGACTCTCACATTCCAGCAGACTGGGCTGAATCGTTTTGTTTCTTTAGTGACAACTTACCCCAAGGAAGGGCATAAGGGACAAGAGGCTTAGTGGAGACATGTAATCTGAAGGCCGTAGTTTCATGAAATAATTCCCACCCCTACCCTAAAGCAGTTCAGAACTTTCAGGGAAGGAAATGTCTTCTCTGCCCCATATCCACCCAGACACACACTCTGAATGTCACGGCCAGCACAGGATCCCATTTGAAATGTTGTTTTCTTTTCCCTCGGGGATTGTGGAGAAGTGGGTTGTCCCTTTAATCATGCTGGGAATGAAGAGATGATTATTTGATTAGAAATTTCACCCTTCCTAGAGCATTAATTTGGCCCAGTTCATGTGACTAAAGTTGGAGAGGCATAGGAGTTTCCTCAAAAGCAGCAGCTAGCCTGACACCTTGTGACATTTGGCCAAGATGTGTTCTATAATTTCAAGTAGATCCACAATCGTTATTTTCTTTCAGTTATGGCTCAGTCAACCCTCTCACAAAGGCTAGAAATGCAGGGTCTTTTTAATAAGCCTCATCTCCTTGCTGATAGGCATGGCTGTTTTGACCCACTCCATTTTCAACCTTGGTGGCTTCTTCTCTCTTTACAACACAACTTCTCGTGGCCCTTGCTCCCTAGAGCTCAGCATATTGATGTTGAACTTAGCATAGATACCCAATTGGCTTAGCCCACTGCAGCTCAGAACTCCAGAACCTAAGGGATCCTTCAGCATCATAATGTCATGTAGTTGGGATTACAAGTGTGCACCAACAGAGCTGTCTCAAGTACACTATTCCGAGATGTGGAGAGGCATGTTTACTCAAACTAACCTGTGTTGTATTCTATCTGATACAGAAACCAACTGTACCTTTGGCTCCTAGCAACATAGGGTTGTTGTGATCTTTCTACATTTCTAAAAGGCCTTTCTGATAAAGCTATGAAGCCTTCCCTGACTAGGTTATATAGATTGTTCCCTTCTCTGAATTCCTAAAGCACTAAAGTCATAGATTATGAGCTGGAAGAGACCTCAGAAAACCTCAAGTTCAACCATCTCATATTATGGCTAGGGAAACTGAGAACCAGAAAAATTAAAATATTTTGGCCAAGGTCACAAAAGTAACATGTGAAACAGCCAGAAGTTGAACCTAGGTTATTTGACTTCAAATACAATACTCTTTCATAGAATCACTTTGTCCCCTGGATTCTGCTGGAACCTTATCTGTCCTGCAATATGCCATATCTAATTGTTCACTATCTTAAATTGTTTTCAGAGTCAATTTAATTCTATACCACAAATATTCCTTGAATTCTTTGTAGGGTTTTTGGAGATAGAGGTAGTTTCTTCCAATCCCACTATTCCCTCACATAACCTAGCCCTGCACTGGTCTTCTAAGACAAATTCCAAAAATATCTGTTGATTTATTGACTATAACCTACAGAAAAGAGTTGGTGCCAGATGATGGAGGGATGGAAAGAACTGCGAGAAGCCATCTACTCCACTCCCTTTCCTTGAGGTAGTGTTATCCCTAACCCACGCCAAACTAAAATCAGCTCATCAGCTAAAGGTCCTAGAGCATTCAAGAACTCCCTTTCACTTGTTCCAGGTTTTACATGCCGTGAGATGGCCCCTGACTCTCAGGAAGAAGAAGGCTCTGTTCTCTGCAGAACAAAGCTTTCTGTGAACTTATTTTCCCTCTTTCTTTTGCTCTTGTGCAGAAACTAGCAAACGTGTTGGTTTGGAGAGACTGGTGTCAGGGGTGTCAAGGTTTTTAATTAAACCATGCCCAGCCTCTGTTCTCTTCAGGGTAATTGAAGGCAGGCTGCTGAGTTGTTCTGGTTATATGGATCTGGGAGAAACTGGGTCCTCATCAGCTGGGGGTGAAAATGGATGAGTTTCGTTCAAGGTAAACACAGGCAGCTCATGTGAGTCAGTCTTTAGGGAATGCCTTAGAAACATGGGGTGAAATACAAGAAAACATGCTAATCTATGCTTTACTAAGGTCTTAGCAGGCAATCTAGTCTTGTCTTACAGCCTTCAGACAGGATCACACTGAAACTGTACCAAGCTAGGGAGAATGGGATATCCCTGATGTTAAAAAAAAAATGATGCTAAATTCCAGTCTCTGTCATATTTGCTGCTGCTTAATAAATTGTTATCTAGAGGTATGGCCTCAGAGACAACACAATAGTATACCCTTTATATATCAGCTGCATTAATATGTGTTTTATGAAGACTATGATGTAATCAGTTACTAAGCTGAGAGTTGCTGACTTAAGTTCAAATCCTCTCTGTCTCTTATTACCTGTGTGAGCTTTGGCAACTTGCTTTACCTTTCTGACCCTCAATTTCCTCATCTGTAAAGAGAGATGGTTGGACCAGATGCCTTCCAACCCTTTTAGCTCTAGTTCTCCGATTTTCTGATCTGATGATGATGGTGCTGGTGGTGATGGTGGTGGTGATGATGATGATGATGAGAGAGGTAGTGGATGGAGTTCTGTAGTCACAGAGAACTTAGTTCAAATTACCCCTCAAACAATGACTAACTTTGTGCTCCTGGGCAACACACTTCATTTCCCTCAGCCCACACTTCCTCTTCTGCAAAATAAGGATACTATCACTGACATCTATAAGGTTTTTATGAATATTAAATTACTTAATAGAGGTAAAGCATTTTACAAATTCTAAAGCACTATTTAAATTCTAGCTTTTATTCTTGTTATTCTTGTTATAGAAGTTGCTTTTCTCTACCTTGCAATAAGTGACCCAGTGGATAGAGCACTGGGTCTGGAGTCAGGAAGATCCATCTTCCTGAGTTTAAATCTGGCTTCAGACAGTTACTAGCTGTGTAACCCTGGGCAAGTCCCTTAACTCTGTTTGACTCAGTTTCCTCCTCTGAAAATGAATTGGAGAAGAAAATGACAAATCACTGCAATACCTTTGCCAAGAAAACCCCAAATGGGTTCATGAAGAGCCAGACACAACTGAAACAACTGAACAACGATGGCAGCTAGATGAAGAGTGCTGATTTGGGGCTGGCTATACATGGTGATTTGTCAAGCATATCAGACCTCAGAAAATTTAGGACATGACCCAGTCACAAAAGATTTCAAACGTCAAATGATCTTTGACTTTCCTCATCTTTGACTTCATCAATACTTACTCCAAAACATATCTCCATCATTCCATAACTTCATAAAACATCATCTCTCTTTGAAGCCACATTTTAGTCAGAGTTCTAAGATCTTCCAGTTGTTTCCTCTCATATTATTATAGTAGAAACATATATTTCCTACTAATTATGCAGCTATTTACTTTGTATCAGTTCATACAAGTCTTTCCATATTTCTCTAAGTCCGTCATATGTGTCATTTCATATGACACAATAAGACTGCATTGCATTCATGTATCACGATTTGTTCAACCCTTCTCCAACTGATGGAGACAGATTTTGTTTCCAGTTCATTGCTGCAGTAGCAGTGAAAACAGTGCTATAAAAATTCTTATACCTATAGTTCCTTTTATTCAGACCTTGACCTCCTTGGGGTATATACCTAATAGTAATTTCAATGGGCTAAAAAATATGCAATCTGATGACTTTTATGGTATAGTTCTAAATTGTTTTCCAGAATGGTTGAATCAATTGACACCTTCACCATGTAATACATCGTGTGCCTTTTCTCCTCCAGTCCTTCCAACAGCTGCCATGTATAAATAAGTGATAAGCAAATTAAAACATCACCTAAGTTCTACCTTGCATCTATTGGATTCTCAAAGATGACAAAAAATACTAATCATTATTATTTTTAAAACATTTTGTTATTAAAACCATAGTTTACTTCCCAGTGTTTTTCTTGTTTTGGGGGCAAGTTTACTCAAAAAAATATTTGCATGGAAAAACTGCACAATTTTTTTCATGTTAAAAAGGACCATTGGCTTAAAGTTTAGAGTATAGGTCAGGTAGAAATTTATGCTGTAAGAAATGAGGAAACAGATGATTTTAAAATGAAATAGGAAGACATATATGAACTGATGACAAGTAGAGTAAGCAGAACTTGATGGATAATTTACACTATAACATCAATATTACAAAAATGAACAGTTTTGGTACATTTAATAAACTGATTAAGGACAAAATGAGTAGAACCATGAGAACATTTATACAAAAACAATTTAGTAAAAACAAACAATTTTGAAAGTTGCTAGAACTATGATCAATATGGTGATCATTCATGATGGCAGAGGATCAATGATGAAACATACCATCCATAATAGAAAGGGAATAGATTCAAGTTGCTAAATGAGACAGGTGATCTTTGTATACTACATGAGAAATTTTGTTTTGCTCGACTATACATATTCAGCACAAGAAATCTGTTTTATGGGTTTTTTTGTCTTTTTCAATGTGGTAGGGGATGAGAGGAGAGGACAATAGATTCCTACAATTTTTTTAACAGTTGTTGTGCTACAGATGTGAAAATTTGCATACACTTTTAGATAATGTTGCTATACTATTAGTTTTATTTAATTGTTTGGATTTCTAAATAGAGACTTCTTACAAAATGACAATGGGCTACAAATTTTGTAATGTAAAAACAAAAGACATCATATATATACATATGTGTGTGCACGTGTGTGCATGTATGTATATTACAAACTATGACTTCAAGAGAGATCAGACAGTTCAAAGAGAAAATCTCCATTAAGCTAGTGGGTTCTATCAATAGGTCATTTTTTTTTTACCAGAAAAGATAGAACACAAAGGAAAAAATGAGAAACAGTTCATTTGGACCATATCCTCTATGCAGATTGTGTTGAGACAGAGGAGTCTGTTTTATTGACTAAGAAGTAACAGATTTACTGATGTGCTAACTTACTGTGCTTCCTAGAGACCAGAGAGAGAGACGGGGAGACTTTTTCTGGGGGAGAGAGAAACTTGAACAAAAGAGACTGACTGCCTATGTATAATGAAATGGATGCTAGTTTAAAGTGAAAGCCATTCATATCAAGGGAGGGTCCCTCTCTCCTTGCCTCTACATATACATGTTGCTCACACTTGACGGTCTGGACAGATCTTTGACTTGATCCCTATTGACAGACTTCCTTCTTGACTAAAAATAAGAGCAATTATTGACTTTGTAGTTGTCCCTATGTCCTAGTGTAAAGGCAGAGGAATTGGTCAAGTCTAAGACAAGTTACAGAGAATAGGACTATTTCTGTGGCAAATAGCCTCCTTTTACTTCCTCTTATTGTGTGTATTAGATATGGCTTTTAAACTTTCCATACATTTTGAAGAATACATTTTTAGAAATAGTAATAGGTCTTTGGGAGATGATTGGTAAGGTAAGCCTTACCCACAAAAAATACTCTTTCCATAAAATTTTCTGGTTTGAAAACACACCATGTTGCTAAAAGGGAAACTCCACTCATATTAATTCAATCAAGCTCTGGATCTGGAGTAGCTTGGGAGTGGAGAGAGCCCTGGCAAAACAATCAGGAGCTCCAGCCTCTTCCTCCAGCTTGTTGCATCACCCTTAGCAAGTTACCCAAATTGCCTAAGTCTGTTTGCTTATGTGCATCAGGGAGATAACAGTATCAATCCTGCTACATTCAAAGGTCTGTTGTTAGGTTCAAATGAGAGAACTGAAATGAATTTGATGTGAACACTTGAAGATGCTATACAAATAAGAAGGATGATTAATATTTCTGGTCCAAAGTAGACCCTAAGTCTATAGTTGTTTCCTTCGTTCCTTCCTTCCTTCGTTCCTTCCTTCCTTTTCTCTCTCTCTCTCTCTCTCTCTCTCTCTGTCTGTCTCTCTCTCTCTCTGTCTCTCTCTCTCTCTGTCTCTCTCTCTCTCTCTTTCTTTTTTCTCCTGAAAGACAAGGTAAAGCTTGTTCTCCACTGGATTCTGCCTCAACTAAAAATAACTTGTATGAGTAAGTATTCTAGGGAAACCAAAGAGGTTTTCAGACCATATGTAAGTCACATGAATTTAATATTGGGAATTCAGTCTTTAAAAGTCAGATGGTATCTAAATAAGTGCATTACATTAATTGAGTTAATAGAAAAATTATATGAATGTTATGAGTTAAAAGGAATCTCATAGGTTACCTCATCCAAACCTCTCTCCACCATACTTTACAGAATAGGAAACTGGGGCCAAGGGAATCAATTAACTGGAAAATGTAATAAGTATCAGAAAAGAAGCTTGAACCTAAATCTTCTCATTTTAGAATCAGTGTTTTTTCTATGGAACCACAATGCCTCTTTTATTCATTTAGCGAACATGTAGTAATCATCTACTGTGTACAGGGTATTTTGCCCAGTAGTGAAGAAAATAAAAGTAGGTATGAGCATGGTTCCTGTCCTTGAGTGACCCACAACCTAGATGAGGAAGAAAAGATGTGGATATGTCACTAAGACAAGTCAAGTCATTAAGTGCTGATTAAATGCTTTTTATGTGCCAGACCCTGAGCTAAGCACCCAAGATTAAAAAAAAAAAAAGTAAAACCAGTCCCAACTTCCAATCTATTCAGACAGACAACATGCAAACACCTATGTACCCACTCATGTAGGAGGTAATATCAGAGAGAAGGCATAAGCATTAAGGGCACCAGGAAAGGTTTTTTGAAGGAGGGATTTTAGTTAAATCTGGAATGAAAGGAGGAGATAAGCAAAAACATTCCAGGCATATGGGGTAGGCAGCGTAAACACAAAGAGACAGGAAATGGAATGCCTTGTTCATGGAACAGAAAGGCCAGTGTCTATAGATAATAATATTCATTGAGGAGAGTAAAGAATAACAAACTTGGAAAGGTAGGAAGGGGATGGGTTATAATGGGATTTAAAAGACATATTTTATATTTGACCTTGGAGGTAAAAGGGAGCCCTTGGAGCTTATTGAGTAGGAAGGAGTGTGACATGGTCAGATCTACACCAGAGGAAAATCATTTTGCCAGATCAGTAAAGGATTAATTGGAGTGGGGAGAGATGAAAAGTGAGGAAACTCATCAGAAGATTCTTATCATATCTAGGAGTGAAATTGTGAAGGCCTACTCCACTCTAGAGTCAGTATCAGAGGAAAGAGGAGAATACATATGAGAGATGTCTTGAAGGAAGAACTGACGGGTCTTGTCAACAGATTTGATATTTGGGCTGTTAGAGTTAAAAGGCAAGAATGATACCAAGGTTTTGAGGCCAAGTTACACTCTTGTAATGATGAACGACACTCTTGTAATAGAGAAAATTGGAAGACTAGAGGATTAAAGAGAGATAGAAATCCAGTTTTGGAAATGTTGAATTCAAGATGTTTATGGCATGTCCAGTTCAAGATGTTCAAGAGAAAGTTGGAAAGAGGTTAGGAGATAGATCAGGGGTTGAGAGATACATCTGATATCTGAATAATGATCCAGAAAAGGAAACTGAGAAGGGGGCAGAGGTGAGCTGTAAGGTAGGTCATCGTGGAAGAACCTGGAGAGAACAATGTCACCAAAATCTAGAGAAAAAATTATTAAGAAGAAGGTGACTGACAGTGTCAGAGGCTGTGCAGAGTTTAGGAAATATAAGGACTAAAAAAAGATCATTTGATTGGTCAAATAAAAGAGCATTGGTAACCATGAAGAAAACTGTTTCAGTTGAACAATGAGGTCAAAGGGCAGACTGAAGACTGTCTAGAAGCATGAGATGGTAGAGGAAGCTAATACATAAATTGTAGGCTGCCTTTCAAGGCTGTTATCTATGGAGGGGGTGAGACACATAGAAATGTAGGGTGATAGCCAGCAGAGATGAAAGGATCAAGGGTTTTGATTGTATGTGTGTGTGTGTGTGTGTGTGTGTGTGTGTGTGTGTGTGTTTTGTATGAGGGAGTCATAAGAGTATTTGTAGGCAATAGGGAAGCAACAAATAGATAGCAGAGGGAGACTGATGTTGGTGAGAGAGCTAGGATGATAGAAGAAGTAATATGCTAGAGAAGACAGGATGGACTGGGATCATGATTGCAGGTTAGCCTTAGCAAGGAGAAGGATCATTACTTCAAGTAAGAGAGGGGTGAAGGAGGAGATAGTGGTGGAAGGCATCTGAGTGATGTCTGGGAAGAGTACTTCCAATGTGTGAGAGTACCTCATATGTCCTCCATCCACTCCCAAGTATTCTGGCTGCTCAGGATGATTTAATGAGATATTGCCCTGCCCAGACAAAGTCCCATAACACAATCATTTCTAAGCCCTAGATCAAAATTTATTCTCCTGGTGCCCTAACCACGACATTCTCTATTAGGCATCAGGAACCAATTCCTTCAATGCTTTGGTAGACTTAGAGCTCTACCACTATGGATGCTGCCTCAGCCTTGGTAGATCTCAGCTTTTCCATAGCTTCTCATCCTGTGTAAGAGTCATGTCCATGTTTTTTGTAAATCCTTCTCAGAGGTTCTATAGACATTAGTATGGGATTCCTTTGATTCATTCAATATTTCATGTATACTTGTGCAGCACTCAGGTGTCCATCTTTTATGCCTAATTCTTGCTAATTTGTTAGTCACTGAAAAATATTGTTCTTTTCACAAATTGTCCTTGACCCTGTCAGATGGTTGAACAGTTGTGGTTTACCAATGGAAATGACACTGAAGGAGTTGTTACCGTCTTCTTTGCTGCTCCACCCTAAAGACCATTGGACCTTTTTGTCTGACTTGGAGCTAAAACCTCTTATTTGTATTTTCTCTCCCTATGAGCAGGTTGTCCTGAAGAGCAGGGGCAGACCCACTTTTTGTATGACCAGCATTTAACAGTGTTTTCTAAAAAGAGCCCTCTGTTAGACAATGTCTTAACCCAAATGAGTGACTCTAATGTTTTAATATACAATACTGTGGCAGTCAAGACAGTCATAGATATATTTGGTGGTACACAGGTAAAATCATTTGTACTTGTTTACAATGCTTGTCAAAAGCTTGGCCCTGATAGTTGATAACAAGATCTTTTCAAGAACTGCTATTAATGAGTTCACCAGTGTGCTTTCAAGTACAGTATTTCCAAATAAGTTTCAACCTGAGAGATGTAGGAGCTTAGAGGCATATAACCAGCACAATGGATGGTATGAGTACTCAGGCTTGAGTCAGGAAGACATGAGTTCAAATCTAGCCTCAGATACCTACTGTGTGACCCTAAGCAAGCCACTTCACCTCTGTCTGTCTCAGTTTCCTCAACTGTAAAATGGATTTAATAATAGTATCTACTTTCTAGGGTTGTTGTGAGGATCAAATAACATCATGGTTATAAAGTGCTTAGCGAAATACCTGACACACAGTAGGGCTTTAATCAATGCTTTGTTCTTTCTTTCTTTCTCTCCTTCCTTTTTACTTTCCTTAACATCCTTCCTAGAGCCATCCCTGGAGAAAATGATAAGGCCCAGCTCAAGTGGCAGACCTCTCCCTATTCTCATCCCCTAAACACATACCTTTTTTATTCTTTTTCTAAAAATTTTTATTTAATTGATTTATTTACTTTTAGTTTACAAGATTCAGTTCCACAATCCCTTGAGTTTCAAATTTTCTCCCCTTCCCCCCCCCATGGTGACATGCAATCAAGTATAGGATCTGCAAATACTTTCACACTGGACATTAGTCTGGTTGTATAGAAGGGTTGTAACCGATAAAGTGAACAATGGGAAAAAAGTACCTTTTTCAAAAAATATTGATATTAGAATTAAAATAAACATCAAGTAAAATCTGATTATGTGGTGCGTGTGTGTGTGTGTGTGTGTGTGTGTGTGTGGTGCACGTGCATGTGAAAGAGAGAGAGAGAGAGAGAGAGAGAGAGGGAAAGAGAGAGAGAGAGAAAGGGGGAGAGAGAAACTGGGCTAGAGGCTAGCAGCCCTACCTGCTTTGCCTTTCTGTGATGAGGTGAAGGTGAATGAGGAAAGCTGGTGTTGAAGAACGGCTGTTTTTCTATGAGCCTCAGGCTTTCTTTTTAGCACCAGCTAGGGGAGCTGACTCCTTCCCCACCCACCAGCTGCTTTTATGAGTCACTGCCATACATAGCAGAATGGGAGAGGATATTCTAAAGCATAAAGCTGGAGTATTTAGGGGGTGGGGAGGAGGCAACACTGTGATTCCCCCAGGGATGGCTGCACTCAAGGGATGCAAAGTATCAGCACTAGAATCACCATATACACATTCATATCATTAAAGGAACATTACCTGGCTGAAAACCCATTATCTCTCAGTGTTGTGATTTGAAAAATTCTGAAATTCTCAGTAAAAGATCCATGATATTGTCTGCTGAAATAAAACAAATGGTAAGAGCTTAGATTCTTGTCCTTGAAAGATGGAAGTGAGAAAAATCTTAATGAGTCTTAATTGCAGGTGAAAACTGAGAAAGGTGAACAGACCGACCTTGGGTAAGAAGCTCTTCCTGAGGCTAAAAACTTGCCGTACAAGATCTGAGATAGAAAACTGCTGTTTGTTTATCTTTATATTAATTAGAAAAAGAAATAAATCTCTTTTAAAATGATGCAGCACAAGAATTTAACTTTGTTTGGAAAAAATATGACATTGTAGGACGTGCACAGAAACTTTTCAGGACTTTTCTCTTTAAAATTCCAGGAGAATTAGCTAGGAGAATACAGCACTCCTTTGAAATGTCAGAAACTCCAGTGTGATAGTATTGACCTGGTTTGTAGAACTTACGTTAGCAAGCCAAGAGGAAAGATGCCAATGGAGTTCCATATTGTTCCTATCACACTATTCCAATTAGATTGATTGGAATATTCTCCCTGAGGGCAAAGAGATTGACTGCCTCATGGGAAAAAATTAGTAATTCAGATGAATTGAGAATTTGGCAAGCTAAATTAGTGATGTCTGAATTATAGGATTGTCATTTGTCCCAGTTTATTCATTATAACATTATAAAATGTTGGAACAAGAGGAGACCTTGGAATTCTTCTCATTCGTTCTACACCTAACCATGAAGCCTCTCTACAAAATCTCTGACAATTGGTCACCCAGTTTCTATTTAGAGATCTCTCATGGAAGGAATCTACTACCTTTAAGAAGCACCCCATTCTAACAGTTTGGAATGCTTTTGTATCTATTGGGCTGAAATCTGCCTCTCTAACTTCTGCCTGAGGCTCATTGTTCTGTCTTCCAGGGCCAAGCAAACATAGTTGAATATATCTTCCATATAGCAAGTTTCCAAATATTGAACATATCTCTTAGAAGTCATCTCTTCTCCAACTAAATTGTCTTAATTCCTTGAAGTAATACTCTTGGGAGACAGATTTGAATTCCCTCACCAATTTGGTGGCCAAGAATGGCTTTTACCTCTCTTACTCTGGACCCTACACTTCCACTGATACAGCCTAAGATTGAAATTTTTTTTTTGATTGCCACATTTATTTATTCCCTTAACCAATATTTATTAAGCACATGCAATTACAAGGCACTCTGCTAGGTATTAGAGATTTGAAGACAAAAAAAGCAAAATAAACCCTGTCTTGACATTGTTAATTCATATTGAATCTGTAGTCAGTAAAACTGGCAGGTTTTTTCCTTGTGTTTCTACCTAGGCATGTCTTCCCAATTCTGCCATCTTGTACATGTGCAATTAATTTTTTTAGCTCAAGTAGAGGGGAGAGAAAAATATATATGCATATACGTATATACATATGTACACACACATATATATATACACACACATACACATATATATATAAATGTGTGTTATATATGTAATATTTATGTTACTACAGTTATATTATATGCATATACACCTTTTTAAGTTCAGCACATTCTTCTAATCTATCAGGATTTTTGTATGGCAATTTTCCATGTAATATATTAGTTATCCCTCTAATCCCTTCATATGAATCCGTTCCCATCCCAGGCATTGAGAGGAATATAAGAGAAGGGGCTCCTACATGTGAAGATATTTTGGAAGGCATTTTCCTAAGGACTTGCTTTGAAATCAGATTTTTTTTCCTCAGATAATTTTATTGTATCCAGCAGCTCATTAGATCCAATCTGCTGTTCTGCCCTTTCAAGCCCAATCAGATGTCATTATGTAGCAGTCTGGTGCTTATTTTTGACAGCCTAACTGCTTTGCCTCTTCTGACTTCACTGCTCCTTTGACTACTAGATTCCAAAGTAGTTCTTCCACGTGAAGCACCAAGAGAAGAAAATTCTTCCCGTCATGCTGATTTCTGTTGAACAGTTGAGATGAAGCTCACTGTAGACTAACTACTTCCAAAACTGATTCCCAAGTATATGCGAACACTTCAGTATCTTGTGACCAGGGCCCTGTTATCTTAGACTGCATCACACATCATATGCTGATCTGCTAAGATTGTTCACTGGTCACCTTTACCTCTCCATTTTGGCCACCTGTCTGTGTTATAATGTCTCTATACCATATCCTAGCCAAGACTTGCTTGATTCCTCATCAGACAGGCATGGCAACTCCCCCTGAGGAGCATAATTTCCCTCAAGCATGTATATATTTTTCTGTCCACCTTCAAATATGGATCTCATAATTGAATTTCATAGCATTCTTAGATATTTCCTTTGTAGGAGAATTTTAATATGATTTTCTATCTGTTCTTTACTGAGGGATCTAATGACTAGTTTACAGGTATTCTGCAAAATCCTAATCCAGAGATGGAGAAGCTTCAGCCTCAAGGCCATGTGTGGCACTCTAGGTCCTCAAGTGTGGCTTCAAAGTTTGCATTTGGTCAAAGCGCTACACTGCTACAAGGGAGGCATATCTGAAGTTCTTCCCCAAACCAGGTAAACTTTAAACAGCTTACATACATACCAAAAACCAGAAATACAGTTCAGGTGCTAAGATTCAGTCAGTCAACTAGCTGGGCTAAGCACCAGAGATTTAAAAAAAAAAAAAGAACACCCAACCACGCCCCCCCCCCACACCAGACCCTCACACTCTTAGAGAGAAGATTACATGTAAACAACCATGAAAAATAAAATATATACATGTTAAGTAAGGGGTAGTCTCCAAAAGAAGGTACTGAGATTATAGAAGAATAAGGGCTTACTTCGGAATGTGGGACATAAGCTGAAACCTGAAGGAAGACAAGGGAGCTAAGAAATGAAGATGAGGATGGAAAGAATTCCAGGAACAGGAATTAATCTCCAGGTCTATTCCACTAATGTTCTTCTAGATCAGTGGTTCTCAACCTTCCTAATGCCGCAACCCTTTAATACTCTTATGTGGGCATATCTGCATGTGGGCGGACCTGCCTGTAGACAGAAAGAGGAGCAGTGTTTCGGTTCCTAAGACCATCGGGAATATGTGTTTTCCAATGGTCTTCAGTGACCCTTCCTTTGTAGGAGACCCTCTGTGAAAGGATCTTTCGACCCCCAAAGGAGTCACGACCCACAGGTTGAGAACCGCTGTTCTAGATGACGATTGTCTAGTAAATTGAAGGAAACTGGGATCTGGGACCCTGATTCTTCCTCCAGCTTCTTTTCTTTGTCTCTGTCACTGTCTACCTCCCAGAGAGGCTAGTTCATCAGCTGAGTTGTAGAACCAACCCTCCTCATTGCTTATTCTTCACTTGTGGAATGAACTGCAGGGAATATGATGTTGTGTTTGGGTTCTCTTAAGGAACGATGACTGCCTTGGGCAGATTAAAGCATGTCCCCCCTTCTAAACTATTTTAAAGATTTTTCTTAAAATTTACTTTAAAATGACTCTCTATAAATTGAGTACTCAAAAAAAGGAAGGTAAACCTCATGTCACATTTTTTCCCAATGACCAGAAAATCTAAATCAAGGATGATAATTGGCTTTAATTCTCTAGAGATTAGCCAATCAACCAATCAATCATTAAGTATTTACTGAGTTCCTTAGAGCTTGCATATAGGCAGCTAGGTTGCGAAATGGCTACAGTATGAATGTGTTTTAGTCAGGAAGACTTGAGTTCAAATTCAGCCTCAGATAATAATAGCTCTGCAACCCTGAATAGTTAATTAAACTTCTCTGCTTCAGTTTCCTGATATGTATAATGGGAATAATAATAATAGTAGCAGTAGTAGTAGTACCTACCTTCCAGGGCTATTGTAATGATCAATTGAGGTAATATTCATAAAGTATTTCTTAAACCTTAAAACACTATACAATTACTAAATTGCATTTCCCAGATTTGTTCTAACTATGAAAAAATCAAAACAAATGGAAACAGAATTTAGACTTCTCTGCTTCTTTCCTTTACAAATTCTATGCAGTCAAGGGCAGCAAAGTGAAAAGACTGCTGGACCATGAGCCAGGAGAACTGGGTTTTAGTTCTTGATGTAACACCAATAGGCTGGATAAATCGGACTGCTGTCTGTGCTCTGAACTTGACCTAAAAGTGTCCTCTACATTCCTTATATTTAGAGCATCTTCCCTCTACATCATTGCCCATTGGGTTCCTATTTATCCTTTAAACCTTTGTATGACCTTCAAAAAATTACAACTTTTTTGGGGCTCAATTTCCTCCTTTGTAAAATGAAGAAGATGGACTAAGTAATCTCAGAGGCCCCTTCCACTTCTGACAGTCTATGACTATATGAAATTCAATTGGGAGAGTTTAGGTCAAAGATAAGGAAGATTGAGCTAGGATTCTGAAGAAGGGTACAGGATGCCCTGAAAATAAGACAGAAACCTATTTATCTGGGACAATTTGATGTAATTCTGCCTAGGGGCAGGAGGATGGACTAAATGATATATCTCAAGGTCCTTCCTATTGCTGTGATTCTTGCTTATCCCAGACACATAATAAATAAATATATATTTGATGACGACAGTGATTCTATGAAAACAAAGTTCCTTGCAGGCGTCTTGGGAAATACGAGATGAAATCAAATCAGAAATGAAATAATTTAGAGGTACTGCAGGCCTGTTGCAATTGACTGAGAGGTCATAGCTTAAATGATTTGGATGCCTAAAATGAATGAATCCAAACAGAATCCCCAGAAGGATTTTTGAAAACAAAATAGAAAGGAAGAGGCCAGAGGCAGATCCCAAATGGCAAGAGGCAGAGTACAGGCAGATTGAAAAGCATAAAACAAGATAAATCATTCAACACTGGATGAATGTTTTATTAAAAATTCCTACTATGTGTAGTACACTGTACTAGGCACTAAGGGAGTAGGGAGAAAAAAGCGACCTTACCCTTAGAAAGGTTATTGTCTGGAAAAGGGGTGATAAGACTTGCTGTCTTGTTGTCATTCACGTATTCTCAGTTGTATCTGACTTTTCATGACCCCATTTGTAATTTTCTTGGCAAAGATACTGAAATGGTGTACAATTTCCTTCTCCAGGATGAGGAAATTGATACAAAGAGTTAAGTGACTTGTCTAGGGTCACATAGCTAGTAAGCTTCTGAGGCAAAAGAAAAAACAACTTATACAGAGATAGCTATAACAAATAATTGATTTTAAGAATATTAAAGACATGCAAAAAAGGTGCTATGTGAGATCAGAGGAGAAAGATATTCCATTAGGGACAATCAGGGGAGTCTTCATAAAAGAGGTGGCATTCAAGTTTTGATTTAAAGGATAGGTATGAATTCAGTTGGTTAACAAGCATCTATTAAACACTCATTATATGCCAGGAACTTTGCCAAGTGCTATGGATATAAAGAAGGGCAAAAACACAGTCTTTGCTGCTAAGGAGCACATATTCTAAAGGGGAAGATAGAATATAAGATACAGAGAGTGTAAATGGAAAGTAATCTTTGAGGAAGAACTAGCATCTGGGGAAGAGGGCAGAGTGACTGGGAACCACCAAAGGCATAATTTGGGTTGATGGAGCCAGGGATGCCAGGAGGCAGAGGTAGGGAAACTCATTAAAGACTCAGGGGTCAGTCAATGATATGACAGAGCTAGAACGTCACTTGCAAAGCCAGTGTTATTGGAACCTGTAATATATAAAGGGATGCAAAGTATGAGAAAAGGCCAGGTTGTAAGGGTCTTAAGTGTCCAACAGAGGATTTTATATTTGATCCTGGAGATGAAAGGTAATTCATGGAGTTTATTGAGCAGAGGGGCTTCGTGGTCAGATCTATGCTTTAGGCAAATCACTTTGGCATCTGAGTAGAGGAGGGATTGAAGTAGGGAGATATTTGAGGCAAGGAAACCAACTAGAAGCTTTTTGCAATAGGCTTAATGTGAATCGATGGGAGCCTGCACCAGGGTGGTACCTGTGCATGAGTAGAGAAGAAAAAGTACAGAAGAGAGGAAAGATAATACTTGGCAACAGATTGGATACATGGTATGAGTAAGAGTAAAGAGTTCAGGATGACCCAGAGGTTATGCGCCTGGGTGACTCAGAGAATGGGTGACTCACTAGCAGGAAATTTAGAAGAGGACTGGGTTTGAGGGAAAGAGAATGAGTTCTTTCTTAAACAAGTACAAGATGTTGATGGGAAATCTAGTTCAATATGATCAAAAAGAAGTTGGTGAATGAAGACTGGAATTTAGAAGAGAGGATGAGGCTGGAAACACACATCTGGCAAGCATCAGAAAGCAAAGGTATAGAAAGAAGATACTTTTAGCTCAAGGAATATGCAGTAGTGAAGGTATGGGGGTAGGAAAGTATAGGCCAAATTCTGAAGTAGAGTGCCAATGGAGGAAATAAATATGAAATAAAGCAGTGATGATAGGATGAAGGTTGACTGTGGAGTACCTTGGATGCCAGAGGAGGTCGAACTCTAGTGGGTATAAAACAGGGAGCTACTAAAGACTTTTGAACAGATCATTTTAGCATGATAGATTTTACAGCTGTCCAAGACTCAAGAGATCATTTAGACCAACCACCATATTTAGTGAAATAAACTCACAAAACATTATTTATATTTCTTTAATAGATTGAAGTTTTTGAAGTACCTCCATTGCTAGAATCTTGCCTGACTCTCACAACAAGCCCTGAGCTAGGAAAGTTTTATGTTCCTAGCTCTTCTTGCACAGGAAAATATAAGCCCAAAGAACAAGAATTGTTATTAGAGTTGGTTGGAAGGCACCTCTAGGATTGTCTGGTCTAACCCCCTCCCTTTATTTAGACCACAGGTCTCCTTACTCACAGTCCTGGGTTCTTACATGCTCATGTGGCCACAGAGCTGAAGGATAGTGATGTCTTTGAAGGCTCTTTGCTCAGTCTTTTTCCCATCTTCAATACTGTTCTTCAGATGGTGACAGTGACTCTGCAACCTTGTCTCTTTTTATCCTAGAGCAACTAACAAGGAAGGATAAATGCAGTGAAGTTACCATGCATTAATACACAAACACACACACACACACACACACACACACACACACACGCACACACAGAATAAGGGAATAAGTATTAAATGTTTACTCTGTGACAGACACTGTGCTACATGCTTTAAAAATATTTAATTTGGTCTTAACAATAACCCTGTAGGTGCTATTATTATTCCAAATTTACAGTTGAGACTGAGATAGACAGAAGTTAAGTGACTGGCCCAGAGTTATACAGCTAGAAGTACTTGAGGCCATCTTTGAGTTCAGGTCTTCCTGATTCCAGGCCCAGAGATCTATGCATTGTGTCACCCAGTTGCCTGATAGTCTAGAGAAGGATGTTTACTAGGCTAAACCCTTTTTAATTGTGTGAATGCCTTTACCACTTTAAATTTCAACCTCCTGTCTAAAATCATGGAATTATATAACAAGATCTCCATATTGTTAAAACAGATTTTCAAACACCCTTCCACCTATGGCAATCTGCAAATCTATGAATTCCACCAAAATGGTTACGTGTATGCACATCCTTGAATGAAATTAAGTGAAACTGAACTCACTAGATGTCGTTTTCACACTGGTATTATGGTTACTTTATTGTTCGGGGATTTTAGAGTGTGAGTGTGAGTGTGTGTGTGTGTGTGTGTGTGTGTGTGTGTGTGTGTGTGTGTGTGTGTGTGTGTGTGTGTGTGTGTGTGTGTGTGATATGGAGAAAGAACATGATGGCAAGATGAGGAGGGTGGGGTAGACCAGAACAGATCACCTTAGAGCAAAACCTATGAGTTAAACATCAGAAAGATGGTAAGATTGAGGGGTAAGTCCCAGAGTATAAAATAGCAACTCTGGATCCTAGATTAAGATTTTATTTCCCATTCTCCACCCTAATCTTAGAACCCCCATTATAGCCTAAGTAAAATTTTACTTCCTACATGTATTATTTTTACCTGAATGACACTTCAGCTATTCATCTTATCATGGAAATAACAAAATGTAGCATATATTCTCTTAGCCCAATGACTTTGAAAGGAAGTCTATCCCAGCTATTCCCACTATACACTTCTCTATTAAGCAGCTAGGTGGCACTGAATAAGGTACTGGGAGTGGGAAGACCAGAGTTCAAATCCAGCCTCAGACACTTACCAGCTGTGTGATACTGGGCTAGTCACTTAACCTCTTCTTGCCTCAGTTTCTTCACCTATTAAAGTGGAGGTAAGAATAGCACCTACCTTACAGGGTTGTTGTGAGGCTCAAATAATAATAATTGTAAAACATTCAGTGCTAGGCACAAAGTGCCATATAAACATTGGCTATTACTATTGCCTTTCGGGTGAACCTCAACTTCAGTT
Organism: Pseudochirops cupreus; assembly: GCA_028627135.1. Classification (NCBI taxonomy): domain Eukaryota; kingdom Metazoa; phylum Chordata; class Mammalia; order Diprotodontia; family Pseudocheiridae; genus Pseudochirops; species Pseudochirops cupreus. The sequence goes on along the minus strand of CM053580.1, from coordinate 268,422,931 downwards.
CTTCAGAACAGTGATACTCCATGACCCGCAGTCATATGACATAACCAGATAAATGCTAGTATTTAAAAAATGGGGACTTTTGTTTCAGGGAGAAGTTTTTGTAGTCATTAAAGAAGTGGACAATTCTCATCCTAACTGAGGCTCAGCATTACAGAAGCCCTTCTCTACATAGGGGAATCAACCTCCCCATTCTCATATCCTCATATCTTGTTGTTTTTTATTTATTTTATTTTATTTATTTTTTTGCTTTCTAGTAACCTCTGACCTAGGAATCCTGGGAAAAGTTGCTGGGAGGGTTGCCAGACTTTTGGTAGGACATAGAAGAATCACACATGATGGTTTGGCACATCAAATTTGTGATCTGCTTCATTAGGTGGAATTCTGAAACTGAGGAGAGAATAAACCCATTTGTTTCCAATTCTCTGAGCATGCATTATGGCATAGTAGGAGGCCCACCTGGAGTCAGTTTCAAATCACTCCACTTTGTATCTGCAGATCCCCTTCCCAGAATAAGTTCATCACCATGCTGCTAAGTCAAGCCTGAATTATCACCCCCCTTAGCCTCCTCTCCCCTCTGATTAGAGGGCTAGAGGATGGAGTACCAAACTTCTCCCAAACTTTCCTTTATAGAGGACAGAAAATGGACTTCCAGTACTCTCCCCACTTTTTATCTGTAGCTCTACCTGGTTTCAACTACAAGCAACAAGATGCTCCCTGGTGTAACCTTCCCCCTGACACTTTCCAGTCTTCTCTTGTGTGTTGTCTTCCTCCATCAGATTGTAAGCTCTTTGAGGGCAGACACTGTCTTTCTTTTTCTTCTTTGTATCCCCAATGCTTAGTACAAGGCCAGTCACATAGTAGATTGTTAATAAATATTTATTGAATTGAATTGCAGTTCTGTTATTCATTACCTCTGTAACCATGGACCAATCACTTCGCTTTTCTGGTCTTTATCTTCCTCACCTACAAAATGAAGTAACTGGCCTCACAAAAGGTCTCTCTTAGCTTTCAAACCTGTAGTATAGTTATACTAGTTTATATACTAAGTATGCATAGCATATATTTCCTTGCATGCAAGTGTTTTAATTGTTCATGAATATACTCTGTTTTGCTAACTAGACTGTGTAATACCACTGCCAAAATCCACTGGACTCTTTCCTTATTGGTGTAGCTCAATGACCTACACTTGTGTGAGGGGTAGAGGTGGAGCCAGGAGGAGTGGGAAAGCTCTCGTTTGTTCAATCTTTAAATTCTCTTCTAGTTCCAGAGGCTCTTTCGACTTGGTCACTTCTGGCTTCTAGCTTTGAGAAGGAAGATGAACGAGGTCAACCTTACTGCATGTTACTGCAGGAAAAGACTAGGAAAACATTAGAGAAGAATGCTGTCTCCATTATGTCCCTGTCCCAGCTAGCTACACTAGAGACTTTGGGGAATTTCCCCTTGGGTGATATCTAGGACTTTCTCTCTTGGTTGAGCTGAGTTTCCTTGTTCCCAAGGGGGAGGTCTCTTTCACTCTGTATTATCTGATCTATGGTCCCCTTTTTATACCTTCTCTGATTTCTGTTTTGGTATTGATTTGGGTAAATAGGTTTTCTTGACTAAGTTCTTTTGTGTAGTCATTGTGGAACTGGTATTTGGTGGGAAAGGGTTCAAGTCACCGATATAAATCTTAGAATCCTGCTCCCTCTTCCGTATAATAAACAGCAATTGGAAGTCAGTTTAAACATGAAAACCTTCTCCTCTAGACTAGCAATGTTTAAGAGAAGAGATAGACAAAATTTTAGCCAGGTACCCCTCTCTCTCTGAACAGAGCAAAATAGCCTTGGGACCAATTTCCTGATTTACCTCTTGGCAAGAATTAAAGTCCCCCTTGGAAAAGAGTTGGGAGAGAAGAGGCTAGAGATATTCATTCTGCCAACACCATAATGCCCCTCTGTCCCATGCTATGTGTGGAAAACATGCCTCGTTCCCATCTATGTGGGGCTTTGTTGCAAATGTAAACTCCTTGAGGGATGAGACTGTATCTATGTTTCTTTAGATCCCTTATAAAATCATGCCAAAGGGCTTATGGCATGGCTAATGATTAGGAAAGACTTGTTGAATGAGAATGAACCTCCTGCTCTCTTTCTGTAGAAGCTGTGTTTCCAGAAACAGAATGACGTACTCTGAACTATTTATATTCTACGTCTTCAGTTTGTGATTACAATGTGTGCATACACACACATACACACACACACACACACACACACACACCACTCCCATTTGTGAAATGGTTGGAAGTTGAGAATTTGTCTGCAGTCAAGGCAGGAGGTCAGTCTTTGGTCAGAGTTAGTCTGTGGCCAGGATTGTGGCTGTAGTTTGATGTAGGATTAGGGGATTGCAATGTTAACAAGCTCAGTCTGGTGCCATGAAGCAGGGCAAAGCTAACTGACCAGCTTAGGGATTGCATTCATGAATCTGGCCTCATTAGGCTGAGGGAAACAGCTACATAACAGATCTCAGGAACCCCTCCCTCAGAGCTAACCTACAGAACCGAAATGCATTTCCAGCAGTTGGTGGTCAAATGAGCTCTGTATGAGATTTGGAGTTCAATGATGATTTTACTTTTAACTGACCAAAAAGCAAACAAGTGTCTCAAATCCAGTTAATTAAAAGGAGATCTACAGATTTGTAGTTTGACTCTTCTTGAAATTGTCTCTGTTTATGTGTGGGGCAGAGAAAGGGAGACAGACAGGAAGCTTTGCTAATACTGAGATCTGCGTAGGGAAGAATTTTTTTTTTTAAAGATGAAACCCCCAAATCTTGTTGTCATTTGTTTCACATATTTTGGGCTCAATTAATGCCATCTTGAATATTCTTATGACAGTGCCAGAAAGAATTAACAAGAGAAGGATGCATCTTCCCTTTTCATCTCGATTGGGTGGCAGGAACCTAGCAAAGTTGAAAAGCTGCTAATTTAGTAGTCAGCGGTGTCAAATAAAATTTCTAAACTGTATGTCTATAAAGGAACGTCTTAGCAATAAGACACAGCAAACATGCTTCAAAACAGTGCAGTCAGCAAATCTGGTTCAGGTTTTGAAATATCTGGCAATGACATTTATTAGAAAGAAACTATAATATATCAGTGATATAAAAAGCTGTCTCTTCATCAGTGTTGCTTTATTATAGGCACTAATTTTGTGCAAAATCCTTTAGATTCTTTGCAAAACACCTGCTGAACTTAAAGAAATATGGTTAGTGCTTGCACAGAGACAGATGTAGCTTAATCACATAATACTGAATTTGACTTCGCAGTGCTTAACAATAAATGAACTGAGCACACCAGTACAGAAGGCTTAAATCTTCCTCAAATTTGTACAAAATTTCCAATGAATGTACTGTTTGAGCTGATTCTTTCTTCATCAAGTCTGAGGAAATAAACAAACAGCAATTATGGGAAACCCATTCAGTCTGGAATTTTAAAATTAAATTAAATCAAATAAAAAAGCTGAAAGTCTGAAATGACTTTTCTTTCTCTCCCTCCCTCCCTTCCTTCCTTCCTTCTCTTCTTCCTTCCTTCCTTCTTTCCTTCCTTCCTTCTTTTCTTCCTTCCTTCCTTCATCCCTTCCTTCTTTTTTGCCTTAATTTACCTAGTTAGCTGGCTATTTATTTATGATCAGCCTCTGTCTTTCCATCCTCCCTCCATCCATCCATCCTTCAATTGTACCCTATTCATTCTGTCAGCTTACTTGAAAATTTCATGTTGTAGTTGAATCTGTTGCAAGGTCAGATATGATGACATTATAGACTGGTAAAAGATGGAAATAGAATAAGAAAGGCTATTTTCTCATTCTTTTACTGCACGTGATTAGTTTATATGTTGATTGATTTTTAGTGGTAGGTTAAGTCAATTTCAATGAATTTCAGTCACAAAGTGCTGAACAGATTATGATCCCAAATTGTTTACTTATATCACTCTTTCTTTTTTGGTCCACCTCCAGATTCCTAGGGCTCAGGAGAAACTGCATATGAACATACATATGCCATGTTCTGTCCATCCATACACATATACACATGCACATTCTCTAGCGAATTAACTATTTTTTCTTCATTGATTCTTATTTGCATTGTAATGTTAAATAATGGTACTTTAATTTTACTTCTTCAGATAAGCTGTGTGCTTGAGAAAACCATAAAACAATGAAACCTCATGAATATTTATATCAATGACTACATAGCATTATAGTCATAATCTCTGGAACTGGTTCTCACCAGTTCAGAATTAATTATCAAGTTCAGTTTTAATTGCATTCTTCTAAATTACACCCCCCCCCCAAAAAAACTATAATGAATTATCTGGTAAGTACTTTACTGGGACTAATACATCCAAGAGAGCTTCCTAAAATCCCATTCTTAACGTTTAATAACCAACCAAAGACATGTGATCCCAAACCAGCTTTCTAATCCTTGTTATCCAATGTATTAGACATTTGCGGCTGCTTCTTGGGGTTTAATACATTTCTTTCTTCATACAAGGTTTGGTGAGAGTCTAATTGAGTTTTGGGAACTTTTTTTTTATTAAAAGAAAACCCTAAACACTAACTGTTTGGCATTTTTGGAAATAGGACAGCAGACTTAGCAATGATGTAGTGGGAGATGTGTTCAGAGAATCCACATAACCTTCTTTAGAAATGACATCCATTTACTAAAGAATGAAAAAAAAGGATTCAACAAATCTATAATAGTAAGAAATATTGTAGAAATGTTGATTTATATAGACTGCTTTATAAAAATTCAGATTTACCAAAAAGATAAATTGTAGAATGTCAAGGCCCTAACAAGAAGCCCTTATGTCTGACCTCATCCTATGTCCAAGGAGATATAGAGGAGGAAACAAAGAGAAACATAGGAAACCCATGGTAGTAAACCCACAAAGTGGGGAACAGATCACAAGCTCATCTGGAGAGCATAGAAATGATGATGGACTTGGAAGTGGGGGAGGGGACTCTTGGAAACCAGACCAATGGTTAACACACAATCTCTATCAGCCAGGAAAAACCAGGTGAATCCTGGTCAATATAGTGTGATACACAACTCTATGAGATAGCATAAATATTACTAACCCTAATTTTTGGATGAGGAAACTAAGGCTCAGGGAGTTTGTTACTTAACCAAGGCAAAAAGAAATGGGGAAAAACAAACTTTCTCTATAACCATTCATAGAAACCAGGACTTTAGCCTTTTCATCAGTTAAAGCCTGCCTTTCTTCATTAGCTTGACTGTCAAATCTTATAACATTGCTCTCTATATCAGATACACCCATAGCCTTAACTCTGCCACTGACCAAAGTGATATAATCTCTAATCAGCACAATCATGGTTCCATGTACTTCCAGTTGGTTCCTGGAACTTCTTAGTTGCTACTAGCTTTTGGAACAAACACTACTCCAAGACTCCAGGTAAAGCAGTCTGATTTTGTTACATAAAGGAGTACTAAGGTTGAAATGATTAGATGTCAAGCACAGCTACCACCACTCTGGACAATTTGAAATGATTAAAAGAGAAATATGTATATAAATAAATAAAGATATATATATATATATATATATATATATATATATATATATATATCTTATTTCTCTTTTACTCAAGTCTTTATGTATTACTTTGGGGAAACTTTTTTTGTTTATTTGTTTGTTTTGAACTAGCCACATAATTTTTATTGATATGAAGAACTCTCAGTGAGGAAAATTCCTCTACCAATGAAGATCAGTGATCAACATTTCTTCTTTGAGAGTAAGGACCATCTTTGATATTTCTTTGTTTCTTTAGCACTTAGCTCGATGCTGGCACATGATTTGCTGACTCAGCAGAATATAGAGTTTTAGGGAATTTCTAGGAGAACCAAGAAGCAGAACACATCACAGATTTGTATCCAGGTTTTCCTAATTCTTCAGCGTATATTCTATTCACTGGCTATGCAACCTTTAAGTAGCATGCAATAAATAAAGTGAACTTAGCTATTTCAGAAAATGAGACAAGATCCTGTCTATTTGCTTCCATTTTTTCTTTTCTTTCTTTTCTTTGTCTTGAGTTTTTATTGTCATGAAGCACTGAGTGACCTAAAAATCAAAACAAAGTGTCACCAGGAGCTTTCTCCCATCTACAGTGTTGGTGACAACCCAAAGAGAGCTAAAACAAAAGGTATTGACTCTTTGACTGCTTTATTTTTCAAAGCAGCTCGGACTCTGGACATTATTTTGGGGTATAAATAATGACCATGCTGCCCATATGTTTATTCAAAACATATTTATAGATTGCCTGTGCAAGGTGTTGAACTTACTTCTATGAGAGGCAATAAATAATGTAGTATGACACCTTCGATGTCTAGGAGTTTATAACCAAGTTTGGGCAGTTTGGGTACTTATACCAAAAAAAAATAACACAAGCCAGTTTATGATATATTTTAGGGAGCTTTAAATTTGGATTGCTATGGGAGAAATGGCTTTTGATGTAGTGATTAGAAAAAGCTTCAAGGAAGAGACAAACTTCAATTTGGGTCTTAAGAAATAGGTAGGATTTGTCTGGGCATCATTGGCACAGGAATAAGGAATACCAATGGGCCAAGAGGCAGGAAGCTGTTCATTTAACACCAAGTAGTACAGTCTGGCATGATTTTAGTGATGATCCAAGGGAAATGCAAATGAAGAGTTTGGTTGTCGTCCCTTTATAGTGTGTTCAGTGTCAGATTACGGAGCCTGTAAATAGGGAGCCATTAAAGTTTTTGTCTTTCTTTGTTTGATTGAACAGGGTAGCGACATGGTCAAAGTACTGCTTCGGAATATAAACTTGATGGTTCGTCATGTCCCTTTTGGAATAACACAGGTTGTCATGAAGATGCCAACTACTCACTAATATTTCCCCATGCTGGAATATTCAGTTATGAAGCATCATGTATGCAGTTCTAGGGCTCAATTATCTGGAAATGTCACCACTGCTCAAGTGTCTTCTGTAATGAATTCTGTGAAATAGCTCACGAGAAGATAAAGACTCAAATATGGCCCACATAACCCTGTCCTCACTTCCCAGGAACCTTAAATATGCCACACAAGCTCCTGCATAACTTTTCTCCTCAGAGCTACAACAGTCAGTGCCACATGTAACACCAGGAAAAGAGGGAGGAGGTAAACCCTGAGCTATCAAAGTCAAGTAATAACAAGCTTCTTGCTAAGCCTTACCTACCATGCATTTCCCCAGGCTGTCAGATAAAGTCACACTACAAAACATTCCATAGGTTATACAAGTGTATATCAGCACTCAAAGCAATATGAAACTTGTTTAAATATTTATTATTGAATCTAAGTCACATGATGTTCATCTTCAGATCACCATGCCAACCAAGTTCCTCTAGCCCATGCTTGTTCCAAAAGGAATATGGCCAACAAGCCAGACAGAGCTGATTAGAGAGCATAGACCAGAAGAGACAGATTATGGGTGATGCCATAGGTAAGCTGGACAATATGGAATTATAATACTCCTGAATACATATAAGGAATGGTTATGATGTGTGGCTCTGATCCATACTGATCCTCTAGATTAGGAACACTAATAAAAAGAACTGAAATTGACAATCAAAGAAGGGACAATGGAGTGGTGAATGGTGGGGAATGTGTAGGATGCACTATTACAAACTATTACAAAGTCATAAGAGAAATGCGTGCTCATGAAATGAAAATGGGCCACTCACGTAGCAATAACGAGGGGTAACAGCATTCATGTTTCGTTAATGTTCTCTGACTGTCAAGAAAACCTTAGCAACATCTCTGGTATACGTGACATAAATCCGGTGGTGATCTCATGAAAAGACCAGGAAAGAGTTCCACAGGGCGTACAGGCATATTCAGGTAGTAATCTATATTGTTCAAAGTAACATCCACATCACTGAGATCACAGATTCACTGAAGTAAAAATATAAGGAAATAGTCAAAAGTTCAGGTTGTTGAAATGAGATGTTCAAGGACTAATTGTTTTCAAATTTTAGATGTAGGCAAAGAGTTCAGAAATTGGAAAATTATAGCCAAAGCCAAGGGCCATAAAAGGCAATAATGATTAAGTACAGGCTAGCAGGATAGTACTGTCAAGACAGTAAGGGAAAATGCCCATTAGCAATTCTATGATCTGGCTAGTGAGGCAGCTGTGGTACAGAGGAAGAAGGACTAGATTTAGAGTGAGAGCAATTAGAAAAATGTAAACTTTAACAGCAACAAGCTCTAACATGGTACTGTGTGATGATGGGAAAATCACTTAACCTTTCTGAGTCTCAATTTCCTCTTACATAAATTGGGGTTAGAAAAAATACTTTTGTACCACCTGCCTTGAAGGTTTGCTTTGAGGATCAAAGTAGATAAGATATATAAAGTACTTTCTAGAGTGATATATAATCTTAGCTACTGTGTTGTTTTCTAAGAACGAAGTTTGCAAGAGATCATTTATGATCTGACACTGATTTCCTAAGTGGGCAATACAAGACAGAATAATCCTGCTGACTTATCCAGGAACTAAGAAGGGGAATCATCTTTTCCTTATGGGACTGGACTTAACCTATATCTCTTAAGATGTCCCAGGCATTGACTTTTGGTTAAACCTATTCATTCTACAACTTCCTGTTCATCAAGATCACCTTGGGGTAAAGACCCAGGGCTCACAGAGTATATTGGTGGCTACAATGACAGAATGGCAAATGGTGCCATTCAATTGTTACTTAAAGGAAGTCAAGGGGCCAATTTGTTTTCCATGTATTAAAGGTTGAATTGCAGAGGCTAACATGATGGGCTCAATCTTTAGCAAATTTCATCCCAAATTCTATTTAGAATTTTTGATTGAAGTATAAAATCTATTCTTTTCTTCATGCTTCATTCATCACCTTATTTTTTTTAACCTGGACAGAAAATCCTCTGTCTCCTCATCTATTTCCCCAATCTCTCCCTCCTCTCCTAACTGCACTTTGTTAAGCATGGATGCCCCACTGCAACCAAACCTATCTCTGTGACATTATTTATTCCTTTCTCTGCAACTTTGCTTTCTAAATTTCTCCTCTCAACCTGAATATCCTTATTCTAACTATCTGAGTATACTTTTGTCTATGTTCCCTTGTCTCCTCTGACACTGCCATCACTTTGGTCCATGCCCTCAATCACCTCACCTAGACTATCGATCACCTACTGGTTGATCCCCCTACTTCAAATCTCTCCCCACTCTGGTCCATCCTCCACCTTCTTGGTAAATTAATTTTCCTAAAAGTGTAAATCTGACCTCTCCCCTTTCAAAAACCCCAATTGCTCCTTATCATGACCAAGGTCAGTTATAAAATCCTGTGTTTGGCATTCAAAGCCCTAGGACCTAATTGATGCCTCGTATGACTTCATCTTATACCTTATTCCCTTCTCCACAATCTGCAATCCAGCAACATTGGTTTCCTTGCTATTCCTAGAACAAGACACTCTATCTCCTGACTCCAGGTCCTTTTCTTGACTATTCCCTACGCCTGGATTTCAACATCTCATTTCTACCTAGGACTTCCTTGTTTTCCTTTGAGGCCCAGCTAAAAGCCTACGTTCCTTGAGAAGCCTTTTCCTAGACTCCTTAATTCTGGTGCCTTTCTTCTGTCAGTCATCTCCAACCTAACGGTATCTATCTTGTTATGCAGAGTGGTTTAAATGTTGTCTCCTCCATCAGACCATGAGCAGGACTGTCTTTTGCCTTTCTTTGTATACCTAGTGCATAGTGCTTAGCACAGCACCTGGCACATAAGTCCTTAATGCTTATTGACTGGCTCTACAAATCCTATTCACCATCAATTTCAACCTAAATCCTGATACTTTCATAGGGCTGTCGGGGTGGGGAACCTGTGGCCTCGAGGTGACATGTGGCTCTCCAGGTGCTCAAGTGTGACCTTTGGACTAAATCCAAACTTCACACAGAACAAATCCCCTTAATAAAAGGATCTGTAAAGTCCTGTGGAGTCTGGATTCAGGTATAGGGCCATACTTGAGTACCTAGAGGGCCACACATGGCCTCGAGGTCATAGTTTCCCCACTACCCTAAACATTCTAATTCACCCCTTCTCTCCACTCTGGTAGCATTTATTATTATCGCTAGCATTCATTTTATGGTCTTATCATATATTATGCTTTTGTTCGGTTGTTATTCTTGTTTCCCCAACTAACTGTAAGGTTCTTGAGCTCTGCTCTCTTTGATAGCAGAGATTTCATCTCACATTGTATCTCCTATAATGCCTAACAGTGTAGTGATCTAGCAGAGTCAGCATGATGGTTAGAGGAAGAAAGAGGCAAAGAATTAGAATAAGGAGAGATCTGGGTACATCTTTCCCCCGATATATAATTGCCAAAGACACTTAGTCCTTGACTCCCTCATTTGTAAAGTAAGGATAATTATATTTGCACTATTTTTTAACAAAACTTGGAGGAAAGAATCTCATAGACCTTAAATAATTATATAAATATTGCATTATATTAGTCAGCCTGGTATAGTAGATAAAGAACTCGGCCTGGAGCCAGGAAGACTGGAGAAGTTCAGGTCCCATATCCAGCACTGTTACAGATTGACTGTGTGGTCCTGGGAAAATTGCATGCTCCCCTCCAGACCTCAGGGGATCATTCAAGGTTGCAGAATACTTTTTTGCCCACTGCACATATGTGTGCATATATATGCACACATATGTGTACCTATGTGCATACAAACATGTATATTTGATTTATTTTGCCATTGTTTCCTTATCTGTTCCTTCACAAGTTGGACTAGGTGATCTCCAAGGTCCCTTTCGACTCTAACCATCTATAATTTCACTGAATGAACTGAATTCAAATAGAAAACATGGAACATCTCTGAAAATTATCGATCCTTTGGAAATTTCAATGGATAGTTTTTAGACTCAATGGCACCTCGTGTAAGTGAAGTCTCATGGGGAGGGGTAGGACTTTGACTGGGAGTCAGAAGACCTGAATTTGAGTTGCAGAGCCACAATTAACCAGCTACATGATGCTGACCCTCCATTTTCTTAACTGTAAAATGGATCTACTCATCCTCACACTGCTAAACTCACAGAGCTGTTGCAAAGAAGGCACATTGTAAGCTACAAATTATTTTGTAAGCACAAGCTACCGTTAATATTAGGTGGCAGCTTAAGCCCATAGTAATATGGAATCACGAGTAAGATAAAGGGAGACCATTTATATTATTAATGACAGTAGAATGTCCTTAAAGGGAGCTGTGTATGAAATGAGCAAACCTTCCTAATTCATAGAATGGGCTGCAGACATAGTGCAGTGGCCATTCTTATTCAAGAAAATTTTACTTCAGGTGCTGAAGCTTCTGCCTAAGTGGCTTTCATCCTCAGACTCCTTGGATCCCAAGGCTGCCTGAGTCAGACACAAACAACTGCATGCAGCTGTATGTTTTTTAAAACAAAGTTTTATTGCCTGCCACTGGTTTTTGACACGTTTATTCCATAATTTATCATACACAGTAGAGCTTCAGTCATTATTAAATATCCTACAAATGCCCAATTAGGAATACATAACATATAACATATGACACAGTATCCGTTTTTATCATGCTATGTTAGAAACACTGCTAGTGACACAGAGTAGTCCTAAGATACTCTTATCAGTGGTATCATAACAATGGCAATAATGACAAAAAGTAATTATTTAAATTCATATAGAGACTGTCTTGCAAGAAGCTACAGCAAGTACACACATTAAAAGCGCCTAGAATATTTCGGCAATGGGTCAGATTCTTATATTCTACCTCATTTTGGCAGGGAAGCCCAATGCAGCTCATATGTAGAAACCAGCCCATTTGAAGATAGGTTGGCTTATTTTCTAAAGGTTAAATGACCCCTAATAGAAAACTTAAGACATTGGCACTGCAGCAAAATCTAGTGTAGTTGTTGTTGCTCCCTAAGACAGGAAGCCAACTCTTTTTAATCAGGAGTAGTGATGCTATGACATAAGAATTAGCAAAAGACAGTTTTTGATGCTAATAATAAACAGCAGACCCCCTTATCCACTCCATTATTGAATAGCTATATCTCTGACAAATACAGTGCTGAGACTTCACTCTTAGATTCCTTCATCTCAAAACAACATTTGGAATTTGGTGTCTAACCCTTTTTTTGTTCTGTTTGCTTTTTATTATTATTGTTATTGGTGGGCGGTTGGGGTTAAGTGGCTTGCCCAAGGTCACAGGCTAGTTTTTATGTTAAGTGTCTGAGGCTGGATTTGAACTCAGGTCCTCCTGACTCCCGAGCCGGTGCTCTATTCACTGTGCTACCTAGCCACCCCTATTTAAAGAATTTTCAAAAAACCAACTGAAATGTTGGCACTCTGATAAAAGAACTATTAGTAATGTAAGTGGCAAGTAAACTCTCCTCAGCGCAAAATACTAGTGAACTGGTTCTTCAGTATCGAAATGGTGCCTTAATATCATCTATTTATGGACACTCCTTTTATTTGTGCAACTTGAAGCCAATTCATGCCTTTTCATCATGTTGTGAACTTTATCCATATTCACCCATAGATCTCCACCAGAGAGCTCCCCAAATCACTGAAAACCTTTCTTCGGTCCTTTTAATAATTTGTAGATCCTAGTGAGCAATAAAATTGTATACCTCTTGCACCTAATTCTCATGACATAACCAGTATAATTCATTTTTAGTCATATGTGTCCTTGATAGGGTCTTTTCCATTGATTTTCACACGTAAGTCATTATTGGTAATAAATATATTGCAGCCTAGTTATACCCACCAAGTGTCCTTCCATTGCTCATAAGGTGATCTGTGATTTCAGTTCCTATGAGATCATCATGATCCATGATTCACAGGAGTATTGCCTCACTGGGATAATATCAATGTATAAAAGATGTTGGGTGTTTGTTTTTTTTTACAGTAACTAGGGCAGATTCTGCCAAACTGGCAAGGCTTTGACTAAGATTCTAGCAATAGACTCTCTACTGTCAGAAGATCAGCCTAGTTAAGTATGGAAAAACTCGTCACCAGCAAATGGTAAATTTTTTGGCTATCGTAAACCATGAAACAAGTAACACTTTGTTCCCATCAGAGAGTGTATGTGAAATATTGTTACTTGATACTAATCTTGCATGTTTGAAAGGGGCAGAAAGAGAATACAACCAGTACTCATTTAAACTCAATTTAGAGCTCATAGTACTAATGGTTTTAAGAGTCTATGAATAGATTTCTGAATTGGGGCAAGCATGCTGTTCTCTCTAAAAATGGGTAGATTTTTAAATCCAGGCCATTACTTATCCACTGCATTACAAAGAAGGAGAATGTGGCTTTAATACCCTGGTCATTGATTTCTCATAGAAAGTGCCACAGAACAGCCAAAAAATGAACAACTTAACATTTTTCATGCTGATGAAGACTGGAGTCTATAAACAAAACCATCCAGCAGGTTGTCCACTGGTGACACATACCTATGAGAAAGTGACTGATGAAAAAAGTGGAGCTCAGAAGTCCGTGAAATCATCTTCTTTATCTATTCTCTTATAGGGGCCATCTCTCATAACTTGGTGTCTTTAGCTAGAGTTCAATCCACATGTCACCTGAGGTGGGATGTATTTTTCCCCCAGCTCTGTGAAATGCTCTTTTCCAATATACACTGAAGCAATCATTCAGGCCAGGTGAACTGTGAATTGATTTGGATATTATAAGCTACTTCTTCTCTGTCTGTCTGTCTCTCTCTGTCTCTCTCTTTGTCTCTGTCTCTGTCTCTGTCTCTCTCTCTCTGTCTCTCTCTCTCTCTCTCTCACACACACACACACACACACACACACACACACACACACACATGCCCAGACTCTACATAGCCTTTCTCTCTCTCTCTTCTAATCCCACCAAGTCAAATTCCCTCCCCAAATTCCTTCCCCTCTTTTATATATACATACCTATGTGCATACATGCAAACGTAATGCATAATATGTATGTATATGTGTATACATACACACATGTATACATCTGCCTTTGCATATATCTATATAATTGTTTGCAAACACCTTCATTCTTCTTTGGTTTTGCTGCTGTCTTTGTACTTTCTATTTCAAAGAAAATTGAAACTTCAAATCATGAAATATCAGTACTATATTCTGAAGAGCAAACAAGTCACTTTTCCAGCTGCATTAACATCTGAGCTAGCACACTACCTAATCTTGATCTGCCTAAAGGGATGGTTTTAGAGAACAATGACCTATGAGGTGGATATCATGCTGAATCCTTTGACACGGAAGCAATTCTTGCCTTACCATGAAGGTTGGAACTGATGGATACCAAGGTCTCATTCAACTGTTAACATTCTTCAAAATTACAGTGGCCTGAATGCCCTAGAGCATGCTGGGAAATCCTAGTTCAGCATCTGAATCTTTATAATTGTGTTGCCTCTCCCCCTACTTCCATCTCCCACTTTGTCTAGCCTATGTAGACAGAACCATAGTGGTTTTTACAAGCATTTAGCTGCTTGTTAAAATCAAGCTTCTGGAACTTTAATTAACGATTGGATTGTCACTAGTTTTATTTTATTTGAGACTGGACTTTTATTTGAGGTCAAATTACATTCATAAATAGGCAATAGCCTGGCCACCACTGTTTAAGCTAATATCTATCAAGTCACATATACGCTTATGACCTTTACCTATCAACCTCTGGGTCTCAGGACTCACCCTCATAACTGGTCAGGCAAGAAATAATGAGTCCTAACAGTGGAAGTGATGGGCTAGTGGAAGATCATATTATAGAAGTCTGAATGTTGAGCTGTTGAGCAGAACAGGACAAAATAGAGAAGAGAAGATAGGTTGAGATGAGTAGACTAGAACAAGAAAAAATAGGAATATATACATATACACATATGTATGCACATATATATGTATGTAGGTATGTATGTATGCATGTATGTCACAACCTCATTTATCTAAGAACCAAGGCCAACCAGTCCTTAGCAAAATTATATAGTCAAAAAGCATTGTTTACAGCATGTGTGAATCTACACACACACAAACACACACACACACACACACACACGTACACACACATTCCTTATTTCACATGCCTACTGCATTCCTTTATCTAATTCTTTAGGAAAAATAATAAGTCATTCAGTGTGAATTCCAAAGATTATGATCTCTTTGACCAAGAGCATTTACATTTTGAGTCTTCTGTCCAAATATTGAAGGACAGATTTTCGTCCCTTTTGTAGGCTTTTTCAGGCATCAGGAAAACAGAGAAGCGGTTTTATTATTGTTTTGAGCAGTCAGGCTATCTAGTATACTATTACTATTATGTAGCATACAATGCTTACTATGACTCTGAGTAAAATTCAGTGCTGCTACACATGACACACACCTGTTTGGATGTCATTATCCCTCAAGTCTCTTTCATCAATGAGAGGAGGTAGAAGATACCATGTGAGATGACTATCAGAGGGGATGGGTGAGTCACTTGAACTTTAGGACATCTGAAAGCAAAAAACTCCCATTCTGCTTCCCCTCTCTCCTGATGGTAGGGAAAAAGAGGTCTTTTGTGTCAAGATGAAGATATGAAAAACAATAATGATGGATCTACAGGTCAGAAAAGATGTTTCAAGGCTCTCATAGTTCCTGTGAAATTCATTATTATTTTTATTATTATTTTAATGGTTTAGGCAAGGTTTAGAAAATTTTGTTTTGTGGGGAGAGATAACTATTAGATGCAAATGCCATTGGATAGGAAAGAGGATGTAAGGAAATATTTATTGTAATTTTTTTGTTTCTTTTTTTTAAACTATTAAAAATCCTTGTTTTTCAGTTCCTAGCTTCCAAGTTGACCAAGAAGAGGAAGAACAATTGGCATGTTAAGAAAGGTCACAGCCATGTGCAGCCTATCTGGGGCACCAACTGCACCTGCTGCCTGCCCAAGGACAGGAACATCAAGAAGTTCATGATACGCAACATCTTGGAAGTCGCGGTAGTCAGGACCATTGCTGAGGCTAGCATCTTCGACTCCTCTGTGCTGCCCGAGCCTTACGTGAAACTACATTACTTTGTGAGCTGTGTGATTCACAGCAATGTGGTGAGGAATCATTCCTGTGAGGCATGAAAGGATAAGATACCATCACCCTGCTTCAGGCCTGCAGGTGTTGCCCCCAGGTCCCCTCCAAAGCCCAGGTAAAGAGCTATTGACCCATCAACATTCCTGAACCAATCAGAGCTTTAAAAAAAAGTACTTGAATTATCTGACATGTGATCATCACTTAAATAATAGTTATGGTTTTTTTAAATTGAACTTTAATACTAGGAAGAATAGAAAATACCAGGGAAAGTCTTAGTCCAGTATTATTACTAAAGATTACAATTAAACTAAGACTTTTGGGATAACTGTGTGTGCATGTGTGTGTATGTGTGTGTGCATACATATACACATACACATATGTGTACTGTCAAATAATATTTATACAGAAATATCATGTGCTGGAATATCTCATATTAAATAGGACATGTATTATTAAAGGTTTTCTGATTATGTCATAAGATAATCACATGGATCATAGGAACAAGAATAGTTCGTAAAAAATTAACAAATGCCAATAAAGAGCATTTCAAAAAATTTAGCATAATACAAAAATAATTTTATGTTAAACTATAAATCTACATTTTATATTGCTTATTGTTTTAAGACTATAATCAATTTTACACAGGACTTTCAAAAATGTCCTGTTTCTCTGTCCTCCCTTCTGAACTTTCCTCTGCTCTTTTCTATGATAATATATATATATATATACACACACACACATACATATATATACAATGTTTTTTTTAAAATTGATATCACTATTGGTGATCACCTTTTTCACCATTCTCCACTCCCATAATACTGAGACAAAGAAAAGATATGCAATAAATAAGCATGGTCAAGCAAAAGAAATCTACACAATGGCCTTGCTTTCACACACACACACACACACACACACACACACACACACACACACACACACATATATATCTTTATGTACATTGAGTCCATTAACTCTGTCAGGAGATGGGCAACATATTTTATCAGGGGTCCTCTGTAGACACAGTTGATCATTGCTTTGATCGGTTCTTAAATATTCCAAAGTTGTCCTTACAAGGATGTTAACCTCATAAAAATTCTCAGTTCTTATAACTTAGAATTCTATATAACAATCTTTTTTATCATCAAATCTTATAGCAGAATAATATTCCATTAGATTCAGATACAACTATTTATCAACATTTCTCCCTGGGATTCTAAGTCTTTTCTTTTTGTTCTCTCCTCTCCTATCTCTTCTTTCCATAATCCTTCTGAATCAAATTTGATTTGTTTGTATTTCCTCCCCAATATTACCCTACCTCTAAATATTTCCCCTTTATATTCTGTTGTTTCCCCATTGAGTTTAATGCACTTCTTTTAAAAATCGCGTTTTTAATGTGTCATTTCAAATAAGGGAAATGTTTACTTGGTGCCTATTCCCCTTGTACCTGCCTCTGTTTGTATATTCTTGTCTTTATGTACCTCAATTAAAAGAATTAGCAAGTTTCATTCCCTCCTTACTCCTTTCCATTCTGAAGTATTCCTTTTAATATTCCTTCTTATTTCCCTTTTGAACATCTTTAGAATAGAACTAGCATACCTACAGGTTCTCTGTTTTACTTACTGATTCTCTCAATGTCCCTTAAAATACTGAAGCTCTAAATGA
>CM053580.1:268387000-268404669 GCA_028627135.1 Pseudochirops cupreus | reverse complement strand
AGAGAGAGAGAGAGAGAGAGAGGAAGAGGAAAAATGGAAAAATGCTGGATCTAAAGTTGGATAGAAGCTCTGAAACAAGTTGAGTCCAAGCAGGAATCAATAAAGGCAATCATGTACAATCAACACTTATGTGGATTTAAGTCATGTGATTCAGGAGCTTAAAATAGAGCCGAATTAGACCAGATGGCAGCTTTCAAAGCAACAGTGTAGGTGCAAAGAATGCTTTACTTAAAGGAGATTTTGCCGAGGTGTTATTGGCAGAGAGAGCATTTTATAGCAAGTGAGGCAGGATTCAGAGTAAATCACAGCTGAAGGCAGAAGTGGGTGTTGTATAAGCAAGGCATTATGGAGAAGTTTAAGTGCATCTACTCAGATATTCAGTATTGGCGAGCCAAAAAAAAAATTGTTTGAAGGTCTTCTGTCAGGGAACTCTCCTTTTTTTCCCCTTTCACAGGCAATTTGCTTCGAGTTGGATCTTGAAAAGAACATGCTGACATCTAGCAAAGGGGCTAACCTTTTAGGAAGCTTTTCAATATTTATACATTGGAACACTTGATAAGATTTCATCCTTCAGCGTCAGTCCTGCGTCTTTCCTTGGGGACCTTTTATAACACTTTCATAACTCACATCTGCATTTATCTTTGCACCTTTGTTTCTATTCACTTTTCATTCTGTTTTTGTTAGAGGAATTTCAAGTGGCCGCCTTCCAGATCTGATGTTCAGCAAATCTCAGGAGAATTTCTCCAGCTTGGAGGATGGGAGACCCAATTTAAGAGTTCCTTCACACTTGAAATTCTAATTGCTAATGCTTCCTTTCTATGTATGTGTGCTCCAAGAAGTGCATATGCAGGACCCAGGTGATGGCTGTGCAAGTAGCTTATTGAATTAAAAAAAAATCATACTCTACTTTCCATATCAAAATCAGATTTTAAAGAAACGAATAATAGGGGAAGCAAGGAAAGAGGAAGACTCATTTTCCCTATGAGTCTAATAACTGCAATGCTGAAAATGAAACATGGTATGGAGGGAGGGATTCTAAGGGCAACTTAGGAAACTTTGAGAAGGTAGTACTACTATTAAAAATTCATGGAGTGAAAATGCCCTACTGATTGCACTTAGAACAGTATTTAGAACTACTTGGTATTTAAATTATAATGATACATTTTAGTAGCTATATATTTGAGATGGATTCCATATTAGTTTCCTTTAAATACTGGGTCACCATCTTTTTCTTTAGCAGCAACTTCATCATCTAAAACAGTGGTTCTCAATCTGTGGGTTATGTTCAATTTGTAACAATGAAAATACATTCTGCATGTCAGATATTTATATTACAATTCATAACAGTAGCAAAATTACGGAAAATTATGAAAATAATTTTATGGTTGGGGGTCACCACAACATGAGGAAATGTATTAAAGAGTCATGGCATTAGGAAGGTTGAGAACCACTGATCTAAAAGAAAAATAAAATGAAGCCCCTAACTGCATATGGAAATATTAAATGTTACACCAACATCCCTTAAATCTGTCATCTTCACTTCTTATGCTTGTTTTGTTTTCCTAAGTTCTGAACCTGTTCCAGCTTCTAAAAGTTGCCACCTTTCTGACTCTTTACAGTGTCGGACAACACAAACTTCTGTCTATCTCCTTGGCTTTTGCTGTCAGTGTTTCTTGGCATCTCTAGCTACTCCCTGTCCCTTGCCAACCCCAAACACATACACACATACTGGGCTGTTAACCCTGTTTCAGATATGTGGCTTCACTATAAATACTGACTTTTAGGTTCATCCACTTTTATGTTTCCCCTTACCACCACCAGCTTCATTTTGTATTTCCAGCTGTGTGCTATGTCTCCATGTCCTGGCCCCTCACCTTGAGTATATGAGCTGCTATTACCTACATACATCCTTGGTGCTAAAATGTAGGATTGCTGTTTGCAGAACAACCTTTGGTTCAAGGAAATAAGGTATGGTTTCTTATTCAATCAATCAGTCAAGAAATCTTTACTGAGATCCTGCTGTGTCTCAAATATTACTGAAGATATGAGAAAATAAATAATCCCTGCCCTCATCAAATTTAAAACTGAGGTAGGGGTGGTAGAAGTAGAGAGACTCATATAAGTGAAAAACCTGCTGGATAACCAAAGACTAAGGAATCAATTCCTAGGTTTGGTTTAGTATGTTTTAAACTAAATTTTAGAAATTTGTTGAAAAAAAGAGAAAGGTGTAGTTGGGGAGGGGGGTAGGAGGGAAAATGTGTTTGTGGGGGGTGTAGGTGGTAGGGGGGAATCATGACTCAGATATAGACCTTGTCACTAGCCAAAAATAAGAGATAAGGGTTACCAGAGAAATATAGTGGGCTGCTTCTCAGGAGATTTTCACAGCTGTGTCTGTACAGATATAAGAAAGAAAGAGAGCAGAGCCATCAACAAGTGGATAGGATCAATATAGACAGCCAGGATAAACCACTCAGCCCCATACAGATGCAAGTTCCTTAGACTGAATGATCCAGATAATTGCTTAAATTTTGTGTGTTGTTTTGTCTGCATAGATAACTGAAATGTCTTATACCATTTAAAGGATACAGAGCTGAAATCACTATTTTTTAAGCATCATCATTGTGACCCTGATTTTATCAGTAACTTGTAAAGTTACTCACCTATTAGATTAAAACACAAATTTATCACCTTGGCATTCAAAGTTCTCCACAATTTGCCCCATTTCCTGTATATATTTTTCTCCCACTACCTCCCAAATATCCCCAGTCCTTTCACTGTCCTATAAATACACTCTTCCATTTTGCAGTGAATGTCCCTCAAGTAGAGGCATACCCAAAATTTCCTTAGTCTAGCACACAGTAATATGTTATCCACTAGTATTTTCTTAAGTATCTAGTAATAGTAAAAAAAAAAAATTCAGTTAGGGTTTATAGCTCTTCAAGGACAAAGACCATATAGATGTATTTCTCTTGTGACCCATATGACTGGCACAGTGCTAGGGTGTAATTGATATTCAGTTACTGCACTGAATTATACTTTTGTGGGCATCATGAATCTATATGGATTTGGTATGGCATTAAGTACTTCTTTTTTTTTTATTTTGGAGGGCAATTGGGGTTAATTGACTTGCCCAAGGTCACATGGCTAGTTTTTGTGTTAAGTGTCTGAGGGCGGATTTGAACTCAGGTCCTCCTGACTCCAGGGCGGGTGCTCTATTCACTGCTCCACCTAGCCGCCCCTCATTAAGTACTTCTAATCTGAAGGAGATCCCATATCTCTCATGGCATAGCTGAGAGAAAGTCATCCAAGAAGCCTTGGACTCAAGTTCTGCCATTGATTGACAGCAAGTGTCAGGGGCCAGATTTGAGACCAGGTGACTATGGTAATGAAAGCTTCCAGTTCAAGGCATACAAGAATTGGCTCAATGTATAGGACCTTTAGTTTGGAAACCAGAAAATTAGGGAAATACATGATGTTTGTCTTTAAGGGTTTGAGGGATTGTTAAGTGGAAGAGGCATTAGAATGATATTTCTTGGCTCACAAGAAGGAAATAGGAGCATTAGACTGGGAACTCCTTGATAACAAGGATGGTTTGTTCTGTTTTGTTTTGTCTCCTTTTAGTTTGTTTGTTTTGCCTTTCTTTGTGTACTCTGAACTCATACTGGTGGTAGGACCCTGGATAAGTCCATTAACTTCAGCACTTCAGAGGCAAATCTCTTATATCTTAAATTGCAAAAAAGGTGCCAAACTGTATTAGTAAAAGGAAGTCAAGAAGTCAAGTCAATTCAACAATCATTTATGAAGTGCCTATTATACGTGTCAGTCACTGGGCTGAAGATTCAAAGAACAGCCAGAAATAGTCAGTGCTCTCAAGAAACCCATAATCTAATAAGAAAAACAACATTTAAAGAACTATGTACAAATATGACATTAGGAATAAACTAAAGATAACAGAAGGAAGGCACTCTCATTAAAGGGGTTCAAGAAAGGTTTTTTGGGGAAGGTGGGATTTTAGACGGTAACTGAAGGAAGCCAGGGAAGCCAGGATATTCAGATGGGGGAGGAGACATTTCAGGCATGAGTGACAGTAAGTGAAAAAAAAAACAGAATGAGAAGATGGGGTATCTCTTGTGAGGACTAGCAGAGGAGTCAATGTCATTAGATTAAAAAGTATATCCTGGGAAACGAGGTATAAGAAGATTGAAAAGGTAGAATGGGACCATATTATGAAGGTCTTTGAACACCAAACAATTTTTATTTTATTTTTTCTGGAGGTAATAGGAAGCCACTAGAGCAGGGGTGGGGAACCTGCAACCTCGAGGCTACATATGGTCCTCTAGGTCCTCAAATGTGGCCCTTTGACTGAATACAAATTTTAAGTTTGGGCCAGATTTGAGTCCAGGTGACCAGGGCAATGCTGGCTTCCAGTTCAAGACATAGTAGTATTGGCTGAATGTACCAGACCTTTAACTTGGAAACTGGAAAATTATGGAATATATGAGAGTTATATTTAAGTATTTGAGATAATGTTAAGTCAAAGAGGTGTTAGAATGGTATTTCTTTGCTCACAAGAAGGAAATAGGGACATTAGAATGGGAACTCCTTGACAAGAGGGACTGTTTATTTTGTTTTTTGTTTTGTTTTTTCTTGTTTCTTCAAGTTTGGATTCAGTCAAAGGGCCACACTTGAGGACTTAGAGGGCCAGCCACATGTGGCCTTGACAATGCAGGTTCCCCAGCCCTGTGCAATAGTTTATTAAATGGGGATGGGGGTCTGTGACATGGTCAGATTTATACTTTAAGAAGACCATTTTGATAGTTAAGTCAAGAATAGACAGAAGTGGGGAGAAATAGTCCAGGTGGGAGATGATGAGGCCCTACACCAGGGTGGGAGCAGTGTCAGAGGAGAGATAGGAAGTATTTCAAAAGTAGAATCAACAGGACTTAGCAACAGATTGAATATGGGGAGTGAGAATGAGGAGTCAAGGAAGACAAATAGTTGTGAGCCTGGGTGACTGACAGGATGGTGATGCTTCTCAGTAGTTATCAGAAAGTTAGAAAGAAGAAAGAGATAGGATAAGGGGAATGACAACGAGTTCAGCTTTGAATGTATTGAGAATTTACAATACATCCATCCAATCTGAGATGTCCAATAGGTAAAATTGGAGATCAGTAGAGAAGTGAGGGTTGCATAAGTAGATCTGAGGAACACAGAGTTAATAATTGAATCTAAAATAGTTGTTGAGATCACTAAGCAAAATACTACAAAAGAAAGCCTAGGACAGGGTTTGGATATACCCAGTTTCCTGCTAAGACTTGGATGAAGATCTGAGAAAGAAGATTCAGAAGGAGCATTCAAACAGGGAGGAGGAAAACCAGGAGGGAGGATCATGAAAATCTAAGGAGAATAGGGTATCAAGGAGAAGACAGTGAGCAACACTGTCGGTGGCTACAGAGAGGACAGGAAAGAAGGATGAGGACTGATAAAATCATATTAGATGTGGTGATTAAGGGATCAATAGTAACTACGCAGAGCAGTTTCAGTTGAATGATGAGGTCAGAAGATTGACTTCAAAGAAGTTTAGAGATTGAGAGCAAAGGAAGTGGAGGAACCACATAGAGATGACCTCAAGTAGTTTAGCTATGAAAGGTAGGAGAGAGAGGATTATACTTAAGTGTGGATAGCAAGGGTGGGTGGATCAGGTCAGGATTTTGTAGGAAGCGACCAGTAGAGAAGAAGAAATTGAAAATTAGAATTCTTGCTCTATACCAGTGAAATCACTCCCTATCTTTAGAGGCCAGAAGAGTGCCTTAGGCATAGTTTCCACTTAATAGATGACTGTTTACTTGTTGAATCAACATGGAGAGAATGTTGATTCACCATACAATAGCTTTATCAACAGTGCCTTCAGTTATTCAGGTGCAAAATACTACACTTCACTTACATGAGCAGTTCTATTATGAGAGCTATGCTATGCAGGGAAGTTAAGGATATTTGGGGAAAGGTTCGGAACTGTTAGTTTGTCGTCAAAGATGGCATATTTCTAGTTCTGCCTTTTGGGCCAAGAAGAACCAGTCTAGTCCTATTTATTTCTTTCTTTTTTTTTTTTTTTTGTCTTTTTGGAGTGGGGAAGGTAGGGCAATTGGGGTTAAGTGACTTGCCCAAGGTCACATGGCTAGTTTTTGTGTTGTGTCTGAGGCCGGATTTTAACTCAGGTCCTCCTGACTCCAGGGCTGGTACTCTACTCACTGTTCCACCTAGCCACCCCTCTAGTCCTATTTCCACACACCAGCCCTCCAAACACTTAAAGACAGCTGTGATCTACCTCCCGAACTTTCCAAGTTAAAAATCGCCAATTCATACAACCAAAACTCATATGTCTTGATCAGCAGGTTATTCATCATCCTGGACACACGAGGTCAAAATCTTGCCCCTGACACTGCTATATGACCATGAGGAAATGATTCAGTCTTTCTGAATCTGAATTTTACTGATCTCTAACAAAAGGGTAATAATACTACTTTTCAGAGTTACCGTGGAGATCAGATGAGATTGTGTGTTTGTGTGTGTACCTGTGTGTATACATATATATGTATATGTATTTTGTTTATGTATGGAAATGTGTGAGTGTATATATCCGTCTATATATGTATATACACATATGTCTCTGTAAACCTTCAAACAATACATAAATGGCATCTACTATTATTGTTGTTCTCCCCAAACAGGTGATGACCATTTCCCAATTTTCTTAATGCATAATTCTGACCATATCTTCCTGATGTAAAAACAAACAAACAAAAAAATCTCCAGTGGTTCCTTATTTCTTATGGTATAAAATGCAAATTCCTTAGCCTGGTATTTAAGGTCCTCTGTAGACTTCCTCCAACCTACCTTTCTAGTCATATTTCTTATTACTTTATTTCACATGCTTTGCACCATAGATAAGGTGGAAGATTCGGGCTATCTCTAAAACTTGGCGTAGGATGCCCCCTCATCTCAGGAATACTTACATTTTGAAAGATGTCTCTCAATCAAGCCATAACTCAATAAACCTTCTGTTTAGGCTATTCCCCCTTCCCCACCCTCCATGTGGAATTCAGTTTCTCTTCATCTGTAACTCCCAGAGACCTTTTCTTCCTTCAAGGCTGAGCTCAGGTGCCAGAGCCTTAGTTTCCTTATGTATAAAATAAATGAAGTAGACTAGTTGGTCTCTAGGGTATTTTTTAGTTGTAAATCTATGACACACATAAGAAATTCTTGTTTCAAAATGCAGGAACGCCAGCTTTTGTTTACTCCATCCTTTCTGAAGTCTTCTTATTCCCTCAAGCTAAAATTTGTACTCTCCTTCCTCCGAGTATTCCCAGAGCACTTTGTCCACATCTCTCCTTGACCTCTGTCACACTTCCAATTGTCATATGTTTATCTATATGCCTGTGTTATGCCCCTTTTATAGAATACAAGCTCCTCAAGGGCAAGAACTAGGTTATTTTTGGTCTCTGTGCCCAGAGCCCAGAACAATGCCTTGTCCATAGTTGATACATAATACAAGATTATGAATAGAACCAAATCCTTTCTGAATTCAGTCACATCTCCTAGACTTCCTTAACAAGCCTAACCCTATAGAGTTCTTTTTCCAAATTACTTTGCTTTGCAATGTCAAAATTCAATTACCATACAAAACATTTGTATTAGAGAATATGTGATTCTTCCCATACTAGACTGTTATCTACATGAGGGAAGAGCTAAGGGGCATCATAGTACACAAAATGCCAGGAGTCAGGGAGATCTGAGTTCAAATTCCGACATACTTAGTAGCTGTGTGACCCTGAGCAAGTCCCTTCACCTTTGTCTGCCTCAGTTTCTCCATCCATAAAATAGATAATAATATGACCTGCCTTGCAAGGTTGTTGTGAAGATCAAATAAGATAATAATTGTAAAGTGCTTAGTGCAGTGCCTGGCACACAGCAAGCCCCGTATAAATGATGATGACAATGGTGATGATGATGGCAGAAACCATATCTTTTTAAAACTTTGCATGTCCCCTGCTTTCCAAGACTGATACCCTGCACAGAATAAACTATATATAACGTATATTTACATTTCCTTTGGTTGAGACTAAGTTTACACCATGTTTGGCAGATGTTGATCTGAAACCAGAACACTTTCCTCAACTTCTAGAATTCTTCCTTCTAACAGAAACTAAACTCAATGTGGATTTTCTTTCCAACCCTGACCCAGAGGTACTTGCAAGGTGGACCTTGTTCACATGGAATGATAGTCCCTTCTAGCAAGTCCTCGATGATTCCTTCACAGGCCTGCCACAGTGGTGGTAAGCCTTCCCTTTGAGAGTCATTCTTTTGGCATCTTCAAAAGTATCATCATACCTGAAACGGGGTAGCAACTTAAGGCATTAACAGCTTAGCTTGAATTCATTTATCATAGATTTGCTAGCTAGTTACTTCTGAAGATCCTAAAAAGGATGAAATATTGGTTTTCATGTCAGGAGGAGGAAGAAAGAATGATAAGAAATATTGGGAGAAAAAAAAAGGTGGGATGAGCCTTCCTAGGGGCAAAGTAGCATGGGAAGCAGTGCAATTAGTTGCCTGACAGTAGCATAGGATCACTAGTAGCAGGGAAAGATTTAGGAAGAGTTTCAGTTTTCACAAGGTCAGGCCCTGGGTATTAGCAGTAGCTAGTCTCATCTATAGCAAATACTATGGGCTACATCCTGACCTTGTGAGGCTTGAACCCGCAGAGAGACCCCAAGGTGACTGAAGATGGCATTGCTGATTTGCCCCTGCTGGCCTCACACTGCCACTGGGTAGGGAATGGTGGAAATCATAGAATTTGTTAATATGAAAGATAGGGATCAGCAGATCAAGCTGTAGATCGTGGTGTATTTAAAGCAATACAGCACAGGCTTGAGCTGAGGAAATCGATTCCAGAACATGTTGCAGATGGACTGATAACTATAGGAAGAGCCCCTTGGTGAATTATTAACTGGTTGAGTCTTTTCCATAAAAGGGAAAATGAAGGAGACAGTGCCTTTGAATAAGGCACTTTAAAAGGAAAGCTTTTAGTAGTGCCCCAGGAAAGATGAGCTAAGAACTACAAGAAAAAATACAGGGTGGGAAGGGGATAAGAGAAAAGAGTTTTTGTGTTGTTGTTTTATTTTGTTGTGTTTTTTAGACCTGATTCACTGCTCTCTTTACTGCTTCCTTTACAAAAAGATTCTCATTCTCTCTTCTGTAGCTTTGTTGATGTTTTAACAGAGGAACCAAGGAATAACTATACTTTGCCCTGAGCCCAGAAGAGACATTGCATTCAAGGAGCTATATGGAGATATATGAGGAGTCAGGTTTGGTCATGGGCCATGTATGAAGGAACACATTCCAGGAACACAGGGCTAGAGCACATGAAATGCCCCCACATGGGACCAAGGCAGCTCTCAAAATTTTTATGTTATAGGGTTGCTAGATCTAGAGCTGAAAAGAACATCAGAGTCTATGGAATCTAACACCCTCATTGTTACAGATAAGCACACTGAAGGGCAGGAAAATTAAGTGATTGTTCAGTGTTCCACAGGTAAGAAAGGTCAGCAATGGGATTTGAACTCAAGTTCTATGTCTATCCTCTCTCCTTGGTGAATTATCTTTTGGGGACATATGATTTCTATTGCATATTTCTTCTTTGTAATGGGTGTCAGATCTTCTATCCCACTGGGCATTGCAATGTCTTTACTAAGGATTGCTAGTTATTGAGACACCATTTACTGGGCTTGAGATTTTTAGGACCATCTTCCTGTTTACTAAAGTGTTGTGACTAGAAAGTCTCTCTCTAATAAGAACATTCTAAAGTGCCTTAGTGGGTACAGTGTCCCCTCACTGGGACAATGAGTATACCCCACCTAGTTAAGCCAACAGCCAGGAAAACCAACCAGAGTGCCTCCACAGTTAAATTCATTCTAGAATAAATGAAATCTGTTTCATCCAGGATGCCTATTTCACTCCTTCCTAGCTATATCTTTCCTACATATTCTGAAAGATTGAACTCATGTTTTAGCCCGGCCAAGAAGTCTCCCCACTACTACCCCAGGACCAAATGATTTACCCTGATTCTCCAGTGACTTATTACAACGAGTGTCACCATCTCAAATCACAAGCATGATTATGTCCTATGACATATTGTTGAATGCCCACTGTGATTCTGCCCCCCCTCCCCCTGCCCCGTGTTAGATACAATAGAAGATGCAGGCTAAAAGGGAGTCATTCCTGCCATCAGTGAGTTCAGAGTCTAAGTGAAGAAACATGATTTACACACCTGAAAACATAAAGATGCCAAATATTTTGTCAACTGGATGATGCTTCCAGATTTCCAAGCTGGATAGATATCTGGCTAGTGGCAAAAATGTGGGTCAATGGTAGTTGAATGAATGAATCAGTGTGTATAAATACAAAAGCAAAGACAGCACCTGACCTCAAGAAAGTTATATTCTAATGGGAAAACCAACATGTGTAAGGGAGTGATGTCCAGAAAGGGGCATCTGTAGCCATATAAATATAAAGACGGTGAGTGAAGGCCTTGGGAAGTAGAAAAACTGTTTCCATTTGACTCCTGAGAACTTCTTGCTTAGACACTTCAGACAGAGCTCTTGGCAGGAATTATCCCCTTGTACCTTTCTTGAAAGCACTGGGGCTCTGCCGAGGGGAGACTCATAATGAGTGACACTTCCTTTATTGCTCATGTTCATCTAATGCCTTTCTCTCTTTTCTCCACTCTGTTATCCTACCTTTTCTTCACTCTCGCTTTCCTTTTTCTTTGTCCTTATCGCTTTTGTTCTCCTCTCTGAGGACCCTTCTGCCTGACTCTGATTTCCTTTGACTTGACGCATTTGATTTTTATTCTCTGAATCTCATTATGTCTTGTGATGGCCAGCATTCATCTTCTAATAATTCAGATATAAATAAAGGAGTTTGGGAATCCCACCAAGACAAAGTATAGAAAGAGCCTACCTAATCAGTGACTCAATTCATGTTTCTTCCTGCCTTCAAACACTGAATCTTAGGGCAGGGACTTCAGTCGGGAAGAGAAAGAGCTTATCACTTTTTTCTTGCAGTGAAATTTTTTGAGGCAGGGATTTTTTGGTGTATGTGTTGGGGGGAGAATGTGGGGAAAGGGGCAGAATCATTCATTTCTGCACTTCAAAGAGAGATTGTTCCAGCTGGAAACAACCCTAAAGGAAGGTTCAGGGCTGTGACACAGAAGCATCTCTGGACTTGGGAGATCTGAACAGGGAAACCGGCCAAAAATTATAATAAATTTTCTCCAGATAAGACCTAGATGTAAACACAACGAGTGATGGATGAGATCACAGAGGCCTGAAAAGTCCCCTTGCCCAAGAAACTCCCTTTCCCAACTACTGATACCCAAGATTTCTTTTTCCTTTTTCTTTTTTCCTTTGCACTATCAGTACTTAGCACAGCACCTGGCACAGAGTAATCTCTTAATAACTGGTTTATTGATACCTTGACTTGTGATTTGCTTGACCTGTGATTTCATTGTTACAGGGCAGCACAGTCAAACTCAAATAGAAATGGGCACACCTAAAAACCACATAAGGGGCCCTAGGTTGCCAGGCACTTTGCTGAGTGCTTTACAAATATTATCTATTTGATCTTCACAACAACTCTGAGAAGGAAGTGCTGTTATAATCTCCATTATACAGGTAAGGAAATCGAGACAAACAGAGGTTAAGTGACTTGCCTAGAGTAAGTGAATTCAAATTTGAACTCAGGTCTTCCTGACTCTAGGCCCATTACTTTATATACTATGGTGCCATTTAGCTACCTCTAATAATGGTAAAATACAGCCTGGCTTCATCCTTTCGGTATTGAAAATCTTTCTAAAAAGAACTAAGAAAGAAATAGCCACAACAACAAAAAATATGGAAGCCAAGGCAGCAGACTATCCAGCTATAAGACAACTAGCAATATTATCGGTACTTGTCTATGATTTTAAACTGTATAAATATGATCGATGTTACACATATACACATGATCACCTTGTGTGGGAGTTATGCAGTCCATTTCCCAGGGTTGGGGAAATCATAGTTGTAGGGGAAGGAGGGGAAGAATGTAAGGACTGGAAAGAGTCAGAGGTATGCTGGCATCAGCTTGAAACGGCCAGGTTTTAAATTTTTGGTATGAACATTTATACCTAGGGAAAAAAAAGCAAAATCTACAAATCAAGGTTTGATTTATTCTTTTGATGATTATCTAGACTTAAGAAAGTGATGGGGAAATATTATTAATGCGAATTAAACTTAATTTTGTGTGCTAGGTACATATATATTTATTATAGATAGAAATCATAGTTTTATATATTATAAGATATAAATTTATCAATCATAAATGCGTGTATATAGAGAGACATAATTTCCCCCCAGAGAGCTGTCTGTTAAACATTTACCAGAATATATCTGGAGGGAATCCAGTCAGGAAGTGGAAAGGAGGAGAATTGGCAGTAAGATTGGAGATAAAGGATCTTACTTCACTGTCTGGTTTTCTCACCTGGTGCCTGGGTGTAGATGGTTTGAGTCACGGAAGAGGGGTGTATAGAACTATATCTCACTGCCACCTCTCTTTCTTTTGTATTTCTGTATGATGTGTAAGGGAACCATTTACTAGGAATACCTTACAATCATAAAAGTCATCCTTCTGCATATACCAGCCAATTGACCTTAGTAAAGTCCCTTTAGAACACTGAGTTCCTATTTCCTCTTCTGTAAAATGGGGATAAAATGTTCATACCACCTACTTGACATAACTGATTTGAGGAAAGCACTTTGTAAACTATATAGCACTTGTGCAATTGTTCTTACACACACATTTGTGCAACTGATTTTTTTCAATATAAATTCAGAACTTAAAATCAATCAGTTATCAACCTGGCACATATTAAATATCTACCATGTATCAGGCATAGTGCAAAGCACAAGAGATACAAAGACAAAAACAAAATCTACTTGCCTTCAAGAAATTCACATTCTATTAGTTAAGACAACATGCATACACACACAATTAGTATTCAAAAAAGAATGGAAGGTGATTGGGGAGCAGGGGGATTAGCATCTTAGATAGAATTAAGTGGTTTTAAATAAGAAGTGGGGCTGAGGAGACAGTGAATAATGGTCAGATTCCAGCAATTAATTGGGTAAGTTCTCGAAGATATTTTGAGGTCTGTAATTGTAGCACTGTCATTTGTTGTCTTCCAGTTCATGAGAGAGTAAGTTTTTGGTGTAGCTACCAGATGAAGTCTTGCTAGGTGTTCTATAGTTGCTCATTTTTTGCAGCCTATAATGATATGTTGCACAATTTTTACAGTTTCTTCATGTAGTCTTCAATGATTATCAAATTTGCTCCCCTTAAGAGTTCCTCTTCTGCATTTTCTGATGCCATTAATTTTGTCCTGAACTGCCATTTTAAATTCCTCTATTTCCATAAACAAAACCACATCTTTGCTACTTTGTTGGCATATTAGTGGCTGAGTTCATGCAGATGTTCCTTATGGACAGCCTGTTGACTGCCTTGGAGCTTAGCCATTTTGCTGTCTTTATCCTGAAGAAACCATTTTCAATCTCTTTCAGCAAATCCAAAGGCATAGAGCTGTTTTCAGCCTTTATTCTGTTCAGTGAAATGATATTTTTCTGTTTGAAATTATTTAGTCATTTTTCAGTTGTGTCTAACTCTTCAGGAATCCATTTGAGGTTTTCTTGGCAAAGACTCTGGAGCAGTTTGCCATTTCCTTCTCCAGCTCATTTTACAGATGAGGAAAGTGAGGCAAACAGGGCTAAGTAGCTTGAACAGGGTCCTATACACAGCTAGTAAATGTCTGAGGCTCGATTTGAATTCATAAAAATGAGTCTTCCTGATTCCAAGTCCAGTGTTCTATACAGTGTACCACCTAGCTGTCCCCTTGAAATATATTTATGCAGATACACACACATACATACATACATACACACACACACACACACACACACACATGCACACACCTATTTTTAAATACTTTGGGAATATCTATAAACTCCCTTCCTCATTTTGGGGAAATAAGTGTTTATCTTTTGACAGCTGTCTTAGGGTGATGAGCACTGTGTTTTGTTAATTTCTTATAGGTTTTTCTTGGGATATTTTTCTTATCAGTTGTGGTACATTTTGCAGGTCTAAATCTGAATAACAAGATGAGTATTGCATAGATGTTAATTGATTTGAACATGTTCTTCCCATTCAGCTTTGATTTCAGGATGCTGCAAAATGTCTTAACATATTCAGCCACACCATAGCCTTTCTCTTTAGATTTTTATATTAGATTTTTCTTGCCTGGAGGAGAACAAGGTATTTATAAATGTCAACTCCATCCATTAGTTAAGTTTAACATCCAGATTCAAACTTTGAAACCTTCAGTTTCTTTCTCTGACATACGCTATTTTTTTTTTCCTTTAAAGTAGCTAAATGACTTGATGTTGTTGGAGAATGATTCCATTAGATGAGGGTGTCTTTATAGTATTTTCTCAGTGTAGTTATTTAGCCCTATGTCATTCAAGGAACAAGGCATTTGATTGGACTCATCCTTTAACTTGGAAGTCATGCTTGATTTTATTTGGGTAGTAGATTTAAGTAGTAATAGTAAATAGTAGGTTTAAGACCAGGTAGAACTTTCATGAACTTAATCTATCTCCCTGAAAAAAGTCATACTTTGTATCAAACTTTATGCTTTTTATATTACTGGATTGATGTCACAGTTTAGCAAATAGCTTTCCATATGAACATGAAATACTCTAGCATTCTGATTTTTACCTTGGTCTGTTTTGAATATTTCCAGTTTATGAATAAGCCATGAGTACAGAACTGAGTCAAAGGTTCATGATAAGCAATAGAACATAAATCTTATTGTACTTCCAGAAAGATTGTTCAATAATTATGAAATCAATAACATGTTTCTCCTCCTAAACTTTGGACGTTTTAGCACAACCGTTTGGCTCCTCAGTAAATATAGTTTTCTTATAAATGTTCATAGTTATTTTTTTAATGAAACAAGCTGCAAATATTTTGCATAAAATAAAGAAACACATAACTGAATTATATTTTAAGGAATCATTGGTGATCTTATCTTTTGACAGTAGATGTGTGATTCTGCTAAAACTATGAAATCAGACTTGCATTAGAGAAGAAGACGGTAAAGTGTTTTGATAATAATCCATGTGCTAATTTGAGTGTTTGAGGCAATAATTATGGATCTTTTTCGGCTTGGTGGCTTTCCAGGATTGAGGAGAAACTAGAGTTTGTCACCTTACTTTACATTAATACTTAATATATTAATGATGCTCAAGTTTTCTATGTTTTATTTGCTAGAGCTTGTGTTTTTGTTGTGTGGGACTTCTTACAACCATAGAGATGACCAAGAATTTTCTGTATCCTCATTCTTAATTTTTTTTCTTCTAACTCCTTTACTTCTCAATTTCTGTAGTACAGTTTTTGATTGATATCAAACACTTTTGTTCTTTGAGTTACTTCACATTCTTGCTTTGTCTTGACTTTTTACTTAGCTTCCCACTGCCAGTTAATGGTATACACACACACACACACACACACACACACACACACACACACACACACACAAACACCAGATTATATTCCAAATGTTTCTTTGTTGCCTTTAATTAGGATATATAAAATTTGAAATGTATTTTATCTGTAATCCTTGATATTCATATAATGTCTTTCTGTCAATATTAAAACAACAACAACAACAACAACAACAACACCACAACTTTCTTGAGTTACATCTGCCATAATGGCATGCTAGGGTCAACCTTTATAGCTCAACCTTTCCTCTCATGGTTCTTACATTGGTAACAGCCATCATGTATATTATGTTATCCAAGTCTTGAAAGGTTTTTCCACTTTCCATAACTGTTACAGAAGAATGTATTTGTCTGTAATAGTTCTAGGAAATAATTTTTTTAAGGTTACTCATTTTTCATATAGTTTGTCTGCCTGTTGGATTTATATCATCAATTTCTAAAAAGTACATTTAGAATCCCAATCTAAATATAACCATCTCCTTTTCAAAACCATTTTACAAAGGCATTGTCTTTGTTATCTCTTGTTTTTACACAGAATCCTTGGAGTTTCCATTAAGTGATGATTTTTGATGACTACTTAAGGTTACATTTTTTTCTCTTAAGATTTTAGTAACACCTCAATTTTGTTTTATTTTCCCTAATCTACGTTAGAGATAAAGTATTTC
This sequence comes from Pseudochirops cupreus, assembly GCA_028627135.1. Taxonomy (NCBI): domain Eukaryota; kingdom Metazoa; phylum Chordata; class Mammalia; order Diprotodontia; family Pseudocheiridae; genus Pseudochirops; species Pseudochirops cupreus. The sequence goes on along the minus strand of CM053580.1, from coordinate 268,388,357 downwards.
TCCCCCTAAAATTACTTGGCGCCAATTATATGATGTGAAAATCAGACTGACAAAAAGAAATATGAAACCATCACTTATGACTATAAGATCTGTTTCCAATTTTGTAGATGGTAAAGTAGTGTATAGATGCAGTAACAAGCACCCTAGCACACCCAGGATGGCCTGCTAGTTCAGGTTCTTAAAGAAAAGAAACTTTTAAAAAGGTCAACAATCTTATTTTAATTCCAGATCAGTAGAAAATACAAGCAGAGTCTTTACAGGGCAGAGCCAAGATGGCAGAGTAGAAGCAGGAAAGCTCAACAGCTCCCACATAGCCACCTCAAATACCCATAAAATATGACTCTAAACAAATTTTAGGGCTCCAGAACTCACAAAATTACAGAAAAAACACATCTCCCACTGAAGGCAGCTCAGCAGGAAGGGCTCTTTGCTGCATGCTGGGAGCCAAAACCAGCCCAGCCTGAAAGTGCAGCTTGGCCCTGGAGGTGGCCAAGACAAGCTGCAGCTGGAGACTTCAAGAGAGTGGATCAGCAGCAGCTGTGGCAGTTTCCAGGAACTATCAACCCATAAGAAACAAGGACAAAGTGAAAGGTCAGTGGAACTCAGCTAAATTTGGGGGAGAAAAGCAGTCCAGCTAAACTGCCTCCAGGACAAGGAAGCAGCAGAAGCAAAGGCCCTGCAGCCACCTCTACATGGCTGCTTTAGAAGCTCCCGGCCTGCAGACTGCAGGGGGGCCAAGCAATCATTGAGAGGCTAAGTGCTCTTGCACTGAGCTACCCGGATCCAGATTGTGGTCTTGGGTGGTGGTCCTGGGGTGCTTTTTCAGTGAGCCAAAGCTGGTGGGGGTTGCAGAGGCCTCCTAATAGTTCCAGCAGCTTGGAAAACCCCAGCAATTTGGGACAGAGCCTTCCCCTCTGGAAGCAGAGTTCCACAGAGCTAAAAAGTCAAGTAACTGACTGGCAACATGAGCAGGCAAAGGAAGCAAAGTAAGAATAGCAATTGAACTTTAGATTCCTTCTTTGGGGACAAGAAGGACCAAAGCATGGAATGGGAGGAAGACAACACAGTCAGAAGTCCCACACTAAAAGCTTCCAAGAAACATGTAGACTTCCTACAAGCCATAGGGCAGCTTAAGAAGGATTTTGAAAACCAAATAAGAGAAATGGAGGAAAAATTGAGAAGAGAAATGAGAATGATGCAAGAAAATCATGAAAAGAGAGTCAACAACCTGACTGAAGAAAATAACACCTTAAAAAACAGATTAACTCAAATGGCAAAAGAGGCCCAAAAAGCCAATGAGGAGAAGAATGCCTTAAAAAGTCGAATTTGCCAGATGGAAAAAGAATCTCAAAAGCTC